>CM062853.1:9697269-10297269 GCA_031772225.1 Eubasilissa splendida | reverse complement strand
TGTGATTTCATGTCTGGTGTCTGGTAGCTAGGACCGGCAAATATAATGTAATGCTGTAAATAATAAGTACACATGTTTAAAAATATACTATTTTATTTTATATTATGGAGTGCATTTGGATATCTGAACCTGCTTTTCAAATCGTGATTATCCATAGTGTTCAACCAACGCATATTTTCAGTGCTTACGTATGACTGTGAAACATAGACTCTCAACAAAAGAGAGATTCACAAACTTAGATTAACACAAAAGGGTATCGAAATATGTATATCGGGCATCACACGAAGAGAGAGAGAAAGAAAATTGTGGATAAGATAACAGACCAGAGTAGTAGATAAAATACAGGGTGAATATTATGTTCCAGGCCGATTTTTTTTTTGGCTACCTTTTTGGTTTGGCTAATATTTATCAATTTAAATTGTAGTCATAGAGAATTGTTAATTACAATTTATTATAAAGCATCTACTTTTTAATAAAATGCCATAAAATGGAAAAAAAATTGAGAAATTAAATGGATTTAATATGAAACTGACCAAATATGTAAAAGATAAGTTTTAGTAAAATAAAATACTTTAATCTTGTTTATATTAGACCTTATATAGGAGTGCTTATGTAAGAACTATGTTAATAATTAAATACATATAAATCTATTGCCTCAATAATGTGTTGAAGGTAATACCTTCAACACATTCAAGCATTTTATCGAAATAATAATGGCAATGCTAAAAACATTATTGGTAATCGCTATCGTCACATGTTGGAAAACTTATTGGTAGTCGAATTGGGTCGATTGGGCCTGCAACACATGTGGTTTCAACAAAACAGTGCCACCTTACACATAGCTCAAGCAATGCTTGAAATCTTGCGAGAAGTTTTTACAAAGAAATATCAAAAAATAGTGATATCGACTGGCCTCCACGATCACCTGATTTGACGGCTCCCGACTATTTTCTGGGTAGGTATTTGAAAATAAGGGTCTACGCCAAAAGTCAACAATAATTCCGATGCTACAGGACAAACAATGCAAAAATAACACGCGAAGTGTGCTAGAATATTATGAAAAATATTATTTTAAGAGCACGCATTTGTGCCGCTGGTAGAGGCGGCCACTTGGCAGATATCTTATTCTATACATAATTATAATAAACCAAATAATCTATGAATAAAAATCAAATTAAAAAATTGTGTTTCATTTCCTAGTCATTCTAAAACAACATCGGCCTGGGTCATAATATTCACCCCGTAGATGGCAGCGAAAAACAATATTCTTCTTCTTCTTCTTCTTCTTCTTCTAGTGCTTGACGGTTATCCAACGTTGGGTATCGTGTTGGTGATTATTATTGTGTACAACAGCTCGAATTTTTTGGATTGTGAACCATTGCCTTTGATTTTTCTTACAAGATGTCCTTCGTCTTCAAGAGCCTCTTCTGCTGGCAACATCGCTATAAATTATTAGATACAGTATCTGGTATATTTCTGGATATCTTATGATGTAACCAAAACACTCTAATTTCCATATTAGCATATAATCATGTGTAGAGTCCTATCGATCCGTCTTATTCCAAGAAGCCGTCCACATCTCGAACACAAGAATAGCAATGGACATAAAAATGATAGTTGGTGAGATCTTCATCCAGCAGTGGATTAAAAACGACTGATGATGTTTACGCGTCTTGTTACTCCGATTGGCACCACTAGATTTCCAGGTTTATAATAATGTAAATGTGTGTATGTGAGTATTGCTGACCTTTTTCGGAAGCTAAGAAGACGGTAACCGACAGGCGTCATTCTTATTACATTCCGCGCTTCGACCAGTCCGGCGGTCCAAATAAACCACCAGTGCGCGCTTCGGTCGGTCAAAATCTAAAGAAGACAACCCAACTAAAAGAACAACAATATAGGACCGGAAAGAGAGCAAAATTAAAGAGGTTGGTGCGGTTCATATATCATACGTGTGCTTATTGTTAATTGGAAACCTGGGAACCAGCTATTGAAGGCATTTACATAAACAATGATGATTTTATATTATTGTTGGAGAAGTTGCGTGCGTCATTTTGTGAAATACAAATACAACATTTTAAGAATGTTACTAATTTGATCGCTATAATTGTATGGTAATTTTTTTTATCATACAATAAATAATAATAAATGCATACGTGATCTCATACCAGAAATAAATATCAGGTGTGACGAGAACAGAAACACAAATGAAGGGTTCTTCACTAACATGGGCGTAGTTCTAGAATACAAGATAGAAACGAGTTATTACATTTGAAAACGTGTCGGTTTAATGAGAATAAATAATATTTTTTATTATTATTGTTTAGATTTTTAAACGTGAATACGCTGCCGTATCTCATATTTGTAGAATTTTATCACACTTAGAAATTAGTGTCTGTGTTAATGTATGATATTTTCACGTGTTGATGGTAATCCCACATTTTGATTAATATAATTAACATAACCAGTCATACACATATTATGTAAGTGTATGTGAAATAATATTGAGAAGATTTCCATATTGATCAGAGACGAAAATAGCGTCTAAACGGGTCTCTGTTCTTCCAACGCATAATTCATCCGTGACACCTTACTGAGTTTGGTTTGTTTTTGATAAAATTATAACATATGGAAAATTAACACTTACAATATTATCAAGGAAAACACATTCTTATTGTGAAGTTGTAATTATTTAGAACATAGGTCTGTGATATTTTTAATACAAATTAATTAGAAAGATATACATATAAAATCAATTTTATCGTAAAATATTGTTGTTGCTACCGGGATTTAAACCTGGATCTCTTCCAATCCAATTCGGGCAACGTGCATTAACCGATTATGCTATAATAAGAAAGTGCATTGACGACAAATTTTCGAACCTACATGTTACACTTTTCAAATTAATACATATATCGTTCCATTATTGAAAACCATCTTATTTATTTTTTTCGGAATCTCAAATACCTTTTAATAATAAATATGATGGCTTTCAAACAATGTAACGATAGATGTATTAATTTAAAAAGTGTACCATAGAGGTTCGAAAATTTTCTATAGCATAATCAGTTAATGCACGTTCCCCTGATTAGATTAGAAGAGATCCAGGTTCGAATCCCGATAGCAACAATAATATGTTTCTATAAAATTGATTTTATATGCATACCTTTCTAATTAATACATTTAATTTGTATTACTTACAATATTTGCTAATAAATATGATTTGTAATATTTTACTATCTTAAAAAAGATAATTATATTTCAATTAATTATACAAGTACATATATTAGGTTATGTATTAAAAAAATTGGGTATGTGTGCTGAGTACGCACCTTCTATAATTATTTGTTATTTTAATTTTCAATTTTCGTCTCAAATTGTAATTAGATTTTTATTATTTTGTTTGAATGAAAGTTTTAAGTAAATTTTTTTTTCTTAATATCAAAATCTTATTTTGACACAAATATGACCATTGATTTTTCAAAATTGGTTAACTACGTATTTCGAGATATCATCTCACACCCCAGTGGCTACAGCTCGGAATAAGCTCTCGATATAAGCCGATAAAGAGAATGGCCAGCGAGGATGTGGATGACATAATAACTTTCGTGACAAATTTTCATCTCTATTAACGATATTTAGTCGCCTGATAATTATATAGTATAGTCGTATAAGAATTTTATGTAGGTCCAGTTACCACGTCTATTACAAGTTAACTGCTAAATTTTCTCAAAATAATGCGTTCCATTTAACAAAATATCGTGCACTTAATGCATCGCGCAGATCGCAGCAAGATGTGGTAGCGTCCCATTCTGTTGGAAGTCACAAAACTCGTCTCAAGCACGTCCAGATAGTTTTTACTGTTGAAAATATTTTCCATATTTTTTATTTCACCTTTATTACATATATATACTTTATAATTTGTATTATTTGCCAAACTGCATAACAGTTTTATGGCAAAGATTGCCCTTCACATAGTAAATATAGAGTTTTTATCAACATTTATTTTAAAAATGAAATAGCAAAAGAAACAAAAAATTAGATGAAAATGTGTACTTTCTTTCATTTTATATTTTAGGATGATCACTGGGGTTTAATTATTTTTCATAATGTTTATTATGTCCTCTATTGATATAGACTGATAGTCCGACTTAGGATTATGATAAAACTGATTTTTGTTATCACATGTGCCACGCCGATATTGGTGCACATATATTAGTGAACAAAGTATTTTTAAGATAATAATTTAGTTAAATTTTTCAACTATTTTTTTATAGATAACATTTTTTTGTAAAGTTATATTTTTAGAACATAGTTCTGTGGTATTTTTAGTACAATTGAAATGAATCATCTAGAAAGATATACGGAAAAATCTATTTATCGAAAAAATGTTTACCAGGATTTGTATATAGACCTCTTCCTATCCGGGGAAGTGTGATAACCATTCCACAATAGCAACCGATTACAATTACGACAAATTTATAACTTTTTTCTGTATATTTCTTTAAAAGTGATTAATTTATTTTACCATTTTTAAAAGCAATCAACATTATATTGCGTTGAGTCTCAAATACCAAAATGAATTCTCCTTAAAAAATATATAAATTGTAACAAAGTTAATCCAAATTTAATAAAATTGATTAATTAATTTACTTCTGGCGTCTCCCAGCATGACTTACTCAAAATGATTAAAGATTCGACGCAATATAAAGTTGATTGTTTTTAAAAATTGAATAATAAATATATCAATTTAAAAATATATGGATATATGGTCTAAATTTGTCGTAATCGTAT
The DNA here is from genome assembly GCA_031772225.1 of Eubasilissa splendida. NCBI lineage: Eukaryota > Metazoa > Arthropoda > Insecta > Trichoptera > Phryganeidae > Eubasilissa > Eubasilissa splendida. The sequence goes on along the minus strand of CM062853.1, from coordinate 10,292,475 downwards.
TCGGTTGCTGTAGTGGAATGGTTAATAAGTTACACCGGATAGGAACAGGTCCAGATTCGAATCCCGGTAGCAACTAAATATTTTTTCGATAAATAGATTTTTTCTGTATGTCTTTCTGGTTGATTAATTTAATTTATGTTATTAGCAATATTTAAATATGTCCAAGAACACACAATTACTAGATTTTTACCTACAAAGGTATAACTCTATATTTTATTATATTTAATAGAAAATATATGGAAGTATGAGGTAATTAGTAGATAATGGGGTAATACTAACATATATACAACATTCAAAACTCTAATAAATGTGAAGATTGAGGGGTGAGAATTAGTGAACGTCTGAACTACATTGGCTACAATAAAATGAACAATCTTCAGTACTTCTGCATCCCAGACAACTTAAATGATAGGGGTCAGTCTTTACTTTAATTACAGAAAGGGTTGTAAAACCAATCAACCATTGCCTGAAAACTATGTTCAACGACCAGGCATTTGTCGTAGCAGGACCAAAAAACGTGGAACACTTTGCCATCCGTGAAAAGCAACAGTGCTTCAGAGATTTTTTTAAAAATAAACTGAAAACAAACCTTTTCACAAAATCATATCCAATAATTTATAATTTTAAATACTAGTGTACAACTTAATAGTTTATATTTAAAATGTCCTTGAGGTGAAATTTTTACAAAAATGGTGCTATATAAATAATCTAACATTATTACTTATAACCGAAACAATAACAGTTCAATTCTTAAAAAAAAAACATATAATGAAACCTCATTCGTAAAACTATATTATACAATATTATTGAATAAAACATGTACAGCCATCGTTATATTTACTATTGAATAAATATGATTACCGAAATGATATCTCTTTTTGAAATTATAATCTAATCTCATCCCCAATCTTTTAATAACATCAGGCTACCCTTCTTAGAAGGTATTCTGTGGAGGTTGAATTATTATTATTTTTGCGATGGTAGAAAAGCAGGTAGACGTAGCCGTTTGAAATTAAATTAGAAAATCATTCGACTAATTTCATTTCCGTTTGAAATGTCGTACAATTAAAATGTAAATTCGTCTTTACATTATCAAATGCTTACCCTAACCCAACCCTTTATGTAACATTTAGGAATGGACTTATAAATTGGGCTATGTTTCAAAAATGTTAAAACAAATTGGAAACAAAACAATTGTTAATGGCACTTGTTTGTATTTTTTTCGTAGAAAGCAATCACTTTGTGTTGTGTTTACTATGAAGTATGTATTACTAATGAAGATGTATTAAGACGCATGAATAAGTCGAAAAAACTAATAACAACTACCAAGGAAAGCTGGAGTCTCTGCTATGAAAAATATGATATTTTATAACACATTATTAGAGTAGCTAGAAAGAGATTATATTGGTTGTGTAACCTTAGAAAGTAGTTCAGTATCCAAAATGTTTGTGATGTTAAACAGAATAAATCAGCATGGTCGCCAACCTTCGATTGTAGGCGACACATCAAGCCCTGTTAAAATTTGTGGGCGCGCTATATTTTTTTGTGTGCGCTATGATACCATACCGTGTTATAGAGAACATCGCTTATGACCATCATGATACACCTTTTCTATTATCTAAACACATAATAGCTAAATAAATATCAAATATCTCATAGAGACGAAGCTATTTTCATTAAATACAATAAAAATAGCTGCGTCTCTATGAGATATCTGATACATATTTAATAGCAATGCCTTTGTAGGTAAAAATCCAGTAATTGTGTGTTCTTGGACATATTCAAATATTGCTACCGTAACAGCTAGGCTAGATGAATGAACGATGTTCATATTTTGTGGAAGGAAGGGTAGAAATTCCATTAAATCACTCCACATCGAAACAATGTATGATTCACGCATCGGATATTTTTCTTAGAAGTACCAAAAGAGGTGAAAAAATACTCGTTTTATAATTTCCGTTGTTTCATCGGAAATTAAAAAATTCTAATCGTCAATAATAACAATAATATTAAATACTAATTTTAAATATATACATATACAATCAATTTTGTCGAAAAATATTGTTTTTGCGCTACCGGGATTCGAAACTGGATCTCTATTTCTAATCCGGGGAAGTACACTACCAATTGTGTTATAGCGCCAGTATTTTTCATGACAAATTTTCGAACCTATATGTTACACTTTTTTCAAATTAATACATCTGTCGTTCTATTATTTGAATAATCACAATAAGAATGTGTTCTCCTTAACAATAATATTAATAATACCGACTTTCTAGATTTTTTTTCTCTGTCTGTAGTCCATTTCGCATTTCCGGGGATAGCAGTCATCGATATCATCCAATTCGAGTGATTATCTTGAAAATTCTTCACCATTCTAGCCGATCTTCTGTTGCATGCATGTAGTCATAATCACGCTCACGCGCTTGTGCTTTCAATATTGCCGAACTACTGGTATCTCCAGACTATATTCACCTCGTCGCGCTGTATCCGAAGATCTTCTGTATTCACCTTGTAGATAAGGTGGGCAGTTTGTCTTTAATTTTGCGCTCCAGGTAAATAGATAAGTTTGTTGCGCGTTCACGACACGCACGTGCGACGTCAGCGTCACAATTTAAACGCATCCAGCATATTTCTGTATATTTTGACTCACAAAACTATTGGTTCACTGCATTCCGGAGGTAATAGGTTAGGTTCTTATATCACTTACCATATATCTCGAAGCATTTGGTAGTCTAAAAGTCCCGCAAAACGACATACTATTCGAAAGCATTTTTTCTACTCTAAAATGTCAGTGTCGCCGTTTTTTTGTATCTTATAGTTTTTCTTCATTTTTGCTCTTACGTAATGGAGTATCAAGTTGAGAAAAATTAACATTTTTGACACACTTATTTTTACTTATTTAAAATCAAGGTTAAAGTGGTCATCCAGGAGCTCAACTGGGAAATTCTGCATCATCACATCTACTCTATAGTCCCGACCTTGCTCCGTCAGATTATCACCATTATGGTCGCCCTCCGCGTGGCATTACGTTCAACAACGACGATGACCTCAGAAATTGGCTCGATAACTATTTCGATACCAAACTGGTCAATTTTTATAGAAAAGACATTGACAAATTGAATGAAAGATGGGATGAAGTCCTGAACAAGAACTGATTGAAATTAAATTTAAAAATTAGATTTTACAATAAATAACTTAATAAAACTGCAAAGGCTTATTAGACAGGCCGATCCAAGTCTAATAAGGTGCAAGCACCCCTCAGCCTATCCTTGTCTCAGGGACCAAGTCTCCGCACCGTAATATGCAAAAAAAAAAACACTTTTTTTGCTTTTTCTGGGACTGAAACCAAAAATTAATTTTCTAATTCGACCCTTAGTTCCTTTGTTCATTCCCGCCCACAATTAGCTCGGCAGTTTCCAGAACTAAATTATTTTGTGCTGGTAACAGCTTGTTTAAGCCTTCCAAAAATGTATGAATTATTTATCAGTTAGTTTCCAATGTTGCGATAACAGTCGCACCACACCACAGGTAAGTACTTATCTCATCACCAGACAGGAATTGTAATAAGAAATATATTCAGTTGCTTTATTATATAAGCATTGGTGCATTGTAACTCTTTGCTCTTTTTATTCCCAGCTATATAATTATTGAGAGAATATTTAATTAAGTATATCGTCACCATCAGCAGTAACACCGCATATCTCAATTTTTTGTCAAATTAAGATATTTATATCATTGAATTTAAATTTTCGCGGGGAATCATTCTATATCACTAGTTTCACGATAGCGTCCGCTAGGGGCGTGCAAATTAAATAAATGCAATCACCACATATCTGTAACCTTCCTGTCAACTGTACACAAGTCAAGGAAATTGTATCTATATTTAGTTCAGTTTCAGTTTAGAAAGAATCTGCTCCTCTTTATAACTCTAGAAAAGTAAGTAATACTTGAGTAATAGTACAAAAATCATTTAAAACTAGTTATGTCTCTCTCCTGTAAAGTCCATTCTAAGATATGTTGTGTTGCTGCTTAGGTAACAATATGCAGCTAGGTACCGCTCGTATATAAAATATATCGCTCGGGTCGAACCTGCAAGGTAGAATATATTTATTTTATTTCGATAGTATTTCGAGATTAGATAAAAAATCAATTGAAATCTGATTGAATGAAATACAAGACCATTCATATATTTTTATGATTCCTACACCTAGAATAGTGCAAAACAAAACATATACGTACATAATGCAAAAATTATATTATTATTATTCTAACAAACGCCAACAATGCTATCTAATAGTACACTAATTTAAATATGCAAACAAAATAGTTATAATACAAGTTATATGAATCGATACACAGAAAAAATCTATTTATTGAAAGTCATTTTAGTTGCTACGATTTTTCCGTAAATTGAACTGCCTAGTTGATTCATTTAATTTGTAGAACTATATTCTGAAAATCTGCAACATCACAACAAAAATGTGTTCTCTATAAAAAAAAATTGTTATGACTAAAAATATGAATTGTTTATAAATATTGCGGAATTCGTTGCATTTCCTTCAAAGATGCTGCATCAACCTGACTTGGAATATGGATTCGCGAGTGCTGATCTACATATCAGATAGTAATATGACTTTCTTGAGTAAAAATGTTAATAAGTCTTATAACTATCATTCACAGTTGACCATCGATGCAATGACCTTTTTATGAGTTGTCCGCTTATTACATTTGAATCTTGATGACTGTAACTGAATTTGAAAGGAAGCGACGTGCATAAAACCTTAACTATTGGAAGACAGAAAATTCAGAAGAAACAGCAACATATATAAAAATGTACACTTCATTTAATACAAAAATTGAGAAACATATTGTATTTTTTAACAAATTAGCGTATTTTACTGATTGTTTATTATCTTCACTCACTCAGTCGAGACAGGACCGGCGGAGCCGGAGACGTTCACATCACATCAGAAAAAGTTATTCAAAAGCTTTAGTAAAGTTTTATTGAAAATTTGTAAAAAGAGTGATACTTCTTCGTTTCACGCTTAAGAAATGTGCAGCGTTGCTCGGTAATTTAATACTCGTGTGTATATTTTGATTCCCGTGTCGGTGGACTACTGTCCGCGTTGGCGTCAGATGGTCGTACGGAAAAGCCTCTCCGCGGGCGAGGGGGAGGGGCGGTGCAGCAAGTTGTGTGAGTCAGTCCACAGGTTGGCTGTGAATGGCCCGTCGGCCGATGGCCAATAGTTTACCGAAATCGCTCGCAGCGCGCGCACGCCTGCACGCGGCTCACCTTCCCACGCTTTGCTAAATGTCAAAGTTTGCTCGGGAGAACAATTCGCGACCCGGCTGCAACGCGACTCCTGCAGCAGCCGACCGTTGTGTTTAAATTTCGAATAAAAAAACGAACCAATCGGATCGACACTCTTTGTTCATAATCAAATATCATTCCATGTGCGTTCTGTGTACTTGTTCAGTGACATAGTTTGATAACACCCGGAGATTACTCTTGTGATTTGATAGTACCGTGTGAGATATTGGCTCATTTCTCATTCATCGGTCTTATCGTCCTGACAGCCGTCGCTGTTTGGTCCCGTTCGCCGCCCTTATCAAATGTGTCCGAAGCCGATCTGGATCGCTATCGGCAGAGACTCGTGTTAATAATATTTCCGTGTGAGGGTTGCGCAATGCGACTGACATTTAAATGCAGTTCTTGGCCGTGATGATTTGACACGGGAAAGGCGAGAGACTACAATTAATATGGATAAAGTGAAGGCGAGAGATTTGGAGAAGCACAGAGCTGACCGGCTCAGCCATAGTGTTCTAGGTAAGGAATATTGTACAATAATATACACTTATTTGATGAAACTAAAATGACTCAGTTTGATCTGTCATACACTAAATTGTAAAAATGTTAAGAGAGCATGACTAATCAATCAAAATATTGGCTACTATATTAATCATTTACTTTTTTCAAAATCTCATTTGTACATCCTCAGGCAGGTTTTCGAACCCTGACGTGGTACCCGTTTTCAAAATACAAAATGGGGCTCGTGACTGTATTCTCAGATTTAAAATCTATATCGCGTGTTTGCTACACGGCATGTCTTTGTGAATCAATCTTAGGATTGCAATGATTCGCTTTACTACACGTGTGAACGCCTGAGTTGGCTTCGGTCGTTGCATTTAGACAAGTCGTGGTGTTGTTCCTTAGTGTTAGAAAAACTGAAATTAAGTACACGTATGTACTTAAAGAACAACTTCTTTAATAGATTCCTGGCGACTAGATCCAGTGGTGGGCTGGGGGGAGAGCGGTCTGAGGGAAGTGCCAAAAGTTTTAAATTCGTTAAGTACGTAAAGTGATGGATGGATGATGGTGATGGAAGGATGGGTTAGATAGGAAATGGGGGGATAGGAGGAGGGGAACCTTCGATAACGGACCCCAGGATGGACTCACGGAACCATAGGACAGCTCGACTCACCTGGTTGATGACGCCATCACGTTGCATTTCTGGAAACGTTGCACTACACAAAACTCTCTGATTAGTGTCACGTTCACAAACAACAAAATCACAGCGGTGTGTGCAAAGTACGAGAACACTTTTTCTCCTCGACTTCCAGAAGGACAACCAGTCGAGTCAAAGGAACAAAATATACTGGAGAGAATAGGCTAAGGGGGAATGAATAAACTAAAAACTGGTGACAATATACTAAAGTTAACAATAATAAGAATTAATTTAATTTTTTACGAATACGGAACAACAATAACTCCACATATTAAATAAATTAGACATAATTAACCTCCCCTTTCTTTTGAATGCCATTAATCTATAACTGAAAACGTGAAACCCTTGTTAATATACTGGCGACCTGCCCCTGACTAGATCAAATAAATGTGGTGACACGTGTGCGAATTCTCGTAACATTGCAAAACAAAACTCCTGCTGAAGCTAAACAATCTGTTGAGGAAGCAATCAAGTACAAAAAAAAAGATTAATTTCTGAACCAGTAGTTATGATGTATTAAACCTGAAATAGCGCATGTAATTAACGACCTGGAAAAACTGCCGTACGAATGAAGACTCTTTCTAAGCTGTTCATAAATTCATATACTTTACGCTCCGCTGTGAAACATAATTTTATTCATTACTCCTGAAAGTGTGCACTGTACATGCACCGTCAATTATTATGAAGCTGCATTAGAAAATTAAACTGCAGGAAGACCCCGTTTTATGTTTAATAAGCTCCCTTTCTGGTAGTCGGGCAGCGCCAAGTTGAGCGCAACAGGTCGCTTGGTTAGGATGTAAGTAATCAATCTTAACAAGTAGGAATGGTCCATCTAAACCTTCTAACTTTAATGAGAACATGCGAAGACCGGATGATGTTGAGATTGTATCAAATTTAAAAGTTTACACTAAAACACTGGCGTCTGTACGACATGCAGTGTGAGTTGTTTATTATCATTATTACAAATATTTTGTGATAATGCTACCTTGGTATGTTTGTTTCTAGAAGCGATAACAGTTGAGTATTATCAATATTATCTTTTTATTTAAATACCGCTTCTGACAATTATAATTTGCCAATAGAGAACAATCGAAATGATGAAACTGCTAATCTTTTAAATAGCACCATCATTTATTTACCTATAATTTATGTTATCAAGAGAACACATTCTTATTGTGAAGTTGTAATTATTCAGAGCATAGGTCTGTAATATTTTAAATACTAACTAAATTTATTAATAAAAAATATATACAGATAAAAACAATTGTATCAAAAAATACTGTTTTTGCTGCCGGGATTCGAACCTGGATATCTTTCCAATCCGGGGAAGGTGCATTAACCAACTATGCAGCACCTACAGCAGACAGTACTCTTGACGACAAATTTTCGAACATATTACACTTTTTCAAATTAATACATCTATCGTTTCATTATTTGGAAGCCATCTACTTTGTTTTTATTGAATCTCAAATACTTTTGAGTAAACCGATAGCAGACGCCAGAATTAACTTTTTTATTTTAGACACATTAATATAACTTATATATTATTAAGGAAACATATTCTTATTGTGAAGTTGTAATTATATGTATATCTTTCTAATTAATACATTTAATTAGTATTTATAATTTATGGCTTACCTTCTTTACACCCTCGCTTGATTGTTCGTTGCTTAACTGGATGCACATCCTGCACAATAAAATAGAGAATAAAGCAACGCAAACAAAGGTGCATTCGTATTTGATAACGGTGAACATCAGTCATGAGTTATCTGGAATACCATTTCAATTGTAGTTAACTGAAACCTCCGATTATAAAATGCACGAGTGAGACAACTCCACAGGTTGATGACATTTCTACATGTTGACACAGTCTACGTGACAAGAAGCCCTCATAGATATAAACAGTTTATAAACTGGTTTCATTGGAAAAATTGTATTAATGTCACCAGTAATTACTTACTATCGAGTAGTGAAAAACTGTTACTAATGCGCGAGTATGATTGCTATTTATTATAACGAAACAGCGATTCAGCGGTTTTGGTGAATAATGGTTCACTGTTACATGAAAACTAAAACATTATTTAGACATGACACTGGCGCACTACCCCAGGTGTCGGTGTTTTCAGAACCTGGGGTGGGTTCGGTACGATCGCAAATTCATTTATAATTTGTGACTTTACAATATCTGTGATCGTGTACCGAATCGCGAATTTTTTGCGATACTTAATCGCCTTTAGTGATTATGACTTGAGATACCGGTAATTGGCTCAAATTTTGTCCACAACTATTTATTATCAAGCGTATGTATTATACATAGACAGAGAATAAGGTGACCTCTCTCCTAATCGCTATTATTGATCGTTAAGGCTTTTAATGAGATTTAAATAAAGTAGTTTCTTGATATCAACAGTTGTTTTGGGAATTTAAAGCTTTTTTTAATCCTCTCTTTACTCTTATTCGTATATTCTACGTGTCCAAATTACCATTTCTTATATAGATTACCTTTTTACTTTTTACAATTCTCATTGTCTACTTTCATCCTTTTACTAGCTTCAGCCATCAGAATAATACATCAGTTTTGTTACGAAGAGAAATACCACACTTTAATTATAGACACTGAAATTTGCATTTCTGTCATAAAATTGCTCACACACGCGGGATTTTCAAATACAACAGCTCGTCAAAATCAACATTCTAACCGCCGTACAATATTGACGTAGCAAATAGTTGTGGGTATTCATCGGTGGTACCTAGAATTGTAATCACTTCAAATAAAACGGCACAACTTAAAAGAATCGCTAATACATTCAAACTTTTCAATATTCACCTATCTATTTTTTAATCATATTTCCGTTGTACGCTTAGTTAGTGTCTTCGTAACCGCGATGATTTTTAATCAGATCTTTTCCGAAAACAGATGATTACCTTGAAATTATGTGACTTGTTCAAATTAATCGCTAGCCGTTACGTTCACCTTTACCTGCCTACTTCTTTGACCGACTACTTGGCCAATTAATTATTTTTTTTAATTTGAAAATATGTACATAATACATACAGGGTGTTAATCAACAATATTGTATATTGTTTAGGTTTTAATTCGTCGGTTATATAAATAGATAGATACAAACACAACTGTGGAGTATCTAGACTTAGGCGGAACTTCTTTTTTAAAGGAAGATGGTCTTGTCCATAGGATGGATCATTATCATATGAGGAGTATCTATGTCATAAGCGTACTCCTGTTCTATCACCTACCATCTACATACAAAATTTTATCATCATCTTCTTTTAGTCCTTTTCTGCTCAACCAACGATAGTTGTACTTGTGGACTTCCCAAACTATTTGCCTTAGCCAGAATGTTCTCCGTCTTCCAGGCCTTCTTCTGATAGCAATTAATTGAGAAGATGCAGAATCTGATATTTTTAATTTCCGAGTTTTTATTAATTGAAGATTTATTTTTCCTTTCGCATCCAATCAACACGCGTCATCAGTGCACCCTATCAACCCAACTTATGTTTAGTAATCATCTGATCGACGTCATTTCAGTGAGTATTTTCTACTCCATTTCATATAAGAGTACAAGAAACGCATAGCATCGTGTCATTCTAATTCGAAAATTAAAATTTGTTTAATATTTTATTCTTGCGGAAGAATGGTTTGCTGGCTTAATGGATCACAGTATCATCAGTCATTGACACTCCACTGCTGGATGAAGGCCTCCCATTAATCCTGGCACTCTCTTTGATCACCCGCCCATCTTTGCCATTTCACTTCCACTTTTTACTTCCCGTTCCGATAGTTTCGTCTATTCACAAGGTCACTTTGTATCTCGTGGATACTATTGAATAATATTCTTACGCTTCGATTGATCTACCAATAGCATTCACACTTTTTAGCAGTAAGAGTGATATCCTTCATCTCAATCTGCGCTCATTTTTTTACGGACACATGTGTTTCAAATATTAGTAAAATTGACGTATTTCCGTACCCAAATTATATGTTCTTAGAATATTTTTTTTTCTTAGAATAAAATTTCCTATAAGACCGACCACTTAGCAATACTATTTATTAACATCCGGTGGATGGTGTACCGGCTAGTTTTTTTTTATATACATACATAAGTCGTATCATTTATTATATTCAGATATATGGTTTGCGCACGCAGCCACAATTAATAATAAATTCGTAAATTACCCTAATGGAACCTGATACTATATAAGCTTAGAGCTTTTTAATGCCTCAAAATGAAAAATCGTTGACCTCTTAGGTGAGAAATTAATGACATCAATTTACTACTTAGCAATTTGCTAGCCGACTCACTTGTCAATGTCGCTAGATTAAATCCTAAAGAGTTAATGAGGAGATAAATGCTACGCCGGGTAAAGGCTGGTCCTCGCATCAGTAACTGCCAATCCTCGTGACCCGGTTGCCGGTGCTTGGGAAAATTTGAATAAATATTTTAGTACTGCTTATCGACTCTTCCGATGTTTATGTTCGCCCGTAGCCCCGATAAGATTATCCCCACATCTGCTAAGATACGCGTGCACGAGTCGTCGGAAGAAATTGTTTAATGTAAACATTACACTACGGCTGGGAGTCCTTCTCGTCTACTGTACGCGAAAGAAAGCGTGACATTTACAATCATTCAATAATTACTTCTTCAAGTACAAAATATTACATTTTTCACGCAATCGTTCTTTTTAGATGAGACTCGGGTACCTACGCAGCCGACTATGGGATCGGGGGGGGGGGTCACGCATGCGTTTAATCAACGAACTTTCTTACCATTACGTCGTTTCATTTCATACATCTTCTATGATAGATAGTGTTCCGTACAGGAAACAAGAATATAGACAAAGGTGATTCGCCGACTTCAGCTTCTCTCAACCGGCGATGATGATGATGATGATGATTATGAGGTTGAAATAAATGAGACCCAAAAGATGTTCAATATAGGTACACTACGGCGACACGACACAATCGAGAATTGCTTCCCGCCTGCAGAATACCCTGTTTTTATTCAAATTCATAACAATACATATAGTCATATTTGCAAATACTACTCAGTAACAGGCCGCCGCTGTGATGTTTTACTAAAAATAATAGTCTTTGTTTTCCTGATATCTATCCCGCAGGTTTTTTGGCGCCACGCCGATGATTACACCTTTAAATTATTGACACGTGTCTTGTCATATCAATTATATGACGTCTCTGCTGCGACCTCGTAATTCTGTGCAATACAGATAGGATGTACATTATGCGGTTTCCCGGGAAACCGCGGCCCGTGATCGAGTACGTCAAAAAGCGCATTGCGCCGGGGAAACGTACGAACGAAAGAGGGCTGATGCACTAACCGAGAAAAGGAGAAAGAGAGAAATAAAGGAGTAAGATCTATCCCACGGAACTCTCCTGCGCAGAAAATGCACGTGCACACCATGTGGAAGGGTGTACGGTTCGAGAATAAGGCTCCTCAGCAAACACAAATTCACCGTGGCAGACTACTATCCTCGATCAAACATCTTCTAATGTTCGTCGATTATTAACACTTCTAAAAAAACCATCGCCCAATATCTGGTTTACTTAGTTTTTACCTATTCGTGGACCTCTGTTTTTGGTGTCATTCTTACAATTATCGTCGCTTCATCTATTAATTAATCAATTATCATCCTCTTCTCATTCATTAATATATGCTTATGCTTATGTCGTTTGAACATTCACATCTGATTTATCCATTATTTACTCTAACATAAATGCGTATGCGGATCATCAGGAAGAGCACTGGCGATTTGGTCTGGTTCATGGTAAGCATGTATTATACATTTGAACGACTATTCACCACGTAAAATACAATTTTGCTTTTAATCTAAGCTTGTGTCTAAGCTGCGCGCACGTGCTTGACGATAGCGTGCACCTAAAATATTATCAGCGCTACCTAAAATATTATCATCTATCATTTTAAATCTGTTCAAAAAATAAAAAAATATCCAATGAGTGTGAATATTTTGTGTGAATGTGTGTGTGTCCGCGATGAGAGTGTGATAATGAGTGGGGGGAGGCGTTTCGCTACCAGGATTCGGACCGGAGAAGGTACATTACCAACTATGCTACAGCGAAAGTATTTTTGTCGACAAATTTTCGAACCTATATGTTACACTTTTTCAAATTAATACATCGCTCGTTCCATTATTTAAAAGCCATCTACATTGTTTTTATATCTTTGTAATGAATACATTCAATTAGTATTTAAAACATCACAGACCTACGTTTTGAATAGTTACAACTTCACAATAAGAATGAAAAAACTTCTGATAGGGATTTTGACTTTACTCAACTTACTTTACTTAGGGCGCACCAGTAGGTACTCCCATCTCGGTGGGAGCGTTGTTTGCGGGTATCGCATTTCAACTCATTCTGACTACCTCGCATACAAGTAATTAAATAAAGATGGAAAGTTTACACCGAGTGTCGGATCTTCGACGTAAAAGATTCGCGAGAACTTTCCATGCGAGAAAGTTGAGTAGGGACAGCTCCAGGATTTTTGTTTCTCAGATATGGCGACGAGATCGTCAACTTGTTTATTATTCAATCCTGTCTCCGTGGCGCCGAGCGAACGCAATTAGACTGTAAAACATCGCTTATCGCTCGGAACAAACACACACACCAGGGCCGCTGTGCGACAGAATGGCCCGTCCAGCCGAACCGGCGAATATTTTGCCCACGTTTGAATCGCGTTGCACAATAGATGGAAGATATTGGTTATTCAATGGCCGCCAAATAAAGGCTCGTGTCAGCGAAATGAAAAACCAAATTTCTGAACGTTTCGCAATGCCGGCGAAATGGTGACTCACTGCTTTATTGGGTCGACTCGTGTTAGATTTTCATTATTTGTCATTTCTGATTGGCTGCGCCGTTCTGCACTCACCGACATGTGTCACCGTCGGTAATCGGACGATGATGAAAGATGAGTACGCAATAAAAATTAATTAAAAAAAAAAAAAAAAAAATTAAGTTATTTATGCTAGCACCATAAAACATTTTTATTATTCGGTATGTGGACAGTACTCACTACTCACCCTTCGCTCCCTGTAGATCTGACTGAAAATTAATATCTCTCTCCGTCAATGTGTTCATGATTACTGCGCGAACTGTTTGCATTTACTTTGTTTAGTGCGACACGTTGCGATTCTCCGGACATGTATACATGTTATTGGACATTACCTACTCTCCGACCATGTATATTCTCCATGATGACCAATTAATTTCTCCAAGCCACCTACATCTCTTTTATTCATATAATTTGCCCAATTCATAAGACAAGAATTACATTTAGCTTGATTACTTTTAAATACAAATTAAATATGTATTAATTAGAAAGATATTCATATAAAATCAATTTTATCGATAAATATTGTTGTTGCTACCGGGACTCGAACCTGGATCTCTTCCAATCTGGAGAACATGCATTAACCGATTATGCTACAGCACAGTATATTGACGACAAATTTTCGAAATGTTACACTTCTCAAATCGTTCCATTATTTAAAAGCCATCTAGTTTATTGTATCAATATACTGTGTGCTTTAGCATAATCGGTTAATGCACGTTCCCCGGATTAGAAGAGATCCAGGTTCGAATGTAGCAATAGCAAAAAATCAATCAAATTGATTTAATTTGTATTTAAAACATCACAGACCTATATTTTGAATAATTACAACTTCACAATTGGAATGTGTTTTCCTTAATGATTACTTTTAATTTAGTTAAAAAAATTATAAAAAAATAATCATATAGATCAGATTTGATTTTTACCTTTTCTCGAGGTCCAATATTAAGGATATTACGATTTTTTTAACGGCGACTCAGGTTAGTTAATGATCTTTGCCAAGGTATTTTAAAAGTTTTATCGAAATCTAAACTACGAGAGCTATTGTGATCACAAATTTGTTTTATTCTATACCTATTTTCATACATAAAAAATTTATTGAAATATAAATAATTAGACAATTTGTTTATACGACTATTTATTGATTATTCTACATTTTTCGATACATATGGCATCTTCTTCAGGAAATAATGTATACTGATATTAAAAATACAAGCATGGATAACAACAATACTATAAAATGGTGAATAAATAAGAACTAATATGAAAACAAATTTGAAAAGTGACTATTTGAAGAAGATTTGGTTATTTTTTATATTAAGCATGCTATTAACACTTTTTATTATTTATAAAATAATAATGATGAGGTCTAAAAATAATTTTACTAATATTGAAGAAACTCATCGATAGTTTCTGGAAGTCGAGTCATGGGACCCTCTGCATTGGATAGTACATATTTCTATGGAAATCTATCTATATGGAATATGCTAATATCCTTGAATGACGAAGAGCTTTTTAAAGATATCAGCGGTCACAAATTATGTACCTGGTATACTTCCGGGTCATAAACTTTTTCATAAGAATCACCACCGTCGATCGTTTCCCCCTTTTTCATGTTCTCTCCCTCATAAAAATGTTTAAATAATATTTAATAACTTTTTAAAGGTCTGAGTGCTTGATCTAATTTGAACCGACGACGCCTTGAAGTGTCTTGTCTCAACATGTTTGAACACGGTCCTCGTAAATTTCAACGAATGAGACACGACGATGTTGGGTGTCGATACGTCACCAGGTGACAGTGTCTTCTCTACCTACATTCTATTCTGTTACAATAGTTATTTGTGTTGCGTATGTAAATTAGGCGTATTGTGCCCACTTATTTAAATTTGTTACGGTGCGGGTTCCGACATACTTCATACGTAACGTGATCATGTTTTTTATCCTCAAAACGAGACATCTACATCATGGGCTACGCTAAATTCTGTATACAATTCACATTTGACGTTCGATGCACTACTTTGCTTAATATACGGATACGTGGTTTGTAAGTTAATTTTTCAACCATATTATTGAAAAATAACATTCTTTTAATAATACCACAGGGGTCAATATCCCCCATAAAAACGGGTTTGGTCTCCCGTTGGACAATTTAGAAGCTCTCTAAATAAAAAAGGCAACAAATAGTGGTGCGCCAATTTTTAGTAATCAAATTAATTTATCCATTAGCCCCATATTAGGTATGTTTCCTTTAAAATCAATTTAATATCCATCAATACTGTATTTTCCCATCCCTTAATGTCCGTCTTTCTCTATATGTATTATGTCTCTCTCTTTCGCATATAATTTGATATTCTGTCTCTTTTTATGTTCTATTTAACTATATATGTATTCTGTCTCTCTCTTTCACATGTAATTTTATATTCTTTCTCTCTCTTTATGTATATAATAAGTAAAACCGGTTGAGGAGCGAGCGATCTAGCAGACTTCTGACCGACTTACATATGTGTGAGATGTAATGCGCACGCCGTCATCGCCGCGCTACTAGACGCTGCCGTCGGAAATTGTCACCGTGGGTTACCATCTTTCTGAAAACGGGACATTTCGGCATCCCGAAGCCGTGCTGGGGACAATGGACAACGGTCACGTTATTCATATGCCCGCTACCTGATATTTTCCATTCATTTTGTTTCGAGACACCGGTCAAACACTGTTCCCCCGCAAAATCGATGTTTCCAAATAATGACTGTAATTTTGGTCAAGTGCGTAAACATATTTGTCTCGGCCGAGTGTACCGATGCACTTACTCCCACGTTTGCACCTCACTCGGGGATACACACGGCTCTTTGTGGCTTCACGGACTGCAAAGATGTTTTGGTTTTAAATTTGTTGCTCATCCGATTGCTCTTTCGATTAGTGCGTGTTACCACAAGTCGACTTTCCTAGGTATGGTAATTCGAGCCGTAATGACACACTTAAAAGGAATTGTATGCGCGATACAATGTAGCAGGCTTAGTTATCTTCCCTACAAGCTTAACAGTACAGAATCCCTTTCAATCTACATCATTAATATCCACTTTCGCAATAGTTAATTATTTTTATTTCCATGTTTAGTAGAACATGTATATTATGCTATTGTTGTTGCAAAGGGGTGAATCAATGTATTAAAAATTCCGAGTTCAGATATTTTTGAAATAATATCCCTCGTACACTTAATAATAAATAATTTATACTTGCAGATGTAGTGATAAGTGATAAGGTTATATATCTAATCTTTTTTAAAAAACAAAACAAACGAATTACGGACCTGATGACGTTCTATAAAATAAATTATAATAAACTGGACATCCCCTCAATTGTCCAATCATTGAGATCTCCAATTCTATTTCACACCAAGTTATACATTAACAATCTCAGCTATTTCTCTCTCATGCCTGGAATACTATATTACTACAATGAGAAAATTATATTATTATTATTATTAAATTGTATTATTAATGATTAATAAATAGTCTTTCGAACATGTAAAAGATGCTTACCATAAAGCAAGATCACATTATTCGTGATTAGACTTCGTTGACCTTAAAATCCACGCATTTCTATTCTCTAGTTTTAAAAATATAGTTCATTCTCCTCAAACTTTGAATTTCATTTTATACTGTGGTTTTTAATCTCTTAACCATTAAAACCTGTATTCTCCTCGTTGTCTTAAAAAAAAAAAAATTGTGCCTCAATGTCGCAATAGGATAATATATCAGAAATATTAACGACGTGTTGATAATCTGCATATGAATACATAAATACATAAAATTAAATATAAAAACCTATTAAATGCATGATAAAAGTTAGCAATAAAGAAAATGATTTAATAAAACCACTCGGTTGGTTCTTGAATGATGCGTCACTCAATTTCGTTATTGTTAATAATCTTTATTTTTATTTTTAAGTAGATATGTTATCTCTTTTCGCGTTCTGCGTAACGAAATTCAGACAGTGTAATAAGCGCAAGAAACTTTTTTTTTTTTTAAAACACATTCACTTATTGTGAAATTGCAATTTTTCATAACATAGGCCTATGATATTTTTAAAATGTATCCATATAAAATTAATTTAATTTATATTAAAAATATCACAGACCTACGTTTTGAAAAACTGCAATTCAAAATTTAATAAAAATAATTTATCAAAAAAATTCTGGCGTCTCCTATCAGACTACTCAAATGTGTTTGAGATTCCGTAAATATAAAAAAGATGGCTTTAAAATAATGGAACGGCAGGTGTATCAATTTGAGAGTGCAACATATAAGTTCGAAAATTTGTCGTCATTTACTGTGATCCAGGTTCGAAACCCGGTAGCAACAACAATATATTTTCGATAAATTGATTTAATATGTATATTCTTCTAATTAATACATTTAATTTGTATTGTTAAAAATGTGGTCGTGAACCCGATAGCGTTACATATATATGGATACAGAACCCAGGGGCTTACGATGAAACTATAATACTATATTTAAATATTTTTCTGGCTAGCTATAGTAGAATAACCTATTTCGTCTTCGTACCTATCCAGAGCTCTTCAAGATCTTCAAACAGTCAAAAATTATTACAATTTTGAGTTTGATGAGACAGAGGTGAAATGTATATTTTGAGACTATAGATTAACTTAACATCACGCAGTTTCTCGCACGGGTGGGCAGAGAGGATAGAGCGCCACACTCTTCTGTCCTGGCATACAATTCTCGCCTCATCCACATTCATACGTCTTCTCATACAAGCTCGCCGGTTATTGTATCGTCTTCCCGTATCTGGTTTGCCTAGTCATGCCACGTCTTTCGCGAACGTCCTCTATTTCTAATGTCATCAACACTTGCGTCATATGTCTTTCTTACCATTTTCTCCCTATACATCCGTTCCATGATAATTTTTTAAATCTTACTATACTAAGATCAGCTTTACATTATTTTCTTATTTCTTCATTTTTTACTAGATTTGCCACATATACGCCTAAGTTATGTCATTTTCCCTGCATTCAGTCTACTTTCGCTCCTCTTCTGCCAGTTTCAGGCCTCACTTCCATACATCAGTGTCGGTACCAGGACTCCATTGTGAACCGCTAGTCTTGCCTCGGTTGACAAGTTCTCATTAGCTATAATTCCATTCAAAGCGCCATTCACTTTATTATAGGACTATCTAAAAGATCTTCAAAGGAACTCCAGACTACCCAAGAATCAGATGGATACAGTGAAAAAAGATGCAGATATATTGCAAGTTTCAGATTAGAGAGATTTGGCTCCGGACAGAGATGCTTGGAGAATATTCGTGCAAGCGGTCATGGACCTGGATAACCTGGAGTACCAAATAAATTAATGAAAAAGTTATAAAATTAAAACAAAATTCTCCCCCCCACCAATAATATCAGATCAACCAATAGTAAAAATACAAAACAAATAAGTACTGATGAGCTTAAAATCACCAACCGTGAGTCAATCACTGATATCTTTGAGTCACACTCACTATCAGTGATTGAATATCTGGGAATATCGTGATACGTGATTCATTTTTTTTATTTTATTTGATTGTGTACCGTAATTCGGCACATGTGCATATGAAACGAAAATATTCATGAAAGAATGATGTTATAATTCGTGATAAGCGCCATCTAATGGATTATGTCAAAACGTTTTACGCATTTGACTAATTTGAATAATCTCACATTTTTAAAGAGTTTTCATTATCTTTGTGATGATATTAAATTATATATGCTAGAATATATTTTTACGCAAATTAAATTTAAATAATATAAGGAAATACGCCCAAAAATTATGTTTTTTTATTTATTTCGTTTATTGTGATATCGTACTGCGCACGCGTATTAGTAATACAACTCTGATCACAGTCACAGTTTCCAATCACTGATATTAACGTATATCAATCACAATCACACCAGTGAATCAAGAATAGTATTTTTTCTCATCACTACAAATAAAGATAGAATGTGAAGCTAACGTTAGTTTAGTGAACATGATAAAAAGGGTGATTTGGTCACGTTGAACGAATGAATAAAAATAGAATAGTAAAAACCATATATGACGCGAATGTTGATTGCAACAGAGGATATCCGCGGAGGACTTGGCATGCCCAGGTAATCCAGATACTGTAATATGGTCTTGTTAAAAGGCTCAGAAGTCGACAAACTTGCACGAGAAAATGTATGATTGTGAATGAGACGAGAATGGCATGATGGTAAATTAGTTGGTTATTCAGATTATGTCCGTTACTTATGATCGTGTCTCTTGTGTGGAATAGCTAACTATAGTACATTAAATTGAAACGCCTGTAAATGCAAATGGTGACGTAATCGGCTTAACTAATTAACAAAAGCAAAACAAATCTGAATGTTTATCAAATGAATTTACGGTTTTAACAAACCAATAGCTAAGCTGTTTATTTTTCATGTTAGAAGAGACAGCTGCGTAACCAATTCCATTTGGAAACAAGAAATATTTAACTGTATTTCGCGCGTTCCGAATACTAAATACTATTATTTATTTATGCATTTAAAACTAAAAATATTTATTAATATAATTATTTATAAAAATATTTAAAATTATTCAATGGAGAAGTGTGACAGTTATTAACAATAAATATAATATAAATAATAAGAAAAAAATACTTTGTTTAAAACCACTATTTATTGATACATCAACATGTTTCGATACCTGTGATATCTTCTTCAAGAAACAATGTATACTAAAATAAAAAATGCAAGATTTGTTTTTATCTATACTATAGGTCATAGGTCTATAGGTCACTATATCAGTGAATAATGGTTAAGGGGTGTTTTTTTAAAGGTATAGAACTTTAAAATTAAATAAAACACAAAAATCGTGGCAATGGTCATGGTATTGGCTTTATTGGAAAGATAATTTTATGCCATTAGTGTTTAAATATGATTTCGCGCATATGGGCGCCGCGGCTGGCTCAAATAAATTGCAATCTGGGTGTTCAATTTTTTTGGAGCAGCCGGGGTCGTATATCGTCAATAACGCGACGAATGTTGGCTTCCATAAAGTGGATGGACATATAGCTCCAATTGATGTGCACGATGGCAAATCGACTCATTCGGCTCGTCCTTAATACTACGTTCCACTGCATTAATCGTATGCGTATTATCAACGAAAACGTGTGAAAACGATCCATAGTTATTCGAATTACTTACTCGGATGGACGATTATATCGACCGTAAAATGGACGTAGCGCACGGTAAGTCTCGCGAACCGAACCGTGATTTTTAAAATAAATTTGCAAGCATTGTTCTGGCGTAAGTCTATTTATGGTGAAATGTCAAACCAAACTGAGCACAAATCAGTTGTTAGCTGTCAAATTGGCTGTCGCTGGAAAAAATGTTGCCAATTCGAAAAACAAACCACTAAAAAAACATTGAAGAAGTATTAACAAGTTAGTTTGTTAATTAGTGTTCTTCATAAAAAAAATTCACCAATAATATGTCAGACCACCTGCATTAATAGTTATATGCGTTCTGATATCCCCATGAATTAAATAGCTCCATTAGGTAAATGTCGGCCAATAAAATCGTGCCATTGCATATTAATTGCTCTTAGAGAACATCGAAGATCATGCATATTAATTGTGCAATATGCGTCATTTATATAATTGCCTTATTATTACATTAATATTTTACAAGATTTCTTGTTTACGACACGGCCACCATAAATACCATAACATCACTATAATCATATTTTATTATCACTACGATCATATTTTATTTACTGCCACCTAAATAGACACACTTAACTTTTATATACCGTTTTTTTTTCACTCGGTAATAAGTTAACTGAATGCTTCACAATTTGTTTAAATCAGGCGTATACTCCTATACGCAGCCCCCGTCTGGGGTCACACGGCTCAATCACACGTGAAGAAATTACAGACCTTCCAGAATAAGTTCATCCGGTCAGCGCTGGATGCACCCAAATGGGCAAGGATCACATACAATTTCATCACGAGTGGGGCATTCTCCCCGTAAAGAGTTCATAACACAGATCTCCAAACGTTTTTACGCTGGCCTCCCTAAGCACCAAAACTCCACAATAAACGCGTTAGCTAAATACGACACAACCGTACAGCGACCCAAATCCGTTCTCATTTAGAGGTAAAAAAAAATCACTGCGCCATCTAGCAGTTCCCTGCCACATTAATTGCAGTTTGTTTTGATTCTAATAATAAACCTATATAATAATACAATTTATAAGGCCATTAAGGCATACTCCCGATGAAAGAGCAAGGGGTCCTACGGACCCGGTACTCCGATGTGCCATGATATCAAAGTACAAAAAAAAAAAATGTTTCAATAAATTTAGCTACTTTACCTGTATTAATAATGTTCAGTGTTACATTAACCTTAACCATAAACAAGATTAACCTTTACCATACCGTGATATAAAATAATCGTACGCAGCCATGCTGTCAACTCATGTTACCGTATGAAATTAGAGTTCTATTAGCCTTTAAAATGTGAAAAAAAATTAATGTCATAAATTTACATTATGTATTGAGCATTAAATATATAAAAAATATGTAATATTATAATTCGGAGCATTCATTAAGTTCTGTATAGGAGGTTGCATTTTATAATGCAACCTTCCTTTTTATCTATCTTCATTTAATTAGTGAGAAAGAGACACCATTATGTTTGTTATTGTTTTCACTGTGAAATTAATGTGTTATTTCTTTTTGTCTTGCCACAAATGGTATTTTTGTCAACGTATTAATTTTACAACGGAATGAATTAAAAATAATTATTTTTGTAGGATTGATTGATTTTTCACTAGTCATTTCTAAGCGTAAATATTAACTAAAATATGAAGTGTATGTTGCGTATATTAACCCAAATATTGCAGATTTAATTAGAGCGGTAGACCTATGTTACTGCATGGTTTGGGAAGGGTTAAATCGTTAAACCGCACGCAGTTCAGTATATTTAGTTAGACAATATTTGTATAAGCTAAAACAAAGTTGCAGTTACTATTATCGGCTTGCATCGACAGGACCCACGCAATCCACCATGTCGCCAATAAAATTAAAGATAATAATCAATTATATATTGGAATCGAAGTAGATACCATACACTGTACAGCCGGGGGGTGGCTTTATTTTTTTATTTCCCTCATACTCCCCCTAAACAACGTGACTTAATAATAAGTATGATCAAACAATGACGTTTACGTCATTAATTCATGTTGTTGAATTAAATAAACAAGCAGATAATGGTTCCACCTTATTAAGGCTCCCGCACAAAGGCTGTGGAATTAATATTTCAGATCTTGTATCATTTAATTAAATAAACTGACTGTGGAGATTGTTTGACCTATTTTCTCATTATAATGTAAACTTCCAGCGTAATGATTGATTAAACATAATTATTTTTATCGACACTTGTAGTTGTTTTCTTTATTTCAATGTTCATGTAAATCGGAACTAATTAAGAATTGTACGCGGTCGATTAACTTTATTACCAGACATTTTTATACGCAAAGTAAAAATACAGTTTTAATAAGCATTTTTAAATATTTGGAACAAATGATTAGTTTGTGTATTTGGGAAGTATGTTCGATAGAAACGGAAAGACAGAGAATATATCGAAAGGGGTGACCGCAGAGAATAAAGTGAACGGCGCTTTGAATGGAATTATAGTTAATGAGAACTTGTCAACTGAGGCAAGACTAGCGGTTCACAATGGGAGTCCTGGTACGGAAGTGAGGCCTGGAGCTGGCAGAAGAGGAACGAAAGCAGACTGAGTGTAAGTGAGATCACTTAGGCGTATATGTAATCCATTTATGACAGAGTAAATAATGAAGAAATAAGGAAATAATGTAAAGCTGATCTAATTATAGTGAGTAAGATAAAGAAAGGATCACTTAGGTGGTTTAGTCATATGGAACGGATGAACGAGGAGAGAATGCTAAGAAAGATATATGACGCAAGTATTGATGGCAGCAGAAGTAGAGAACGTCCGCGGAAGACTTAGCTCGACCAAGTAAACCAGATACTGGTGGATGGCCTTGTTAGAAGCCTCAATAATCGTCTAGCTTGCATGAGAATATGTATGTGGCGAAAATTGTGTGTCAGGACAGAAGAGTGTGGCGCTCTATCCCCTCTGCCCACCCCCGCGGCGAAACGGCGTGATAGTAAGTAAGTAAGTAAGTTTGTCATCAAAACATGTGTATAAAATATCATTTCTCTCCATCACTGAGACTGGCGTGTGTATTTCATCACCCAGCATGGTAATTTTTTCATCTTGTCAAGTTTTGTTGCGATAATTTATATCCTCGAATTTGGCATCTATAATAAATCGTCAATTTTAAGACCCTTAATATTTTTCGGTAATTAATTATTCGAAATTATTTTTGTGATCAATTTATTTTTTAACAAGTTTTACATTGATTAATTATTCGTGCAGTTGTTAATTAAATTATATTTCAGTCATTTGGGTGGTGTTCGCTTTTATGTACTTTCATACTTTATTTTTTGGTTTATAATGGTTATGTGTACAGACCAGAATAGACATTAAATAAAGTGTACATATAGGAGAGAAATTTTGAACGTCAGGGCCATTCTACAAATTTTTTTGTGGAAACATAAATCCAATAGTTTATGACACATTTATGCAACATTTATTTACTCTTCGAAAATTAAATATTTATGTTTTAAATACTAGTTTAATGTATTAATTATAAATATAAACATGTAAAATCAATTTTGTCGAGAAATATTGTTTTTGCGCTACCGGGATTCGAACCTGGATCTCTATTTCCAATCCGGGGAAGTACACTACCAATTGTGTTATAGCGTCAGTATTTTTCATGACAAATTTTCGAACCTGTATGTTACACTTTTTTCAAATTAATACATCTGTTGTTCCATTATTTATATTCCTTATAATTAATACATTAAATTAGTGTTTAAAACATCACAGACCAATGTTCTGAATAATTACAACCACACAATAAGAATGTGTTCTCCTTTATTATTATATTAACATATTTATGTAAACAAGACGTATTTTTGTACAATAATGCATATTATATTGTCAGCGAGTCATATATTTAAAAAAAAGTCGCGGAGCTATTTGATTACGTAAGTGACACCAAAGTGAGCACGTGTGTGATATCAAAATGCAAATATTGAAACAAGGATTTGCTTTAGTTCATGTCAATATATTTGGTAGTCTATGGTTTTTTGAGCGCTTTAAAAGAATAAATTTGATTGATGGAATCCATAACTTTATAATCAAAAGGTGCGGCCGCTTTCCTTTTGCTATGAAGTACTTACTACACGAATTCAGCTTTTATAGAGCGCTATCAGATAATACGATCGATATTTCACAAGACCGTCGTGTCACAGAAACGGAACAAACAAAAAACCTTTTAATAATATTTACTCGTCATAAAGCCATGACTTGATCAAATAGTCGTAAAGCTTTCGCCACAACTAGTCCACAATAGTTTTACGAGCACAACTGCACGGACCGCCATAACGCGTGGCTATCGCAGAAGTCCTCCATTGTTAACATCAACATACTCTTTATCTCGCCTGCCCTCAAACCAAACCGACGAAGATTAGCTGAATGGGTGCTGCGTGAAAAAATATCTCACACAAAGGTACAAAAGAAATGCCAGAATAGATATATCAACCTGTGCCCCTAGAGCAGGGACAAGTGATGTGTGACGTCCCTTTATGCTCGACGTTCCGGCAGACAAAACATAATATTCCCATATGTTTTGAGTGTCTTGTTAACAACAATGGCATCTGTCGTGGAAGCTTGTTAGTTGTGATACTGGAACAATAATAAATTCGCTGTCTTATTGGACGAAACCAACCTTTTTTTGATTTGACGCAACAAATTCAAACTTATTACGGTCGAGTCAACTTGCATAAGGTTTAACTTTTTCTTTGTCTCGTAGTTAAAGTGTTATCCGTTTAGATCAGATGTCCTTTATTTATGTTATAAAATAAACCCTTGTAGAGATATGCAGACAATGCTTACAAGCAATATTCCCTCAAGTTTGTATCAGGGTGTAATGTTATGCACCATCAAGGAAGATTTTTAATATGAAAACTTGGCAGTTTGAAGTAATTACGTTTATTAAGTTTTAAGTGTACAAATACCAATTCGCGGAGATGCATTGAAACAAATAGACTTTCAGTTCTTTCTCGTTTGGATGTTAGATACGATCTGATCTCTGAAGGGTTGTATTATAGCTTATAAAGATAATTGTGGAGATATTTCTCCCATTAAATAATACAGAAGATAATTTAAATCCGGGTTCTGTACCGAGTAAATAAAGAAATAAATTTGATGATATGAAATAATCGTTTCAATGCACATCCGCTTATAGAAAGCATAAATAATAAGATAAGACAAAACTATTAAAATAATGGTTCCAACTCATAACTCCCCTCAAATCAAGAAAGGTTAAGGTTGACTAACTAAAAGTACATACATAACAGTAACCATGAAAAATCTTTTGTACAATATTAACACGTCAAACTTTGTATATCACGTCAAGCTATAAGCGTGTTAATATGCACTTTTGAACCTTGAAAACTAGCAGGGATTAAAGTCATATTTTTAAATCATTTTGCTATGTTTATGTGAACGACAGAACAAATAAGTCGAGAATCTTAAAGCCTAGTAATACCCTATGTGATATCTTCTATTTCAAAAAGAGTTGGCAGTTAAAAGGTTAAGGTGATCCACGTCGGTCCCTAATGACGGAAGATCGCGATCTCCTTGAACTTCTCTTCTCGACTATGCTCCTCCACGTTTAGTGTCACCAGAGAAGCGCCCGTTGCCTTTTTCACTTGGATCAACCGCAACAGCTTCTCCAAGATATCTTCCCTTCTCGCAAGAAACCCAAAAATTATAAGATTCATTTCAGACAAATGGTTGAGAGTCTGTCCTCGATCTTCAGTTTCTGCAGAATGAGGACATTCGTACTTCTTAAGAACTGCAGCTGAACTTGAAACTGAACTTTGTGCGCTGGCAGAGAAAATAATAAAAACATTACCGTACCAGTAAAAGGCTACCTGTAAGGCTATGATTGACCACATTACTAATGAGGATATATTAATACGTATGGATAAGTCAAGAAAACTAATAATAACTTTCAAACAAAGGATAATATCTTTAATATTAAGAAAATTATTTAGTGGTTAAATTTTATATAAATAATAAGACAAAATACTTTGTTTAAACACCACTATTTATTTATTAATCAACATGTTTCGATACCTATGGTATCTTCTTCGGGAAACAATGTATACTGAAATTAAAAATATAAGCATATATAAAAACAAAACGAGTAGTTGTTACTATTTAGACATCTCAGGCTAAATATTATAAATAACCAAATCCTCTTTATTTAGATTATTTTGTAAATTGAGTTGAAACAATGTTTCATTCCACTATATTTTATTATCTTATACATAAGAACGTTGAACAGAAATTTGAACAGCTAAATAAGATTTTTTCTTTCTTTCTATATAATTAATAAATTAGTACTAATATTCGTATATGTTATATGCAATACTTGTTTATTACTTTTTTCCATTCTGCTTTGGAGCCCAATTTTTGTAGTTATGCCACTGATTTCATGGCAGTAATCAAAATGTGTAAGAATAAGAATCTTTAGCGTATTTTTAAGGGAGGGTTGTAAAAAATTTCGCTTCGTGTTAGGATCAAATTAAAAATATTATACTCTGTTTTCGTTTGAATTTGGTTTGCAAGAGAATACATTTTGTTATTTATTCGTATTTCGCCATTTTACAGCGCACTGCCTCTCTCGAGATTTACGACTTGTGAGGCTGTAGGTACAGACGTACCCATGTACCCGTTTTACCTAACTTCCCCATTCGTTATTTATCGTTTAAGCATTGCAATTACGATTTATTACTCTAAGCGGGAAATATTACAAGAAACACAAGATCATTCTTACGAAACAACCAAATAACCTTAGAAAAATTTTCGGTTTCGGACCTTGTAATCATGCCGGTGCATGTTTATACTTTAGATTGAATTACCAATATTACCGATAATACTGTGACGACTTAATCACAAAAAGCAGTATTCACGGTCTTCGAGATAATTCGGAGTGTCCGCTATTAGTCGATTACGCTTACAAAACATTTCGAGCAATTTGTACACATTTTGAATTATTATTGCGTGTGTATGGATCCACTTACACATCTGTTCCAATAACGATTCGAGATTCATCTGTAAATTAAATAGTTTAGCAGGTTTGTAATTAGGGTGTTGTTAAATAATATTAAATCAATCAAATCAACTAGAGATATTTCGGAACAGGGAATACATCTTTAATCATATAAACTGTGATCTAAAATGATTCTATAGAAATTATAGTGTAAGTATTGATAGTAATTTTCTTACGAAACTACATTAACCCTTCCCTAGCCATGCAGTAACATAGGTCTACCGAGCCAATTAAATCAACATATATTTTACCTAGTTCTAAAAATATAATTTGCGCTTAGAAATGACTAGCGAAAAACCAATTATGTAAAGCGAATCGTAATAAAAATAATATTTTTTTAATTCAACGCTATATATAATTGATGAGTTGAATGCTATTTGCGTTTAAAATACCACTTAAAAAGATCACACATTAATTTAAATGAAGAGAGATAAAAATGAAGATCGTGTAAGATGAGTCTTTTGACGAATGAACGTATTAATTACTATATTTATTATTTCTTATTATATTTGTAGTAACTATGACATTAACTATTTTAAAGTCATTTAAACTTGTAAAAGCATTTTTTTTCCTTTTTAAGTGCTTACAAAACTCAAATTTCTTGCAGTAACCTGAGTTGACAGCATGGCTGAGTGGGGTATTTTTAACATGGTATGGTAAAGGTTAAAAAACGCGTAACATTTTATACGACTTTATACATGAGGACGATATTACGTATATTTAATAGTATTCATAATAACTCTTGATTATGAGTTATATTATTGTAAAACAATAATTGGTAACTGTGATTTAATAAATGTTCGTCGAAATACGAATAATTAAAATCACCTCAAACATCAATTATTCATCGCATCACTGGTATATTTTCAAACACAAAAGAACAAACCAAACGATGTTTGAAGAGACCAAAACAAAATATAATAGTCTGTAGATGGGACAAACGAAAACAATATTCGATTTAAGACGTACGTTTTTTTTTCAGTCATTTTTAATATTTAACGCAAAAATATTGTCATTTTAATATTTATACAATCAACTTGGCATTTTAACCACATTAGCTTTATATTAAAAATCAACCAGTTTCCGAAAAATCATTTTTCTTTATCCAATAAAAACCTCGTGAAAAAAAAATATTTTTCCGAAACCGGTTGGTTTTTAATATAAATCTCTTGTGGGTGAATACAAAGATAATATTTTTATTTTTTTATTAATACTTGTTACCACATACGAAAATGTCACATGAAATTAATTGGTTGCTGACAGACTAGTTTGTAGAAAATTTTTTGTAAAAAAATGATTATAATTTATTGAATATTATGTTCTAGACCGATGTTGTTTCAATCATAAAAAATTCAAACGTAGCTCGGGCTGTATGAGGTGGCACCGTCCTGGTAAAACCGCATGTGCTGCAGGCCCAATAAGTTTTTACAGTATTGCCCCTTGCATCCTGAAAGAAATAGGACCCAATGATTCCGCTGACCTACATGGCGCACCATACAGTAACTCTGCGTGGATGTAAAGATATAAATCAATTGAGGATTTTTAGTGCCTTAATAATAGCTGTTATGTTTATTAACAAAACCCGCTAAGTCGAAATGAACTTCGTCGCTCATTATGATTTTTTTTCAAAAGTCGAGTTTGTATTTGTTTTAATGTTTTAATAATTTCAGCACGTCATTGAAGCGATAATAAATTGTCATTAAGTATACTCTTCTTCTTCTTCTTTCAAATAGGCAATCCACCCTTCAAGAGTGATTTGTGCCATTAAACAAGTTCAAACATTATTTCATAGACAGCAGTGCAACAATATTATTGAATAGGAAATATTACATTACAAGTTAATATCATTGACATTCAAGAAATTTGCTATTATATAGCTTAAATGTGGCGAGCTAAGGGAAAGAAGATGACACAAGTTAACCGGGAGTTGAAAATTACCATTGACAAGATTACTGTAAAAAAAACCTGTGATCCGCAATGGACAGGCAAAAAAGACATGGTCGAGGGTTTCCTCCTATTAAGTATACTCTACGACTACTAAATTCAAACTGATAAATATTTTCTAAATCAAAATTGTGACCAAACAAAATCGACCTGGAACATAATATTCACCTCGCATGTATATCAATAGTAGTTGTCAGCTTGAAATAAATAATACGTATTTCACAAAGTACGCATCACCATGTTTCCATCCATCGCACGAA
This sequence comes from Eubasilissa splendida, assembly GCA_031772225.1. Taxonomy (NCBI): domain Eukaryota; kingdom Metazoa; phylum Arthropoda; class Insecta; order Trichoptera; family Phryganeidae; genus Eubasilissa; species Eubasilissa splendida. The sequence continues at coordinate 10,262,584 of CM062853.1, read as the reverse complement.
TTCTCTCTGCCAGGATATTGGTGTCGCTGCACCGCAAGTGCTTCCAAGCTGTCTCTAATGACGCTACAGCCGAATCGATCCCAGCCCGTGGGAATGCCGGCAGCGGCCTGAACAATGGGCCCGATACCATCATTTTTCTTTCCCCCTATTTAGTTCACATACTGAATCCTTCGGCGTCGAAAGTGGGTTGGACTGCAGACCTTTAGACTGGTTTCCTCGGAACCTGTCGGTATTTAATAAGGATGCCCGGCGGCAGTGGCGTAACGAGAAGTGCGCCCCCTTCTCCGCTGAGCTGTAAACATTGTCCTCTCGGTGATTACGGCGGCGAAAGGCGTAGAATGTACGCCACATTTGATATGAAATATGTAATCACTCAAGACGGTAGTGATGCGGGCATCTGTGCTCTGCACCGATCCAACTGCTACGTGTTTACAAAACATGCAGATATGAATCAGGCCCGGCCGTAGGTAATTTGCCGCCCTTAATCATCGAAAAGTACTTTCACACCATTAGTCAATCATCACGTAATCGTAACTGTAATACTCCATGTCTAGACACTTGAAACCTAAGATGTAACTGAAATACTTACATGCAATCATTTCATCAAGCCAAAATGTCATGTCATGTATTTATTTATTTATTTAATTCTTAACATAAGCACTCCTATGTATGCTCTAATATAAACAAGATTAAAGTCTTATTAAATATGAATTAAATATATTAATTAGAAAGATATACATATAAAATCAATTTTATCGAAAAATATTGTTGTTGCGCCACCGGGATTCGAACCTGGATCTCTTTCCTAAGCGGGGAAGGTGCATTATCCAACTATGCTACAGCGACAATATTTTTAGCGAAAATTTTCGAACCTATATGTTACCTTTTTGATATTAATACATTTAATCGTTCCATTATTTGACAGAGCCATCTACCTTATTTTTACAGAATCTCAAATACCTTTGAGTAAACTGATAGCAGACGCCAGAATTATCAATTAATTTTTATTAAATTTTGGACACATTGATACAACTTTATTATTTTAAATATGAATTAAATATATTAATATATTTAATTCATATTTAAAATATCACAGACCTATGTTCTGAATAATTACAACTTCACAATAAAAATGTGTTCTCCTAAATAAAGATTAAAGTCATTCATTTTACTAAATCTTTTATATATCTGGTCAGTTTCACTTTAAATCTATTCAATTTTTCATTAGATTTCTGGGATTTCATTAAAAATTTTCGTCGTACTATACATCATCGATTTCTGAGATTTGGCCTTCTTCCCTTTCCCTATTCCCTCCTCTCGTACGATGCCCTGATCCGAGTAGATCTATTTTTTTTTTGTATTATCCTTGAAGCTTTATTTTTCAATACTGACAGCTGTTACATTTCTTCTTCATGAGCCAAAAACAAAATTCTGCTGCAGTTGTTGATGTGAGGAATAATAACATAGTTGTATTCTATTTTACAAGACTCGGTTCTAATGAATCTTCTGATTCTTCCCAGAAATGAGACATTTTTAACAATCTTTTTAGCCACGCGTCTTGTATTTTGCGATAGATTCAATTTTAAATCTATTATGACTCCCAAATATTTTATTTCCGTTACTTCCTTCCGACTCGCATCATCTATTATAATACAAAAATCAAAAATATCACCCTCCTGAGGGCTCCTTTACTTCTTCTGCATCCTTTTATAATAAATACTTGACCCTAAGCCCATTTTATAAGTGTTGACAAATTTGTTAACTTCGAATAATTATTTGTAATTTGGACCCCGTGTCTTTATATGCCCTAAATATGTCGTTAGGTAATACGCTGGCCCCGGTGGATCGAGGCAAGCGTATCATGCCACGTAAAGTATCAGTGTGTCTGTCTAGGATGGATGGGAATGGTCTTAAACAAATGAAACATTTGCTTTACATATGAAACACGTAATACAATTTATATATACAACATATTATATTTGCATAATTTGAGTATTTCTATCTTCTTTACTTGTCATCGTTGTTTCTTCCAGGCGAGGACACTAGTTTGTTATGAATTTAACACAAATCATATGGTTATTATAAGGTTGAGAAAATTATGTCTCGCCATCGAGAGACTTCCAGATTGTTACATGATCCATTTCTCCCGTGCCGATCCGCACAGCTATCAGCCGAGATTCTCTTCCTAGCTCCAACCAGGGGATGGGTCCATAATGTGTATGAATCGAGGACCTCAAACCTTCCGTATCCACCGCATCTCATATTCTTCTTCCAAAAACCTCTCCATATTGTTGGCGGAACGCCGTTCGACGAGTTCCATCCGTCTCGCCTTCTCTTTCTTCCAAGTCGCCTCTTCTCTTTCCGAATTCTTTCGGTAATGTAGCGCTCGATCTGCCGCGCAATTTTTCATAAATATGTATTAAATTATTCTTCTTCCATTCCTTGTTCTTTCATTCCATAGCTCTCTTTATCATCTCTATTATATGCCAGGCATTTTACTTCTCGGTAGCTTTTGCATTTACTCCACTGCAGCAACTGGCTCCTCCTATTTCCTTTTACATTTCTTTTTTTTATCTTTTCTTCTATTACGAACATGTTATCTGGATATAATAGTGTATAAAACAAATAAATACTCCTTTTCTTATTAATTTTTGTAGTATTTCTCTATCGTTATGGAATGCAATAAAAATATTTTTTCGTTTGTTTTTATATGAAATTTTCCGCCACTCGAGAATGTCGGGTCTGATTTGAATTAACGTGCATATCTTTGTTATTTTTATGAGACATTAGTTTTTATTAGCAGTATCAACAGACGATACATACATCCATTATGCAAATTCCTCAGCGTGCGATTATTTCTTTGCAAGGTCTCCTTGAGTCGTGGTTTACTGGCATTTATTTACTGCATCTTGTAAGCCTGAAATTATCTCCGGCAAAATAATAATTGTCGTTATATAAACTTACTTGGCACTTAAATTATCCGAGTAATATATTATGATTGTTTTATAAGATGAATTATTTATTGCCTTTTCTATATCGCATAAATTTTATTTCTATTAGCCTGATAATTATTTTTGTGTCGACATGGATTATTAAACATTGAGTTTAAATGGATTGATAAAAAATGTGAGACTGAAATATCTTACGTCACTAAGGTGAATTCGACAAAATAAGTAGCGAGCGTGAGTATAAAATGTGACATCGTTCATAATTTTCTCATTGTTTATTATCAAATTGTAAGAATAATAATTTATTTATTATCTATAAACATATTTAAATTATTATAAGAAATATTTCCCACTATTTTAAGTGGTAGGAATAAGTCTTATAATTTTTTAAACATAATTTAATATTCTAAAAAATCAACGAATTTCAATAGCAAAATTATTAACTTTGTTGTTTTTGACACGATTCGCTTGTTCACACTTTCACGTGATACCATGCCATACGACTACATAAATATACTTTAATAAATAAATATATAAAAGATTTGTACACGGAATATATGTGATCAATATTCTTACTATTTTCAAACTAAGCTAAACGCTAGTGCTATGAACTAACTTGCTAGTCGTCTCTTATAAGACTCGAACCTACTAATACTAGATCACTAGGCGAGTGTCTCAACCACTAGACCAATAAGCAATAAACTTTGTTAAACAAAGTTAAAAATAAAAAACTTTATATAATTTTATTAAAAATATCTAACAGCTATGTTTTTACATTTAATATTAAAAGCAATATACTTTAGTTTTACGTTATCTATGATATTCTACTATATTTTAAATATGTACACAAGACTCCAAATATTGCTGAGTTATCTAAAATACTTATTCTTCATCTTCGTTCTGCTGCTCTTGGCTGAGCAATCGTGGTTACCATGACAATGATGACCACAGCTAAAACTATACGTCTGCAGCATTCCTGGTGGCTTCCTGAAGTGAGCAGGGGGGTTGCATACCACCAGATCCATCCATTCACTCGATTATTACCGCGACTATTGGGTCGAAATCTATGAACCCCTCGATTTCAATCCGACTAAACTATTAGAACTGCGCATATATTCAATGAGATCTCATGTGCGTGCTTCCATACAACTGAACGGTCGCAGATTGACGGTTTAGTCGAGTGTATGCGCACGCCAATACACGGCACTGTACATAGATCTCGACCGATAGTTGTTCAACTGTTTTGTCAAAAGACGATCGATAAAGTTGTTTTTTCGAGCAACTATCGTGCCATATGATCCAATAGCCTTTTGACATATAACTAAATAGTCCAGCGAGTAATGTGAAACTTGTTCTGATTGTTTTCATTCCTGAGACCCTTTTACCTGGTCTCTTGCCAAGGATGCTTTTAATAATACAAAATATGTGCGATTTATTATTTAACCTTTTAAATGCCATGAACGCGTTAACACGCCAAAATTTGTATGTCATGCCAAGCTATAAGTGTATTAACACGAACTTTTGGACATAATTAATTAAAGTCATAATTTTAAATCATTTTGTTATTTGTGGACGACAACTTTTGATAGATATGTCCCTTAAAGCCTAGTATTACCCTATATGATGTATTTCATTTCAAATAGAGTTGGCAGTTAAAAGGTCAAGCACACGTAGTAAAATAATGAGAATATTTATGTGACATATATTTTGCGTACGCATCTCAATTTAAAACAAAAAAATTATGGATGAGCTAGCTCATTCCGTAGACTGCGTCACCATTTCCGTATTGAGTTTTTACTAGACAAAACAAACCTGGCAGATGTGTTTGCTCTTCGCACGTGGCGCCACTGCTTCGCCTTGATTACTCAGCCGCTAAGAAATTCTCGGTATATGAAAAAACTACGGGAGATGATGTCTGGTTCTGGAGTCGAGCGAGCATCGACAAAAAACAAAAGCTACAGTATTTATGAACCACCGTCCAATAATGGTCGGGGTGAACCTTTGCTACTCCTTCTGTACAGTGCAGTCAATACAAACCTTTCTGTCAAATGCCATGACACTTTGTTTGGCTTTTGGAGTGTGGGTGAACCTTTTGCCGGTTGCCGCTAACCCCTCTAGCCCTGCGGCCCTTTTAGCTTCCCTGCGGTCCGTCAGTTCTTACCTGCCCCGATTCCTTCAAGGTTTGTCTTGTTGGCGTATGTATTATATAATACATAGTTAAAGCCTCACGTCGACACAAGATTTCATTTTTATCATGTATTTTCTTTATCTATTTCAAAAAACCTCTCTGATTTTAGCAGAACTTCGAACTGTTATTTTTTAATTTCGATTTTCATTCAGGTTCAATTTTTTTTTAAAAGTCAGTTCCGGTTTTCGTTCCGAAAATAATGGTTTTGTCGGTTTTCTGTTCTGCTCCGAGTGAGTATTAATTTTTTTATTTGTATTAAAAATTTATTTTCTACCAGAATTTAGAACATTTTATTTCATCTTTTGTAATAAGCATACTATATTAATTGATACAATAATATAATAATAATTAATTAAAGGTATAATAATTAGAACTGGGAGTATATAATAATATAATTTGTTTAACGAAACAAATTCGTATATTCGCTGTTGATACATACAACGACGGTATATAGGATAACTGAAGTGGAGTCTAATATTATGTTTACGCGCATATTTGAACATGTACTGAACCGAAATAAACCAATTTTTTCCGGTTTTCGGTTCAGTTCTAGTTCGAAGCCCTAGATTTTAGCGTATTATTCATCTTGTTGTATCTTTTTTATACTATAAAATTAAACGATTAATTATTTTAACTGTTAAGAAATTAAAATCAGTAGCTATGTTACTTTCTACTAATTAATTAACGTTTACTCAATTTTAATTATTCATCTATCAAAATGAAATATTTAGTCACCTGACTTGCTACCTTTCTTTATTTATGTAAGGTCGCAAGTCAGCAGTGTTACGATTATATTACCAGGGAACTTGTCGCTCCGGTACGACAATTTATTTAACACAATATTAACTAAAACATGCTCATGTCGTCGCACTTGTAATAAAATAAATTACCCAAAACGTCACATTTTTTATCTTGCTACCTACGGTCACAATATCTTTTTTGCATTTACTATTTAAAAAAATGATTCGTGATGATAATTATCAAACCATTAACAGCACGATTTTTAACAACTACAGCGTATTCGATAATAACATGGAAGTTGTCAAAATAAATCGACACAAATTTAGAGCGCGGTTAGTTAACATAATGGACAATCCAATGGATTTGATGATGCATAAATATTATGCACACTTGACCTTCTGAGTTGTACTATCTATACTGTCTAGCTATTGTTATCCTTGGAGTTAGACTACTATGCTGTACATAGCCATAGCCCTGACTTCAGTCGCAATTAAACAGAAATTACACTGAAAATAGTAGCTTGGTATTAGAAACCATAGATGGCGTAATAACATTGTTCATGTTAAAATAAATGACAGTTGCCGGCCCAGTCACTAGACAGTTAAGTCGAAGTATCTTAAACAGTAAGCATTTCGGTAACGACGCAACCGATAGGTAATACGGGTAATGTTTCTCAAATTGTGATGTTAGTGTGCGTTAAGTGGCATCCTTGTTTATTACCAGATGAAAGTTCAATCATAAAGTCATCAACAATAACGATGTGGCGGCCAATTTATTATTTAGTTTTTCTAAGATGCGAAACATTGTCATGTTAAGCGTATTTTGTTTCGTATTATAAGGAAATAAATGTACAAAATCACAAAAAATTTATCGTGTTAGCCAATTTTTCATGTTAAACGTTTTTCTCTGTGTTTATTTCAATTTTCCGACATTACTATTAGATTGTTCTGAAAATTATACCTGATTTTAATTATTAAATTCAATTACACATAAGTAAGAATCATCTGATTCTATATTTACATTTTTACCAACGAATTACGAGGTTACTTATGTATATAAAATAAAACACAGGCAGATTAGACTCCAAGAAATTTTTAAATATATTTTCTGCGAACGATTCCAACGCAACAAATAGACATTTAATTTGTATATGAGGAAACAGTCGTATGCCAGAATGGGTTCAGGTGCAGTCACAGGTGCACTGAATTTTTACAACATAAATGGGGGTTGATAGGTTAACCTCTATATGGGTGATGTAACCGTGGCAAGTATAATGTAAATGATAGACTACTATAATCGTCACCTGGAGGTCAGGAGTTACTCCTGGCGACTCTAGAGTTCCTTGCGGACCTAGTCATTCAAATAGCGACAATATCATGACTACTAGGAGAACACATTCTTATTGTGAAATTGTAATTATTCAGAACATAGCTCTGTGATATCGCAGACCTACATTACAATTACAACTTCACAAAAAGAATGTGTTCTCCTAATAATAAAAGTTGTATCAGTGTGTCCAAAATTAATTGATAATTCTGGCGTCTGCTAACAGATTACTCAAAGGTATTTGAGATTCCGTAAAAATAAGGTAGATGGCTCATTCAAATAATGGAACGATTAAATGTATTAATATCAAAAAGGTAACATAAGGGTTCGAAAATTTGTCGCTAAAAATATCGTCGCTGTAGCATAGTTAGATAATGCCCTTCCCCGGTTTGGAAAGAGATCCAGGTTCGAATTCCGGTGACGCTACAACAATATTTTTCGATAAAATTGATTTTATATGTATATCTTTCTAATTAATATATTTAATTCATATTTAAAATATCATGATTGTTTACTAAATGTATAAAGCCTTTTCAGTAGTGATGGTAAACCGTTACGTGAATGTGATTATATCACTGATTGGTAACTGAGATTTAACGATGATGTTTAAGTAAGATTTAACTTTCTTTTTAGTGTACCAGTCATTGCTTGAAGAATTAGATTAATCGATTATCAATCGAACACAATCAGAGTCACAATCACGGTTAAAATAACGGTTTAAATAACGATTTTACCATCACTACTTTTCTTCGCTCGAAATACACGATCTCAATTATAATCGATACATTCAAAAGCTTTTTATGACATTATTTCAAATGTCAATTATTGTTGCTATCCAAATGTGTTCTTAGAATTAATTTCGTGGGCTAATTGCTCGCTTTACTAATGTAGAATGTTAAAGGTTATATAGTACTGTATTTAATAAATTCAGTAGGTACTGTATAACCTTATGTAATGCGTTAAATCAAACATCTTAGAAATTATTACATCCTTGAGAATGATTGCGCCATACTTATTTAGAATTGTATCTTTTGTTACATTATACTAGTGCTCAAACGTACTCTTGACATTTCAATATTCCATTTACTCTAGCTAAATGACACGCCACTTACTAGAAATAATGCAATTTTTCTGTAAAATTTATATTATTCAAATACAATTAGCATAAAATTACTTCTCCCAAGGTAACAGCCGTTTCTTGTTATAATGAATTCTTGTGAAAATAAATAGATACATGCTGCAAAACTATAATAGAGAACTAGAAGAAAGTAATCAGCAATCGCTAGGCTGGCCGCTGCGCAGTCACGTCCTGTATTTCCGTTGAATATATTTTTTGATGTAAAAATTAATTAATAAATATAAAAGTAGATGGATTTCAAATAATCGAACGATAGATGTATTAATTTTAAAAGTGTAACATATACTTTCGAAAATTTGAACGCAAAAGTACTGTGTGCTGTAGTATAGTTGGTTACTGCACCTTCCCCGGATTGGAAAGAGATACAGGTTTGAATCCCGGTAGCGACAACAATATTTTTCGATAAAATTGATTTTATATGTATATCTTTTTAATTACAACTTCACAATAAGAATGTGTTCTCCTTAATAATACAGTTTATACATTATTGGTGCTGCTGGCATTTCTATAGGAATATAATAAAGTAAACACGTGTAATTGAGTATCTTTGAGGAAACGTAAATTTGACGAAACAGCTGCCACTATAGTTTGGCTAATGTATTTTGAATTGTATGGTATGGAAATACTTAAAAAAACAACTAAATAATAACTTTGATGCATGATCTACTTTTTTAATCATATATTTTCTTTTTTCGAATATTGAAAAAAAAAAACTGCACAAATGCTATCGATTTTGAAGTCATCCTATTTAGTTCATCTTGTCTACTTTGGTAAATAAATCCGCTGCTCAAACTATCGGATGTGATGTTTACGTTTTACACAGCCATTGCACATAAACGTTAAGTTTAAAAAAATAAGATCATCGCATGCCTTCGGCCTTTTGCGAATAAATTATTCGAAAGAAATTAAAATGTAGGCCATAATACAGTATGTTTTATAACAGAGTTCGTACATCATTTCAAAATATTATTTATGGTTGTATTATTTCTCTCTTAAGAGCGAAAAGACTGTCTTATTACGAGCGCGGCATCATCTGTCTTTCTTGGCAATTTATTTTAATTGCTAACTATTCAGCAAACGGCTTACTTTAGAAAAACGACTTGGAAGTTCTGGATTCTTATTTGTACCTCTCACATCTGACGATATTTTCGTGTTTAACTGTTTTTATTTTTGTTTACACAGATCGTTCTCACGCGTCTTTTTTTGATTATCTTAAATCTGCGATCTCTAAGTCATTTCAACGTGAAACGTACCACTGTCCTGTCGACTTGCTCATTATAATCCATTTTTTCTACTAATATTAGACAACTCATAGTAAATTGATTGCGATGCTCAATTATACTATTTTTACGAGATTTACACTACATGTTAGTTAGTTCATCAGAAAACATGCACATCAAATCCAAAACAGAACTGCTATGGACAGCTACACCTAGAAAGCAAAACTTGATACAGGAATCAATGTCTGCGAATGCTAAATCTGCAGTTAAGTTGTTGGGCATGCACATTGATTCAGATCTTTCAATGAATATATAAATCAGTAAAACTGTCAGTGCATGCTGTCATCAACTGAGACAGATTAAAAGTATTCGGAGACATCTTCCTCTTGAGGCAGCCCGTCTACTTATAAATGCATTTGTGGTGTCACGTGTGGACTATTGTAATAGCATCTATGCTGGCCTGCCAATGTATCAGCTGAATAGAATACAATCTATTCTAAATGCGGCTTCACTTGGTCATGATCTTTGGTGTCCTGTCATCTGGCATTCTTTCAACATGGTCAGTCCATTGCAGTCTTTAGAACCTACAGAATCTTTTTTTCCTACCGATTATTTCTTGCTCAATCATATTTTCGAGCATATGACTCATTTTAATTTTGCGAGTTCCATTTTCTAGTGTAGGTTCATAATTTTTTCTCACAATTCTGTATTCAAAAACTAATGCTAATTTATTTTCTTCGATTTGGGTTAGACGCCACGTTTCGCAACCATAAGCTCTTCTTCGACAACATATCTAATTATTGAGTCGAAATACAAGAATCGTTTTATACTTGTAATCTTAAATATCAATATATTCAAAGTTGAAGTTTAGCGTATATTACATGTCTAACAGTCTAGCCAAAACAATGAACTGAACGTTTCGTCTGAGCGAGCTTGTTATGCTACAACAGGTCTCACTTTACCTCTCTCGCTGTTCCGTTTGCTACTTTAATTACCATGTCACGACTCGTATTAAATTTAAACCCAGAAATAATATATTCTCATGTTTTTGTCAATAAAGAACGCCATTTTGTTGAAAGTCTTAATGAGTGTGATTGATTATTAAACATAAAGACACCAAAGACCGGTCTGTTTACATATTTGTTGAACGTCAAACCAATTAAGACTATGTGTTTTACACGTTTGTTCTATCCCGAACGCAAAGCTTACTTTATGTTTTTATAAAATCTAACTGATTAATCATTTCTTCTCGTTAATCTTGACTGAAATAATTTGTAAACATGATATTTGGATAGTTTTATGATATTCAATTTTGTTAAATGTGAAGACTTAATGTCAGGCTGTGGAATTATATAATATGTTTATCTCCTCCTTCACCATAACGCAAAATTATATATTCCAAGTCTTAAATCTTCTCATACGTATATTTTAGAATGCCTGTATATTTGATTATATATTTATATTATACAGCATGGACCAAAAGTCACTTTAGCATTCACGAATTTAATAACTTTATTATAATACATGGCATGGAGAGTTTTTTTTTTACCTGAAGCTTGCATTTGAGAGAATGTAAATGGAGGTCATTTACAAGATATTACCTTTCATGTAATAAGTAAATAATTATTTCATGTTACGTAGAATATAATATATAAGGTAAATTAAAAAATATATGCGTATAATGTTAATTAAAATTATATTTGACCCACCTGTATATGCATGCGATACCTGGCGAGATAAAAGGTTCTGACGGATTACTAGTGGTATATAAATAACTTAGACCTACCAAGGCAGATGGATGGTGGAGAGGGAAGGAGGGGGTGAGATTATTGTAAATATAAGTTTTAGAAGCTTTGTGATATTTATAGATGTCTCTCAAAGATTATTGAAGTTAAAACTGTCTGAACCGGTTGACGTATAATAAATTTCGTGGTTTCATACAAAGTGATTGTAATTTATTTAATCTAATATGTCAAACAACAAAGTGATTGCTTTCTACGAAAATATAAAATTGTTTACTTCTAACCTCGGCTATATCAGCTAACATTTAAAAAATAATTCTAATTTTAGGATATCGTCGATTACTGCGAATGTAACAAAAAATTAAAAAAACGATAGAAATCTAAAGTTAATCAAAAATCAATTAATTAATTTTTTCAATATCGAACTGGCTGGAACTAATGGCGATGTATCCCATCAATTTGAAAAATAAGAGAGAATAGATAGGAGAGAGAATACAAAATTGTATTTTCATTAGTGATGGTAAAATCGTTTTTTAAACCATTCTTTTAACTGTGATTGTGTTCGATTGTAACAATGATTGATAACTGATGAACGTAATTCTTGGAGCAGTAACTGGTACACTAGAAAGTGAGCCTCCGACAGTTAAATCTTAGTCACCAATCAACGTTAAATCTCAGTTACCAATCATCGACACAATCACAGTCACGTAACGGTTTACCATTACTAAAATTGTACATCGGCACATTCGCGATATTGCACACAACGACGATATGTACATTTATCACCATTTCCTAGATAATAAAAGAAAACAACAGCACCTAAAACAGTGTGTTGTTAAAATCATGTTTTTTCGCGTTGAGAAACTTGATTTCAGTTTATGAAACATTCGCCACAGTAATTGTAGTCGTCGTTTCGTTGTCTTCTGCCATTTCCACCTGTTTATTGTACAGGTGATCTACTATCTAATACCATTTTTTTTCTCAAAATCTCTTCAAAAGTTGAATAATCAAAATCGGTCGCAAGAATGTCTTGTAAATACTAATTAAATGTATTAATTATAAAGATATACATATAAAATCAATTTTATCGAAAAATATTGTTGCGCTACCGGGAATCGAACCTGGATCTCTTTTCCAATCCGGAGAAGGTGCATTACCAACTATGCTACAGCGAAATTATTTTTGACGACAAATTTTCGAAACCATATGTTACACTTTTTCAAATTAATGCATCTATCGTTCCATTATTTGAAAGCCATCTACATTATTTTTACAGAATCTCAAGTGCCTTTGAGTAAACCGATAGCAGATGCCAGAATTAAAAATTCATTTTTATTCAATTATAACTTATATATTAGTAAGGAGAACACATTCTTATTGTAAAGTTGTAATTTTATATTTTTCGATAAAATTGTTTTTATATGTATATCTTTATAATTAATACATTTAAAACATCACACAGACCTATGTTCTGAATAATTATTACTTTACAATAAGAATGTGTTCTCATTAATAGAATATATTGTGTTAGATTTTCTTATACACATCCATAAAATCTAATGTACAACCGCTAAATATAGATATAGTTTTTTTTTTTAATAATATTTACATATATAACACGCAAATTTGTTACCACATGTTCTTGAGGTATCATATTACTCGTATATGAATATCATTATTGTTTCTTCATTTACTATGTATACGGTATATTATTTGTTGTCGTACAAAGGAACGGCAATGTTCAAAATTTCTTAGAATTGTCCTAAGACAGCTTGTAAGACAAAAGATATTTCGCCCGCAGCGTTCTTTATTTTTACAGAAGTACTGTTAACTGATGTATTGTATGTGCGTTAATCGCTATAGTGTTTAGATTAGGTTAGTTAAAGAAACTAAACCTATCCTAACGTATCTTCCATTCAGGATAAATAAATAATTATCTAAGAACTCGTAGAGTCTATCATAACGTGATCATTTATTTTTTTCCTCAAAACGAAACATCTACTCCATGGGCTACGTTAAATTTTGAACGACACTTTCACATCTGACGGCTCGGTTTTAGTATTTTTTTGCTTTATAAATGGTTACTTAGTTTGTTAGTTAACATTAAAAGTGCACTTGCGTTTAGGTATTGTAAAATTGAAGGGTTCACGTATAAGAAATTTAAATTGACTACGATAACACATGTCGATAAAAAAACAATAATCAAACGTCAAGAAAGATGAGCGAGCTATCTACCCAACTGAGGAGCGAGGGAGCTAGCAGGCTTCTGACCGACTTACATATATGTGAGACGTATTGCGCGTGCCGTCATCGTCGCGACACTAGACGCTACCGTCGAATTTTTTTATTTTTCACGCCTGTTTTTGAATTTGTTACCGTGGGTTGCTCTCTTTCTGAAAACGGGATATTTCGGCGTCTCAAAGTTGTGTTTGGGGACAATGGGTTAGGCTAAATATATAGGGGATGGTTCCGTTCAAAACAAGACGTATGGTCGCGTTATCTATCCATCATCCATAATAATATTACGTTTCTCCGTCTATTTATGACTTTCGGGATGTCTTGGATGTAGAGTCATTATAGCTGTGTAGTGCTTGATTAAAAAAACGTATTTTAGCGAAATCGTATATTGACGTCTATCATCTTTTCTTCGTTCTATGGTAAGAGAGAAATCTTACCATATAAATTTTCTATCCACGAATGTCAATTTTGTTCGTTTTGACAGCTAACTTACAAAGATGGAATAATTTGTGTGGTTTATGTTGGAACATACATCATTGAAATATTGATTATATTGAGACCCGGACCGCGCAGCGGTCACCAATGGCCGCGAAGTGTCCAAAATAGCCTCCTATGATGATTAGCGAAGATATATTTAAAAATATTTTATTGTGTTTTAAAATGGTTCTTCTGTTCTAATAATTTTACCTTTATATTATACATTTAATGAATGTCATTTTAAGGACATTAGATTATTTAATTTACGTATTTTATGGAAAGTATGTTAATTTAATATATTACATAATACCTTTGCGGATTACTCAATATTTGGTACACAGTTGCTTTGACACATGTATACAGACTTGAAAGAAATTATTCTTGGCATGTGAACTATTCCAGTAACTTTATTCACAACAGATGTATCTACATATACGTTAGTACAAAGCTATTATAAGAAGGATGCTATATTTATTCATGTGTGAACTATCATATGTTGCACATGTTGTATTTCCTTTCGGGATCTGTAAGATCGAATGTCTATCGCCCGGTTCACACATCACAGACGTAGACCTTTTTTTATTAAATTGTTAGAACCCGTTATGTCGAGCCGAGCCTTGATCGAATTACATTTTCTAGGTTGAGGTCGATATTTGAGAGCCCGCGTTGTTTTCGTTTTTGGTCGCCGGAAAATATATATTTTCTACAATACGATATTATTTGTCTTTGCCAATGTTTTTTCTAACTGGATAACAAATATAAGCGTAACGTTACACGTCGTCCCTGAAGCATTATGCACGCTCCTAGCTCCTAACGTGATGAGGTACTATGTATGTATTACATGCATTTTATCTTTGCGTAGCTTTTCGTAATACAAACGTTTTATGTTTTCTATTCATAATAATATCTATGGTTACATCTCTTGTTTTGTATAATACTTCAATACTTGTTCAATTATTGTTCTTTCTTAGAATATTATACATTTATTTTCTTCTTCTTGCACGTCATAAAGCATCACGTAATTAATCAAAATAAGATGAGTCGATAATGTTACGAATGAACATGTTATGATAGTTTTAAGATTAGCAAAATCAACTTTGTGGTTAAAATCCATTATTTTAGATTGTTAACTTTGTTTTAACAATTCTGGTGTCTATAAACTGGGTTGTAAGGATTGTGCTGCTTTTTATATCGGTAAAACTGGTCGAAACTTTAATATAAGAGTAAAAGAGCATTTGAGATAGTGGTTTTTCGGAATTTCTAATCATTTGCTAGAAAATGATCATACTTTTGATAAAAATTTGGGATTGTCTATTTTACATGTAAACGGTGTTGGTCTTAAATCAAATAATTTGGAAACATTGGAAATAAATAAAGCATGTAAAAAACTAACCAAAACAACCAACTAAATTTAACCATCTAAAAATTTTTCCTAAAAATTATTCTGATAATTTTATACCAAGTAACAAATTAAGTTGGAACTAAATTTATTTTTTAAATAATTATTATTTTTTTTAAATATATATTCTGTTATAAAAAAAAATAGAACATATGTTTTTGATTAGTTAATGACATCCTGAGGAAGAAAATGATATTTTTCGATACCGGTAGATGTATTTGATTCATTAAGCTGTTAATGAAACAAAGATGAGAATCTAAAATAATAGAAGATGTTATGGTTCGGATGAATAAATAAAAAGAAGCCCCATTATAATATAATTATAATAAGAAAAAGAAACCCCATTATAGTTATAAATACAAGTTGTCGAGTTCAATTGTTTTATTTATTGTCTTTTCTACCCTTCCAAGGCGAAACACGTCTCATGTAAATTAAACGAGTAGAAGCATTTGAAAACTTCCATACCTCGGACATGTGATAAAATATCCAGAGAAGTATGAGATATTGCACCTCATAATGTAGGGAAATTTTGCTAGAATTTGGGTCCCTGGAAGGAGAACATCATGGTTGAAGAACCTATGGCAATGGTTTGGCCAGTCTACTGTAGAGCTTTTATGATGATAATAGTCAACGCCCGTTGAACGGATAAGGCAAGAGAAGAAGAAGACAAAAAAATTCAATTTATTACGCGTGATGTCCTTGAGATCGTGTGTTATGTGTGTGTGTCAGTGCGCAAACATCGCCGGTGACAGATGTACGTGGGTGTGTGTATGACGGGCTTAAAAGGATGACGCGCGCGGGACACTGCCTCTTCCGCTACCGTTTGGCTCCGAGACTATTTGTATAAAAGTGTATTATTCGTGTAATAAAGATTATAATTGTCATATAAGTATTTATCTTGGACCACCACCAATCTTCTACGAGGTATACAACTTGAGAAATACTTGTCACGCAATACGTAACATTATATATATATATATAATGTATATATATATATATATATTTACTTAAGACCTAACGCATTGAGATATTTTCGTCTGACAAAAGTCTGACAATTCATTTATCAATGATTTATAGTGTTTAAAAATAGGTACATATGTACATACACACATTTACTGCCATTATTTTCGTTTTCTACTGGCTTTCATCAAATAGTGCTTAAGTATTGTATTGTTGTAATATTGTATAGCTTCTCCAGAATTATTATGGTTGAGAGTTAATTCTTTTCAACAATTGCTGAAACAATTGATTTCAAACAAGGGAATAGGTAGTTAATCTTTTAAAGGGTGAATACTTAACGATCGGTTGCGTGTTTTGTTTTGAGCATAAGAATTTCTTTCTTAATTTAAGACATGACTGTCTAAAATAAAGAAGCATATTTTGTTGTATGGAAGCCTTGTGCATTAAGATGTTTCGACACAAAAGCGATTTAATTTAAGGAGTTAAAATTTAAAAAAACGTTTTTAATGTTTAATGCCTTTTGTGTTGGGGATATTTAAGATGGAACTGACGATAGATTGGATAGTCATGTCAAATAAGACTTCCTCGCTCAGTTAGGCACAGACGTGACTAGACTTCGCAACACTTTCTGATGTCGTCGTAGACGCCCGTAGATTTTCAGATTGGTGAAGAAAATTATTTAGAAAACTTTATCTTACTAAGGAATCCTGTCGTGTTATTTTCATAAATATTTTTTTAAAATGAGAATTATGCTTAAAGTAATTAAATAATAATAAATACACGCAATTTTATTTTGTTTATATAAATATTGTCCCCTGAGTAAATTTATATTGTTCTTTTTTGATTTTGTATACGCAAAACATTAAAGTTATAAATAGAGATGCGTATACGAAATACGTGCCACATCAATATTCTTACTAAATAAATTCTTAGTAAGCTGAATAATGCTTGTGCTTGCGCCTCCTGGAACGAGGTTCGAACCCTTGACTACCAGGAGAGTATCGTAACCAGACCACAAGTACGTAAATATGATATTTCTATATGAGTAATTTGCGGAGAAAATTATGATTAAATTTAGAAGAGAGAAGAAACAAAGGTAGTAGTGGTTCTATTTATCGTAATTTTTGGACACGAGATTTTTCTAAATAAACTCTGAATGACCAAACATACTAACAACATAACAGAGTAACACAGTTTGCCGCTTAGCGGTGTATGTAGGAATTTATCAATAATGTATACGAATTTTTTTTCCGGATGCGTGTAACTTTTATGAAGGATTCCTTTTTTTGTATATCTCTTTCACGCGATAAATCATATTATACACGTTACTCTTCATCAGTTCATGAAAAGGCTTGTCGTCGTTTCGATACAGTGCACATTGCACATACTAATGTTTAACTGTATTTTTTACTTTTTTCATTGCATGCCTATGTTGAAAGGCACCGCTCGCACTGCTGAGAAAAGAGAGCATAAGAAAGAGTATAATCCAGAGTATTCAACCCTGATACTAAAGGCCGGTTGTGTAATTAGTGGTAACATTTTACTATGGTAAAAAGATAACTATAGAATTTTTTTTTTGCGAAAATGGGCTGTTTGATCGTTGGTAAAAAATACATTGGTAAAAATGCATGCTCTCATATATCGGATGGTAAAAACCGAAAATCATTGATCAAATATGGCGGACTCCTCACTGCTGTTTCAAAAATCATCTGTCACATTGATACTTGGAAAGTTGCAGTACACGATAATTAATCGCTATTTTAGTGATGAGAGTTCGTCCGATGATGATCTCTTTGTTTAATATACATTAGCACATAGTCCGAAAAAATTTCGCCTCCAAAGTGACAGGTGTCGAACACAGAGGTGAATAAAGCATATATCATGATTATTTGTCTTGCCATGCTATTAGGCTAGATTTCTTATCTATGTTTTGACAATAATTAATTATTTGACATACCAACAATCGGCATATGTTTTTTGGTTCCACACTCTTCTGTCCTGACACACAATTCTCGCCTCATCCACATTCATACATCTTTTCATACAAGCTTGCCGATTGTTGAGGCTTCTAACAGAACCATCCTCAATTATCTGGTTTACTTGGTAGTGCCAAGTCTCCCGCAGACGGCCTCTATTTCTGGTGCCATCAACACTTGCGTCATATATCTTTCTTACCATTATCTCCTCATTTATCCGTTCCATATGATCAAACTACCTAAGTAATCATTTCTTAATCTTACTCACTATACTAAGATCAGCTTTACATTATTTGCTTATTTCTTCATTCTTTATTCTGACATAAATGGATCTGCCACATATACGCCTAAGTGATCTCATTTCCACTGCATTCAGTCTACTTTCGATCATCTTCCATACATCAGTGTCGGTACCAGAACTCCAATGTGAACCGCTAGTCTTGCCACAGTTGACAAGTTGGTAAAAGATCACACAACCGGCCCAAATCAAATTTATAATTAAACAATGTCAGATGGTGAACTCGGCCGTGCTCCTCTTCCCGCGTCACTCCGCGCGGCAGAAGGCCCCCGAATCTTGATTGTCGCGGAGAGCACGCGGGCGAGTCGTGCCGGTTGGGAAACGTCTGTGATGCAGCCTTTGCCAGAAAACATAACTCATTTCGGCCCGTGACGGCGAAAGTCTCGGAGATTAATCAGATAAGGGGGCAATTGCCGCTTTCGCAAGAGAAAATAAAAAATATATATTTCGCCAAATCGAAATTAAAAGGTCTGCGAGTCTCCTTCGGACACTATTGCTGTGTGAAAAATGGCGCGGCGTAATAATTGCGCGATGGGAGATTGTGGCAGCGGGCCTCACAGTCGCGATTCTTGTCGTATTGAAAGGGTATTAAAAGAACGAGTTTTATTATCATCGTTAACAGCTAAAAGCACGCTATTGGTAATTTATGTCTTCGGCAAATCATCAGTCGCCGTGTTTTCATCCTCCCTGAGTGTTTCTTTTTTTATAACATTGATTGTTAATGTTTCTGACAAGCCAAGACTCCGCATGGAGCCGAACAAACCGGAACGCTACTCCGCTTCGTGAGGTTTTTTACAAATAAGAACTTATGTTGGAAATATAAGGAAGATAAGAAGACACTTACTTTTCGTGTTCCGGATGTTGATTCCTCTCCACCACAAATACAAGCGTCGCGGGGTGTATACTAACACTCGCGAAAATGATTATTATGTATGATATAAGCGGGATTAAGGTAAGATTAATTTATAAACGTTAGTGGAGTGAAGCGACGGTAGTTATCTTTACAATTTGAATGTCAGCGCTTGTTTATTATATTGGATTTAGAGTTAATTATAGTTACCATACGAGTCAAAAATAATCTTCCTAGAATGGCAAAAAATTATCAACCAGCCATCCATCCATATATACACACAATGTTGAGTTGAGCAAAGTAAAAATCCTCACTTGCGATTTTTTTCGATATCAATTTTTTAATGATTAATATAATAATTGTAATAATTTTATTTGATAGATTATAAGATATAAATTTTTAAACACGCTTTTGTTGTGAAGCTATAATTTTAGAACATTGTTCCGTGGTATTTTTAACACTAATTAAATAAATGAACTACAGTTACGTCAATTAAATCTAACTTCAATACATAAACTTTAAAGTCCTTTATTTTTATTTTTTATCACTTAGATCTTATTCTCTATTCAATTTTCCTCTTTCATTGCCCTCGAATACTTCCTTACTTTCTCTTTTACAATCTTTTTCTCCATGTTATAATTTTTATTCTCAACTTTTTTCTCACATTTTTCTGCTTTAGAGTCCTTCTTAAATTTTAAATTCTACTCACTGTTCATTTTGTATTTTCAGAGAAAACATCTAATTGGTTTAATTATTATTTAGCTTTCATTGCGATTTCCATATTTACTAATTAACTGTATGTTTTCTGAATAAAATATAAAAAAATTAAAAAAATAAACTAGAAAGATATACAGAAAATAAATTTAGCGCCCGCGCAGCTTATAAAGAACATGGTAATGTACTTTTTAATAAAAAATAGTGTAAATTTTCGATCTACCAGAATTAATTTATATTTTATATTTTAAAAAATCCGACACCGTTGTTCTCTGGTGCTAATTTCGTCCACCTATCGAAGCCTCTCTGTTATGTAGAGATGTAGATCCATCATAAATAATATTTTAATGTTATTTCGCCGATGGCAGTTGATGATCGGTAGCATATTACCAGGGTCATGAGTTATGACCGACTGGAGACTAATCTCGAGAAGAAACTCCACCAGCCTCCGCTGCAGATTGTTATTCGTACGGTTGTCGAGATGAAGTAACACTTTAATGAATAATAATAAAAAGTTCCTAATAATGAATTCAAGTATTGCCTATTAGCGTGATTCTCGTATAAAAGGAAATACACGAGACGAAATGTTGTAATATTTTTCTAGCTGGAGTCGTTAAGCACCTTAAAATTTTCATGTATGTATGGAAATTGAGTTCAATTTCGCGCAAGCATTGTAAGTAAGTAAGCCACGTTTTATTTCGAGTCTACAAAAAAGTTTTACCGTTTTGTGGTGCCAAAGAAATGAAAAAAAATACCGCAAGACACTTCAATACAGGAGGTGAATTAAATAAGTTTCAAATTAAAAGTGAAAAACAATCCTATTATATATTACGTTTTGTTGTATGTATTGTATCTGCTATTGGATCTGTACATGATATGAATCATAGACAAGATAAAAAATCTGTATTTAGATATGTAAGTGCCATTGCCAGTAAGAAAAAAATCGACACATTCGCTACTTTGACTTTGTGTTTTTAATATCCCTAGGTTAAGATTGCTTAAATGTTTTCTCTTTTATATATTCAATTACAATTCGCAAATATATATTCAATTCGAAATGAAGTTATACATTGTCTTTATTACGAGTACGAAAAAATATACATTAGCGAAATCGTACAAATTTTTCTGACCAACATATATAATATTGACCACCTGTCGTCGCGCGTACTCAATCATCTGTCAAATATATGTTCGTAATATTCAGTAATTATTTATTGTAAATATGATTTCAGTGTTTTCAAGAATTTCTTTCGGCTGAATAACGAAGAATATTCAATTAGATATATATAATTCAAAATTAACACTTAAGAACACCGTTTGTACAATTCCAGGGATGGAAATGCAGAATGCTATCGCCGATCTATATTTCATCTAAAGTAATATAGATTTCCGCATTGAACACCAACTTTTTTGAACTCTTTTCATCTAACGCTTTTGGATGCTCTTTTAAATGCGACACTTATTTCGATGTCTCGGTAAGGTGCTTCCATCTTCCCATGTCTTGTGCTGCTTCAAGTAAGACCCAATCTATCTTCATACAGGCTTTGTTGTTCCAACTTTGTTTGGGGCAATCCACCGACTGCCTTTTCTTCAGAGTTGCTAAGAATATCATATATTTATATCGTTCCCCTGAAATTCCCAAGACGTGCTCAGCCACTTTAATTGAAATCTTTATTTTTGTATAGAATTCTACCTCATTTGAGATTTTTTTATTTAAAGAATTCTACCTCAATTGAGATCTTTCTATTTATAGAATTTCATGCTCTGTGCCGAGGGTCTCTCTTATCGCGGTATTTCTCACTCGGTCGCATAATGTTACTCCTGCTATAACTCATTTTTACAGCCTGGATTATTCGTGCCATTTTTTCCGTAAGAATCCATATTTAATGACCATATAATAAAGTGGGCCTGTGCACAGCTTGAAAAACAGTTTGGTCTAGGCCAGTGATGGCAAACCTATGACACGCGTGTCAAAGGTGACACGCCACAGAGTTTTGGGCGACACGCCAGCTTTCACTAATGTCAGAGTTACCAAAGAACACGACGTGTTTTATACGCTTTATTTATTTCTAAATTATTCTATTTAAGACCAACATTGTGTATATGTAAAACAGAGAATGTTCTGGGGGAGGGGGGGTGGTGACACGCCAGCAGAGTTAAGTTAGATTTTCCGAATTTTTGACACGCCGAGCCCAAAAGGTTCGCCATTACTGGTTTAAACACTAAACTCGGATTTCTTTATCACCACACTATAAAGAGAACGGAAAATATCACTAGGAAGCCCGATTCTTCTTTATTTCACACTCCTGTCTCCCATCCCCTAAGAATTCCACTCTGGGATATTTGAACCTGTCGACTTAATTTTATGATTGTGTACTGCTCCTGGTGCCCACTAGGTGATGGTAAACAGTAACGTGACTGTAATTGTGTCGATTATTGGTGACTGATATTTAAGTCTATCTGTCTGAGACTTACTTTCTAGTGTACAGTCATTGCTCGAAGAATTGCGTTAATTAGTTTTCAATCATCGTTATAATCAAACAAAATCACAGGCTACATTTAAATAACGATTTTACCATCACTAGTGCCAACCATTGCCTTTGTTTTTGCAGGACTTCATTCCTGCTTAAGTACACTCTTTATTAAAATAACTTATCCGTTCTCGTGTGGGCGCCAACCTTGTCACGCATATTAATATTATCAAATAATTTAATTTTAATATTTTATAATGTTGTTTACTTACATATATATATATAAATAAATACCCCTACATGGATTAAATTACATTTGTATAAATATTCTTTAAATTCCTTTGCAAACAATTCTTGTTTCAGAGTTATCGTAATTGCACCATAAGTGTTATTGTGACGTTGTAGACATCAATCATAAACCGTTATTTTTCTATAAAACCAGACTTGTAAAGACATATTATGATGACGTGTAAGCCTTGCACTTAATTGATAAGAAAATATTAGACCCAATTTACAGTTGTTAATATTTTGATGAAGGAGCTAGATCTCGAATATAATCTAGATCTATGTTGATACAGTTTGAAAATGACCAAATATTAATATTAAAAGTTTTATATTATTACATAATAAGTCGTTTTATGATTTTATTTTAAACTATCTTAATGTTTTCATAATACAGTCGATTCCGTTTAATTGGACCACCGGTTTTGTCGGGACTGCCGGTTATTTGGGCCAAATCCCAAGAAATAGAAACCAAATAAAGTAACTAATAGTAATTTACTTCGGTTATCTGGGACACCATTCCGTTTAATTTGGACAGTGAATTAAAAATTAAAATAAATATGTATGTGTGTACTTGTAAAACGTTTGAACAATCGTCGGTGCACAAGAACAGTGACACAACTAAAAAAAAACAAATTTCAGGATATCCATTTAAAAATTTCTTGTTTCTTGCAGGGCTTGTCATGATCTTTGATTTTAAAATTTAATTTTTGTTTTTGATGAATTTATATAAGTGCCTTGACATACCTTGAATCCTAACTGTGGTAATTTTTGGATTACCACCAGATTCCCATGAGGTTCTATCCCCTCTTTACTGTCTAATTACTTGGGCCCCAATTCCTTGTAAGTGAATCTCAATCTTTCCAGGTAGCAATATTATACGTTTATTACAACACGTTATACAGTAATATAAATTATAAATTCAGAGATAGACTAGTTATTCAGGAGAAGCTGTGATAGAAGAGAGCTGTTCCACCCAAAGACGGCCTTTTATATGATTCATCTCCCACCACTCATCTACTCACATCATTATTGATCATTTTATTTTTTTCATATTCATATGTATACCTAAAATTATATATTATTTTTCTGTAATTTAATATTTTTTCCAATAATTTAATAAAGTTCATAAATATGTACATATTATTTTTTAATTTTACCTTAAACTTCGCTTTTTTGGGACAAAATGTTTGGGCCCAATGTGTCCCAATTAAGCGGAATCGACTGTATTACTTATTAATACTTATTTAATATAGGTATGTATGCATTATGTACATACGATATAATTATAAATAATTACTGTTTTTCGTGTTAATAAACCATTCAGAAATTTCGTTATTACAATATTTTTAATTCATTGTTTTATCCGTTTCTCATTTTCTTGTTTAAATGTAGTTGATTATTTTCTTGTATAAATAAATATGAAATTATGTATTATCTACTTGTTTTAAATTTTAATTTTGTAATATCGAATACTGTACACCGATTTTTTAAGTTTTTCTTTATAATATTTTATTTAATACAACTTTTCTAATGCACTGTAGAATGATAAAGTTATTGATGGTGTAGATTTTAGAACTTCATTATTAATATAACTAGTGTTTAAAACCCGACCTAGGCTGAATTCGAAAGATGTACAGTGACGAAAAAAATATAATAATCAACTAATTATCTACTTACATATTGCGGCATTACAGTGTTACGATTTTCCAATTTCTGACAATATACTTGTTCGTTTACTATTTTGAAAAATGTTCCATCAAAACAACAATATCAACATTTCAAAGGAATTTGACACTTCATTTCAATGAAATTTATCATTTTTCTCGAGTTGTGACACATAGATATGGGACAAGACAGACATTGCGATGACATTTTATTCAGATTCATAACAATACATATAGTCATATTTGCAAGTACCTACACGGCGACAGGCCGCCGCTGTAATGTCTAAGACGTCTTTGTTTTCCTGAAATCTATCCCACGAGTTTTTTGGTGCCACGCCAATGATTACACCTTTAAATTATTGACACGTGTCTTATCGTATGAATTATATGGCGCCTCCTCGGCGAGTAATTCTGTGCGATACACGTATTTTATTGCTATAATAATTTAGTAAAAGGTTCAATTGAGCTGTTAACTTATAAATAAATAAATAAATATTATCTAATCCAGTTAAACCAAAACAAAAATGTACTCAGTTTCCACTTACATGGATAAAGTGCGTTCTCTTGCTTCTAAAGCGTTGCATGTTCCATAAATTATATGTTTATCTCAGTTAATACTGTGTGTTTCCGCACCTAGTACATGTCTTACTTCGTGATATCTATATTTGTATTTGAGAAGAGCAACTAGATAAGGGATCCATAGCAACTTTTGCCTAAGGAGATACCATGTTATAGTTCAGTCCTTGACCTTTCGGATACAACTAGCAACGAATAGAAATAATAACACTCGATACGGTTTCCGTCGCTTGCATCAGAAATGCAATCAATATTTGAATTTGTTTCTCAGAAATATTTAATATGGGTTTGAGAGCATATGTTGTTTTATTGTGATAAATACGTATGTCAATTTTTAGTTTCTAAAATGGGTGATTGTAAAAAAAAAAGAAAGTAAAGCGACAAGAAAAAGCATTTCGCTGTAAACTAAAATACAAGTGCTCAGACGATTAGATGCAGATGAACGGCAATCTGATATAGGTGCTACATTAAATTTGTCTACTTCAACAATACGAACAATTCTAAAAGATAAGATAAAAAAAAACGTATCATCGGCAACTACGACCACAAGGACTTCAGAAACCAAAATTACCCGTTCCAGAAGCAACGTTATTGAGGAAATGGAAAAACGACTTTCCATCTGGATTGACGATGAAGTTGAACGCAATATGCCATTAGGTCGATCAATTATAATAGAAAAAGCGAGAACAATTTTAGTTTGGCCACTATAACGCAAATTATGGATCAAATTTATTCAAAATGATACCAATTTTGATAGAAGTTCTAAGGCAAAACGAATTGTCATTGATGCGATGTCTCGTTATCGACAATTGCTTGCTGAAAGAAACAGGAAAAGACAAACCAAGTGAGATGACTCCTTCATACAAAAACATAAAAAGTCTAATGAGGAAGAGCCTTCCTTATCGCTAACATGACTTCTTTACTCGGAACTTTTTTTTATTGTCATGGATATTTTATGAAAACAATAAATATTAGTATATATGTAATTAATGTAATAAATAATGTTTAACAATAAATGTTACAAGAAAAACTAATAAAGTAACTTATTTTCTGTTCTGTTTCACTTATCCCCATTATTTACGTGTTAAGATTTTCTCGTTTAACGCTGTTTCGTTTAGTGATGGAACTTATTGGAACGTATCGTTAAGCGGGGCCGTACTGTGTATTTGTATGCAAATCAGTACCTTTTGCGTCATATCGCCGTAGGTCAGACAACGAAGCTGATTTTATAACTTGTAAATTAATAATAATTTATTAGGAGAACACATTCTTATTGTGAAGTTGTAATTATTCAGGACATAGGTCTGTGATGAATTAAATATATTAATTCATTATTTAAAATTCTTGATTCTGTAAAAATAAGGTAGATGGCTCTTTAAAATAATGGAACGATTAAATGTATTAATATCAAAAAGGTAACATATCGGTTCGAAAATTGTCGCTAAAAATATTGTCGCTGTAGCATAGTTGGATAATGCACCTTCCCCGGTGGCGCAACAACAATATTTTTCGATAAAATTGATTTTATATGTATATCTTTCTACTTAATATATTTAATTCATATTTTAATAATAATTTACGCGATTCAACCACTCAAGATCTTCACTTAAGCAGCAATAACTAATTAATTATATTTATGGTTCATAAATCATGGCTATTTAAATGAAAATAATGATATATTAAATGAAAACACATTTTTATTGTGATGGCGCAAATTTAAAACAAATTGATGATTTCTTTGAAAGATACATATAACAAAATCTATCGATAAAATATTAGAGTATTATCTGATGCTTTCTCTCGCTAGGAGAATGCTTTACCATTACGTAGAAAGTTCAAATGTACACGGGTCATGAAAATTTTAGTGAATATAATATTTTTGAGCAACATAACTTAAAATGATTGCAATAAATTCTAATGCAAATAAATTATTCCGCTTAATTGGGATACATCAAGGTTTGGCCCAATTAAGCGGCTGCCCTAATTTTACCGAAGCGGGCGTAAAATTAAACAATGAATATTATTCTTTGAGTATACATTATGTATTAAAATAACACAGGTGGACCGTCATCATTCGGGTCCGGTGATCGATTCTGGTACCGGTAAAGATGAAAATAAAATGCGAAAGTTTATAATAATATTTATTTATTTGATTCATAGTACAGTGTGTTATGTCATATTATAATCGAATTAACATTTCAGCAAAGTATGACATATATTTGGGTACCCTGTCTGCTACACTAGTATTTGACTGTATTATAGCAGACAGTGTTTTTCCGGTATAGTAGTGAACAGAGTGTAATGTTCAATGTACAAAAATATATATATATATATATAAAGAGTTATACAAGATGTCATTAGATTAGATAAATACATTGTAAAACTTAAAGTAAATGCATTGTTCAATATATAAAGTATAATATATACAGCCACCCTGTATATAAAAAGTAAATATATATATATATAAAGAATAGAACAAGATACAATTGGATAGCATATAAAACAAGATATATAACGAGTAAAACAAGATGCAATTAGATAATTCAATATACTGTTGTAGCATATGTATAAAAATGTTATGAAATTATAAATTATCTATGGCAGTTTTCGTAAAAAAATTACAGAATTACAGTTGTTTATAAATCATTGTGTACGTTGTCCTATCTACAGTAGCGTGCAGTAGGTATAGATTTAGGTTATGCTGTTACCAATGACATTATACAATCATATATAATATATGTACTTTCGTTTAACCAACGTCTTTAGCCAAAATAAATCCGTTGTTTATACAACCTACTATGTATTTATTTGTAATTTTAAGGTACTATTAATAGTGTTTTAAAAGTTTAATTTTTAACGTAAAATAATACCTTCTTACCCATATAAAAAATGTATGTAGGTTTCTAAGAACAATTTCTATGACTGAACATGATTAATTTATTGTTTGAAAATCCTTCACGTAATTACTAAAGAAAATAATTATTTATATTAAAGGTTAACGTAGAAAATAGTTCTGCCAATTGCCAATCCAAATCTATGAACCAAATTTAAAAAATAATCATGAAATCAACACGTTAAAAACAGTAAGATAGTAAAATTCGCGAATAAATAAAGGAGGAAGTAGATACTTCAATGAATTGCACGCAGTTGTAACCCTTTCTAATGTTATTCTATTAAAAAACAGCATAGGTAACGACTCCATACAAAACGGATCAACCGAAAGAAATTTTCAATTCAGTAAATAGTCATTTATATGACTTGAGTAATTCACTAGCTTAACGAGAGAACTGAGTAATGTGAATAGCACGATGCAGCGGATAAAAAAAGAGCGCCATGAGTATAGCAGTGAGTTGCAACGAGTTTTTATAATTAAGCAATTAATTAATTAAGTCTCTACTGGTACACAGATGGCACAATAATGTCTTCGTTAATGTTAATCCGATTTTTAAATTTATATTTGTTTCCCAGAATTTTTTGTTATGCACTGCACGCCCCTCTGCCTATCTGTATTGCGCACGTGTTGAACAATAAATTTACATTGTTCACACATCGTAAAAAAAGTGTAAAGCTACATTCCCAGTGAAAAATTGGACCGATGTCGTCGAATGCATTATTATTTACGGATATTTCGCCGTTGATGTATTATTTCCCGTGCGCGCACGCGTGGGAGGAGAATAATGTTGCATGCGTCCGTCGGCCCGGCCTTATGAATGGCGGCCGCTCCGCGCGAGATTACGCAACATCGTCCGCTTCTCCCGAGGAACATGCACACCGCACGAGGCACGCACCACGTATTACCGCGTTCGAGTGCCGAATGAATGAACCGATGCGTGTGTGTAAATGACATCCATATTTTTTAGCCGAATAATGAGGTCCGAGTGTGTCGTGATCGTTTTATCAATGGCGTAATGTGTAACGTACGACACGAGAAGGTCCGCTGTTTGCATACAAATTTTAATGAGATAAACGATAACGTTAAATTTGTCACGGATTGTTTGACAATCTGTTGTATACTCCATTTGGGGGTTAAAGGTTTACTTGACAAAGCCGCTTCCTGCGCACGAAATGTTTGAAGACTTTTCTACATCTCCAAACCTGAAAGAAGACAGAGAAATATATCGAAAGGAGGGTGACTGCAGGGAATAAAATGCACATTGAATGGAAATATAGCTAATGCAAGCTTGTCAACTGAGGCAAGACTAGCGGTTCACAATGGAGTCCTTGTACCGACACTGATGTATGGAAATGAGGCCTGGTGCTAGCAGAAGAAGAACGAAAGTAGTCTGAATGCAGTGGAAATTAGATTACTTAGGCGTATATGTGACAGATCTATTTATGACAGAGTAAAGAATGAAGTAATAAAGAAAGTATATAAAGCTGATCATAGAATAGTGAGTAAGATTAAAAAAGGATCACTTAGGTGGTTTGGTCATATGGAATGGATGAATGAGGAGAAAATGGTAATAAAGATATATGACGCAAGTGTTGAAGCAGAAGTAGAGGACGTCCGCGGAAGACTTGACACGACCAGGTAAACCATATACTGGAGGATGGCTCTGTTAAAAGATGTATGAATGTGGATTAGGCGAGAATTGTGTGTCAGGACAGTAGAGTGTGGCACACTGTCCTCTGCCTACCCCCGCGGGGAAACGGCGTGAAGGCAAGTAAATAAGTAAGCAAACAAACATGAAATTGATGACATTTGATTCAAATTTATCATACACATGCATTTGTGATATTGTGAATCGCGCTAATGCATCACAACATACTTCTCAAATAGCAGGATGTGAGACAGTTCAATGACACAATCCTACAACAAATTCAACCGCAGCAATCATCACATCGGTGAACAAAAGATTCTTCCAATTTTTCGACACTGAGCACAACTTACAATTCTCTTAAATGTCATGTACCGTCAAATTTAATTAAACGAAAATAGGACAACTTTCCGCAGATAGCCATTTGTTACGTGTTTAGAAATACGTGGGTACGTCATAGTATTTTTTATAAAAATTATGTAATATGAATTAATTTAACTGTCCGTGCCTATTACATAGCATAAAACTAAAGTATATTTTTAATTTATTTTCCACATAGAGATTCATTTATACCTAGCTCTTTTTCCACTCATAAATCCGAACATTGTGTAAAAGCATTGCAATAAGTTAAATAAATGTTTAGTGTCAATAAATTATACATCAATCGAATCAAGCAAATTTCACTAGTAAAATAATCATAAAACGGCGCAAGTTAGGCATACATTTAAATACTTCTATTTAAGACTTTATGCTTATGAATACTTATTGCCAATCAGTACTTAAAATACTGCATTATCGAACTACCTTTAATATTTGTACGTAATTGTACAAGAGTATGTGTGTACTTAAATGAAAAGCAATATATGTATGTCTATTAAATTCGAGAACTGCCGAACCAATTTTGTAGCAGAAGCAATATTTTAAACCACATATCATCACGGTATGATGAAATATTGAGCAGTGATGGGCTTAATGGTTCTATAACAATGGTCATTGACTCGAGATCAATATATATTTTTGTTTTATATCCTCCCAAGGTTTGATGAATGAGGAGCGGGTCGTCAGAAAGATGTACGACGCGATTGATGTTGGAGATTACTTCGAGGAACACCTCGAAGATGATGAGGTGACAAAGCGGAGAAAGACGCAAGAAAACTCGGTGTTCACTGGAGGACTTCCTTTGAAAATAGAAGATAGTAGATAGTAGATAGTAGCGAAATCTACTTGAGTCTTGATGGATCTTAACAAGGGTGATGATGATGTGTCGATGGCACCGCAAATAGAGAATTTTCGAATCTGGTATAGTCAGATAAGAAGATGGTTCTGTTAGAAGTGTCAAGAAGATATGAAGAAAATGGCACCAGAAATAGTGGACGTCCCCTAAATTCCCTGGCATGATCAAATAAGATGGTTCGGTTAAAAGCTTCAATAATTGACGAGTACCTGCGCATGAGAAGATGTATGAATATCTATGAGGCGAGAGTCGTATACTTTTCCGCCCACCCTCACGGAGTAAAGGCATCGTGATAAGTTACTTTGTTCTCCTTATATACGTGCTTTTGAGCATCTATGTCGAACTCTTACTATCTCATATATTAATTTTTGCAATGTGAAAATATTTAGCACCGTTTTAAATCAAATAGATCTGATGGCCCTTCTAAACTTCACTTCATACTTTCCTGACTCGTGTGCTGGTCGAACGATGCGATGTGACGATAGCAATAGTCTCGATGGATATTAGAAGTCGATCGCTATCGGGAAACGAAGACGTTTCTCGATCTCGTTCCATATATGTCCATTTACGAGAAGTTACATTGGCTAGTTTTATCGTAAACTAAAAACTAGATTTAAACGCTTCCATAAAATACATTTTTTTTAAATACCTATCCACAGGTCGTCTGCATTCCCGATGTCATCAACGAGTTTCATCAATTGTGTAGGCATTATCAAACTGTCAAACAATCCTGAAAATGGTGTTTGATTTATATTTATAATAAAAGGCTTAAAATGGTGTGAACACAAAATGACCACTAATTCAATTAATTCATTCATTCATCAATTTGGTATTAAAAGATTACTGTCACATTCTACCTATAACACTAGCGTTTTTAGTAGCTTTTTTTGTTTACCGACGCATGTTTGTATATAATTCTCATACGACTAAAACCCGTTCGTGGAAATTGAAACACGTTATTTATAACTTTTTTGTACGACTATAAATAAATCAGCATAATTACACTAGATGATATTCATTGTAAGTACATATATTCTATTTATTTGTTTATACCTTTATTGACATAATTTTTTTTTGTAAGTCAGAAGCGAACATACATATTATACACTTATTAGTTTACCGTGTGGGATGCATCTCTGATGCATATATCATTGTCCTGGCTACTTTGCTAGACTACTATCTGTGTTAAAGTAGACATTTTTTTTCGTGCAGTTGTGGTGTTATTTAATCAAAATTAGAAAGAAAAGGTTCGATAGAGATTTTTAAAAAAAATTAGAGAAAACTAAAGTGATTAAGTTGGAATGTTGGACAGCGATGAATATTAATTCACTTAGCAACTGGCGAAATAAATAAAAACAATTTATCTAACCATAATAAATTGTTTTGATTTTTAAAATTTGTTTATGAGCTTATTATTTATTGTCATTAATTGAGAAATTCAGTTTAAATCTAATCTCTACACCTGTTCGTCTAACTTTATTACGAAATTGTTAAATTTAACATTATACGCTTATTACTATGTATTCATCTTTTGTTTAATTAATTTGGGACATTAGAGCCCCCTGGTTGGATGTCGGTATGATATCTAATATCCCGTGGGTGTTGCATAGCAACATAAAACAAAGAATATCTTGTGTCAATTCTGTTTCATCCTAGCGTGCAGTTATTATATTATTAAAGGTATACAAAATATAATTGTCCTACAAAGGCCTAGCTTTGTGTAATAAATTAATAAGTTAATAAATAAATAAGAAATTTACTTGTATTACATAGAAGTTACCACATTTACATTTTCAGCTTCATTCTTTTTTACTACTTAACCATCAAGTATTTGATATCCGTTCCAACATTTGTGTAATTGCTGTATTTATGTTAATTATGTTTAATAATATCATTTGAGAATTATATTTTACTTGATACTATTTCTGCAGGTGCACCAGCGCTTCCAATTTGTCCCATACTTTTGCAAACTAATTTAACTCAAACTAAATCTCCTGTTGTCATTCTGAAGATGACTCTGTTTTCTCATTTTTCTTGCTTCACTTCCATCACTTATTTGTCTGTTATCGAGAGACAGTTTCCTATTAATCAATGCGCGATCGGATGCCATACCAGCTTCGTGGCCAGAGTCGAGCTGCGCGCATCGCTAGAAAAAGCTGTAGAACAGTTATCAGCGAGACCAGCAACTGGTTGGTCGATTCTTGGCTGTTCACTGACTAGGGCTGGCCCAACCGGAGCGGGGAATATCACCTTTTATGGGAAGGTTCAGTCGCGCCGGAAGAACGGACCATTTGGCCCTAAATGGATCGAACTGGTTGGTCCATTCTACAGAAATAATATGAATCGAAAACGCACAGCTCGAATGGAAAAATATCCCCCAAGTCTAATATAAATGATCAAAAAATATGTTTTTATTTGTGTTCAATTTTATTTGTTTATATTTTGATGATGATATGGAAACGAAATCATTAATTCATGTTAGAATTGGGAGACTCTAAAATAACTAACTATTTTACCATCACGCCGTTTAAAGCGGGATTAGGCAGAAAAAATAGTGTTATTAAGGAGAACACATTCTTATTGTGAGGTTGTTATTATCAGAACACAGGTCTGCGATATTTTAAATACAAATTAAAATTGGTGTAGCATAATCGGTCAATGCACGTATCCCGGATTGGAAGAGATTCAGGTTTGTATCCCGGTAGTAACAACAATATTTTTCGATAAAATTGATTTTATATGTATATCTTTCTAATTAATACATTTAATTTGTATTTAAGAGAAAATAGTGCCACACTCTCCTCTTCCCGCAATTCTCTCTTCACCTACATTCATTCATCTTCTCATGCCTGCTCGTCGATTGTTGACGGTTGTAACAAAACCATCTTCCAGTATCTGATTAATCTAATCATGTTGGTACTTTCGCGAATGTCCTCTGTTACTGGTGCCAACAACACTCGCGTTGTATATTTTTTTCATTTCTCCATTCCACACGATAGAACCACCTAAGTGACCCTTTTTTAAACCTACTCACAACCCAGCAAATTCGGTCTACTTATTTTACCAGCTCCAGGCCTGAAAGAAATGGTACATATTGTAATATACCATTTCTTTCAGACTTACGTTAACATTTTTTATGAAATCATTATGAAGCTATACAAAAAGAATATTCACATAGCAAAGACATTATGTTAAGCCGCGTTCTATATTATTTTATTTTAATACAAATATAACCTTGCTATTCAGATCAGTCTTAATTGAACAGTGATTCTTGAAGCGATCTTGCACAAGATTGAAACTCGAGTATCTTCCACTCATAACAATGGATTGGTTAGAACGTGCAACTGATCGCAAACAAGATGAGACCACAGCACAGTCATCTATTTACCTTAGCGAGGGCACGAACCGATGAGCAAATTTTGGGCTTTTTCGTTTTGTTCTTCACGATTTGTTATATTATATTTTAATGTAATTATCTTCACTTCACAGTAAGGTATTCGTACTGAATCTCAGACGTGGGTCAAGGATTATTCACATTGTTTGACGTGCCGAGGATTATTCATCGTCCATATCGACTTAAGTGGCGTGTCATGTTAGTTATAGTAGTTGATAGCGTGCATTGAAAATTACTTTAATCGCTAAACATTTATAACTTGTTATTTTAACTGCTCTGAAATATGTTTGGTATCGTCCATCTTTTGTATCAAAAATAAATGCATACATTTATTTATTTTATGAAAAATATTATTTTATAAATAATTAGGAAAAACACTTTATTTAAACCACTATTTATTGATAAATCAACATGTTTCGATAACAGAAAACAATTGAATTAAGGAGCACTTGAGATGTCTAAATAGCAACAACTATTCTGAATTCTCCAATCATCTTTTGGAAACAAACCATTCTTTTGACATTAACAAGGGTTTACAATTTGTAGATACAATTACAAAGGGTTTACGGTTAGATAAATTTGAAATTTTAGAAATAAAAAAAAGTGTTATTGGCAAATTCAATATTATATATAAATAACAAAATCCTTTTTGCAAATAGTCATTTGTTTTCACAGTAGTTACTTATTAGTTACCCAATACTTATACTTTTATAGTTGTATTTGTGTCTATGCTTGCATTTTTAATTTTAGTATACATTGTTTCCTGAAGAAGGGACCATAGGTTTTGAAACAATAAATAGTGGTTTAAACTGAGTGTTTTTTCTTTCTTATTATTTATATAATATCTTATATACCACAAAGTAATTGTGCTAATATTGATGAAATATATTAATTTATGTTTGTCTTATAATTTTTTTCTTTATTTTCAGGTAAGAATCAAAACTACAGTCACGAAGATTTATGCTCATTGAAGGTATTATGAAATTATTTCCCTTTAACATAATTTATTTATTTTTAACAGTGTACATATTTATGGGTAGTTTAAAATATGTCAGTTCAATTTTTGTTAATATCAACAACAATTAATAAATTATTTGTTTCTGTTTTTTTATTATAATTGAATGACATGTAAAAGTTAGTTAGATAGACTTTATTTATTTTTAATACTTTATACTTTGTTACTTATCACACGTCTTCTACGATCAACCCATCTTCTTGAAGATATGTAGACAAATTCCTGACAAACAGCTCTCGCTAACAGGACTATCTTCCAATATGGTTTATTGGATCACGTCAGGTCTTCATGGACGTCTTCTTATTTCTCGTTCTCTCAACGCTCGCGCTGTATGCATTCCACAAGTAACATATAACATTAATCGACATAATAAAAAATAATTATCTACAAATTAATATTTTTTATTTCTACAAGTCTTTCATTTGACGTACAATGTAAATCGTTTAATATAAAATCACGAGTACCGAAATTTTTTTCGTGATAAACAAATTTTATGTTAAAAGAAATTTCGATAGAAAGTCTAATAGTCCTAGTCAATAGAAAGTTAAGTCGTAAAGTCATAAACAGTAAGAATTTCGGCGACTTTTGTGATATATAATATTTAAGATGGTGATGTGTGGCAGACGGCGCTTGTTATCATAATCAAATGTCGGCCTCGTCAATAGAAATTTTTTAATAAATTTGGTTACCGATTTTACTTCTTAAAATTCGAAATCTTTTGATGTTTTGTTTCGCGTTACAAGAAAATCATGGTATGAAATCACATAGCCTGTTGTAGGGAATGCATATAACATGTCGATATTTCATGTTAAATATTTTCTAATTTCTACGATGTCTCTTACATATTGTGGAATGACTGAATATTATTCGCAAATACCTTTATATTGACGATAATTAACCAAACGAGTTGCCAGAATGTTGAAAATATACTTTTTAGCGATACCAGTTTACGCAACTCGGCGCGGAATACAATACATGATTCATAAAATACAACTTCGTTCATAATTGGACATAAAACAGATTGACGTGTCCTAAAATCTTAGTCTCGATCAGGGCCGGCCCAAGGGGATAGTGAATCAGGCAACCGCCGAAACCGCTAAAGACTATGAGAACCAAATATACGGTACAAATATCAAATATGAGAGAAAGCTTGATTTTGATTTTTAAAACCGATTGATTAGATTTAATATAAATGGTACAGATATGCGATCGGCATTGAAATAGGGCCAACATTGAATGTCGTAATAACTTCCGTGACGCATTTTCATCTATGTACATTACATTTCATTTTATGAGAATTTTTTATGGGTTCAATAATATACACTTATTCACTGAGACAAGCGGCAGAGTAAGAGGGCGCGCTCGGCGCGCGTCACCCTTTTAAACCCGCTACACACATACATCCACAACAGACGGTGTTCTAGCGATGATATACACACATCGTAACAATCTCAAGGACATCACAGTTAATATACTCTTAAAACATATGACATTCGTTTACAGCATCTCTCTTACAAAAATTCAAAATAATTCTTAAGGACGGCGTTAGTTGTATTCCCATTTCATTTATTAATCTTAAAATCTTCTCTTAGTGTAAGTAAACGTTTTAAATTTTTAATGTTCCTAAGATACATCATTTTATACTTACATATTTGTATTATTCATATAAAATAAATAAATAACAAAGTTTAGTTGTCTATAGATTTCCAATACCAACAACGAAAATTATCGAAATAATCAACTTAACAGCTTTTTCTTACGTGGTCTTCTGGGGGTCAATATCACCGATGCGGTCCTGAACTCTGCGTGCGCGCCTCGAGTGGCACTTTTGCCAGTTCGCTTTTGTGGGATCGAGTCTCTTTTGTGTGGCGGTTGAAATGGCAGCGTTAATCCCCGCGTCAGGATTGGTCCAAATAAATGGTTTGGTATTTCATCTGACAAAGGCAGAGAACTCCTGTCACAGCCAATACACTTCAGCTGGCCACTTGAGATTCAATCAGGGTAATTATTGCAGTAATAACCCGGTGATATTACCGATGGCTTCGGCGCCAATAAAAAAGAGTAAATTATATCCACAATGCCTGTATAATGAGAACGCTGGTTGAATTTTACACGAGTGTTACTGCTACAACATGATATAGTTTTTTGGCGTTTTTATTAAAGTTAAGACATACGAAATTAAATCTGTCAGTTTATATTCTGAATAACGTTTTGATCTCACCGTTTGATATCTTAACAGAGATGGATTTATGGTACATGATCACTAGACATTTTGGGGGTACCTGTTTAGTTAGTTCAAATTACTCCAAAACACGAGTCCTCAAAAAGTCGAAAGTCAACCGCCAAGATACATACACAGGTACAGGGTGTCGTCATGGTCAGGCGGTTCGGCAATATTCGTGCCGCAAGCGGCGCACCGAGCTCGCGAGAAGACTGCAAATATTATTTCACGTTACAGAATTCTGAATATTAATTTTACTAAAAAAAAAAATGAAATCTTTGAATGGACTGACGTCAATTTTTGTAGACGTAAGTATTTAGAATTTTGCGGGTAGCATTCTATAATGTTTACCAAAAATATACCATGCACAGGTAAATTATTCATGTTCTTGACATTTGGTTTTCATTAATAAGTATTGGACATTCATACATTCCGAATGTTGATTTTCGATCTACGTGCGATGTCATATTTATACTACAACGTTCAATTCTGACTCGGGATTTTTTTAAAGCTGAATCTGTTCGTGACCCAGATAGATAGTTCTAGAATGAAAATTATATTAAAGTTTAAAAAAATAATTAAAAGTTATATTACAAATTGATTGTTTAAGAGAATAAAAAACACATTAAAACAACCGAATAATTACAGAAGCGCATGGATTTCAAGGTTAACGATGTCTAATCACATGACGCGTGACAGTTCTCGACATTCGAAATCCAATTTTATGAATTTGGTAAGCTTATGATAAGAATCTATTATAGATTTAGATTATGCTATTTCTAATGATATTATACATATCATATATAATATATGTACTTCATGCTGTACATAGAATTATGAACTTTCGTTAAACCAACGTTTTTAGGTAAAATGAATCCGTCGTTTGTCCAACCATATTCTGTTAAGAAACAGCATAAGTACAAAACTCAATTCACCATATAGCCAATTGTATGGCTTGAGGAGAACGATAGCTTAAAAATAAAAGGTAGCAATATGAGTAGGCATAAATGAAGCATAAGACGACTACAGCAGCATAGTCGTGATAGTTTTTAGGACTAATTAATTAAAGATTCTGCAGGTACACAGGTGCAGTTAGTCTAATTATAATAATTTATCCGTTTATAACATACGAATTTTTAAATTTACATTTGTTTCCCAAAATTATCAGTAATGCACAATTTTTTTTGCTTCTATACATTGCACGCCCCTGATTACGAATGACTATTAACCACGTATAATATAATTTTATCTTTTAAACTGTTCCTGTGTCGTAAAGAATATATTCAAATTAGTGTCAATGGATTAGATCTCGTAGTAATTATGCATTACGACAGGGTAGAGGATTTTTAATCTTTTTAATATTTCTCCATAGATGGTGTTGATGAATAGCAACAGATTCATAAAATTAATTTATAGAGAAACATTAAAACGCAGGACGGTATAAATGATCAGCAGAATACCACAACAGAGCCAAGTTGGCTGTGGTGCAGGTGTTGCTTATGGATGCCTCGCCACACATGACGTGGTTAAC
Source organism: Eubasilissa splendida (assembly GCA_031772225.1). NCBI lineage: Eukaryota > Metazoa > Arthropoda > Insecta > Trichoptera > Phryganeidae > Eubasilissa > Eubasilissa splendida. Next base: position 10,223,440 of record CM062853.1, on the reverse strand, counting down.
ACCAATCGCGCGCTTGACTGCTCATGTGCCATTAGCTGTCTTCTCTGCTAAACAATGGAGTACTTCCTCAAAGGTGGAGTTTTTCCTCAATGCAGTGCAAAATACTATTTAGACTGATTCAAACAATACGAATATTTCTCAATTTTTAAAGAAGCATTTCCACAGATATGTTTGTACAACCTTTTTTACATATAATTAATAATAATAATAATGGATAAAAAATTTCACCTCGAGGGCGATTTACACATAAACTGTTTATATAATAGTTCTACAATTATATTTGTTTTTAAGATTTTCACTTATGGAAATGACTTTTTGAAAAGGTGCGTTTTTAGTTTCTTCTTAAATATAAAGTCTCCGGTGCACTGTTTCTTATGACAGAGGGCAAAGAGTTATTTTAGGCCTGCCACCGCAAATGCCCGTTCACTAAATTTAAACTTCTGGCAACGGTTGGTCGGTTCTACAACCTTTCATGCGACTGAAGTAGAGACTGACCTGAGAGTTTGACGTCTACCATTCAAATTGTCTAAGATAAAAAAGTTCTTGAAGATACAGAGGCGTTATGTAATAATTGTATTTGAAGTGGTTGTAGTTTACCGGTTACGATACTCGCCTAGTGATCGGGGGTTCAAACCTCTTTCCAGGAGGCCATCAAGTTAGTCCTATTTTCATGGCATAAGCTTTTAGTTTAGTTTGAAAATTGTAAGAATATTTATATGACACGTATCCATGTGCGCATCTCTGTTTAATAATAATAAATAAATATATATATATATATATATATATATATATATATATATATTATATTACTGAACACATGATAAATAAACTCCAAAATTTCCTATGAAAAATAATTTCAAAAACGTCTGCATTAATATCTGAACAGTGTATTGATAGTTAAACAGTTTACGATGTTTAGTAACTCATTAGTACACTAGAAAATAAACAGCAGTTACCAATCACAGTCATATAACGGTTTATCATCACATTTATTGTCATTTAGCATTCAGCTATTAATGCAATCAACTCTACATACAGGTGAATATTATGTTCCGGGCCGATTTTGTTTGGCCGCCATTTTGGTTTGGCATTTATTTGTTAATTCGAATTTGGTGGTCCTCCGGCGCTGGACCACTATAAGATGCAGATGATCTCGGGTCATGGGCATTTCACGAGTAAACTATTCGACTTAGGACTTTAGGGTATTTATTAGGGTGTGGGTCTCTCGCTGGGGGTTGCTGGAAAGGGCGATGCCGGGAAGATCAGTGGCTAGAGATTCCTAATGGAACATTTTACTGGCTCTCCCTCGCACTTCTTGCGACCTGGACAGGGTGAATTTCTGCCGGACTGTGACCGAGTTCTGCGACTTCAACACATAAATGTGACGTCTACCCTCCCCTTTTGGGGGTGTATGATTTATATAGCTTCTTTCCGGCTGCCTTCTGAATTGAATGTGATAACGAGTCTCACGTCTAATTATACAGGTATGGCTCTGGTACGATGATACCGGAGCCGAACTATGATGTATTAATAATGACTGAATGTAATAAAATTAAAATAAAATGTAATTATGACGAATCGAAACGAGAGTAAACAACTCCCAAAACGTTTCGGGATAGGGTGTAAATAAATAAAACGCCTCAACAAGTGATTAAAACTTAATCTAAATAATAATGGCAATGCTGTAACCATTAATGGTGATCACTACAGTCATATTGTAAAATTTCTTGATGGCCGAATTGGGTCAATTAGGCCTACAACATATGTGGTTTCAACAGGATGGTACCACCTTATACACAGCCCGAGCTAAAGTTTTCCCAGCCGCATAATGTTACAAATTGGTGATATCAACTGATCTCCTCGATCGCCTAATTTGATAACTAATGACGGTTGTAATAAACCAGATAATCGATAAATAAAAACCAAATTAAAAGGTTGTCTTCCATTTCTTAGTTATTCAAAAACAACATCGGCCTGGAACATAATATTCACTCTGTATATTATTAAAAGTTCGACGTGACACGACGGATAAGAGTAATCAATTAATTATTGAAACGTAATACAAATCATGAAAATGAGTGATGCATGGAATGAATCGAATTAGTTATTAATTCACGATGGGAGAGAGAGAGGTTATTTATTCAGTCAATAAGCCAACGCAAGTGTAGTCTGGCTGGTAAAAGCATTTTAGTGTAAACTGTATTGAGAGTAATGATCCTTCGTTTACATATCGACATCCTGTCTTATTGCATCACCTGCTCATTATTCTAAGTACCTGCACCGCCTGCAACATTTGAATACGTCACCTGCATATTTTCATCATCTCGCTTTTTATAATTTACTAAAATGTTTTCTCTAAGTTATTTATTTATTTATATATTCGACAATAAAAAGAGAGGGGTGGCTTTCAACATGTATACAATACAAGGTCAATATAAACTAGATGTAAGAATTTGTTTACAATAAATGAAAAAAGATTAAAGAATTTTTTACAATTTTTTTATAATATGAGTTATTAATTAAGTATTGTACATTATTAAAATTACATGTTTTTCATTCGCTTACCTCTTGTGCTCGGAGAGGGAGTTACACTCTAATCATTTTATATAGAGTTATACATTTGTAGTCTTTAATTATTTATTGTCTATTTGTGTGCTTCTGAAGTGTTCTATAATATTATTTATTTTTAATTTTACATACATCTATAATAATATAAAAATTAACAATATATAAAAATGTTGGGTAATTGATCAGATTATAAAAGTTGAATACAAAAAATACCTCTGCTCTGCACCTGTAAGAAATCCAATTTTATTAATAATAAGAAAAAAAAAATTTGTTTAAAATCACTATTTATTGATACATCAACATGTTTCAAGACCTATGGTCCCTTTTTCAGGAAACAATGTATATTAAAATTAAAAATGTAATTATAAATAAAAAAAAAACAATAAAAATATAAGTGGTGGGTAACTAATTAGGAACTACTGTGAAAACAAATTAAAATGGTGGCTATTTGCAAAAAGGATGTGATTTTTTATAATATTTAATTTGCTATTAATACTAATTTTCTAATTTATCTTACCGTAAACCCCATCTATTTTTATATAAAATTTCTAACCCCTTAAAATCGTTTGTTTCCAAAAGATGATTGGCGAATTCAGAAAAGTTGTTGCTATTTAGACATCTCAAGTGCTCCTTAATTCAATTGTTTCCTGAAGAAGATACTTCAGATAATTTAGAATAGTTTTTAATATTTAGATAGTTTTAGTTTTACCTATATAAAAATGATTGCAAATTATTTTGTAGACCCCCAATTTTTTAAAATATTATCTTTATCCTTATTTAATAAATAATTCTTTAATTTTTTATGAGTGTAAAAAACTGGTTGTATAGAATTTGGGATATTTTTTCATATTATTTATATAATACGTTGCCACAAAGTAATTTTGCAAATATTGAAGAAGTAGTTTATAGCCAGTTAAACTGGTTAAAAATTAATTCAATTTAATTTTATCTTAATGAAAAGTGATTTATTGTCACGTGTCTCTACAAGAAACGTGTACATGAATTAAATCCAACAATTCAGAGCTCTGCAATAAACCATTTACAATTTTATAAAGAACTACAATATCACCAATAATACGCCCATAAGAATGTTATTATTTGGGACATATATTTATTTGCATACATATTACATACTTTTTTTTTTTTTTGAACGAAAATTCTTCCTTCAAAAATTCAAAAATCACTTTTTTCCCCTTCCGGCACGCCGCCAATCAATCTATTGGCGACCTTGAACTGGTGCGATTATACGTTAATCGAAAGAATTACAAGATTATGTATTTGAGACTTCGCGTCTATGGTGTGTCGGAACTCATCGTCATTTAAAGGAACCTAAGACGAAATAGTGATTAAACATACAGTCCACATTTTGAAGGTGCCAGCAGAATCTGGATTGTGGTCAGTGCCAAACAGCTGACACTTCTTCCGGCATCTATGCTTATATGCAACAGTTATCATTTGACACATATATTATTCTGAAAATATTATCTTAGGATATTTCTAAGAAATCATATTTATTTTCTTTATAAACAAGACGATCTAATATTTATATTGTATTCAACCTGAATCTATACGCATGTGCAATGTTTAAGTGTATGAACGAATGAATACAAATATAATTAATCTCAATTATATGTATCAATTAGAAAGATACATAGGTTGTGACAGATCTAGTCCACAATATTTTACGGGTGGATACGTGACTATATTACGAGTCAAAAATGTTCAAGAATGAAAAGAAATCATAGTTTTCCCGTTATGGCATTGAAAAAATATTTTTAACTTAATTTACGCGTAAATGATGCCAGACTGGTATGATTCATCAACAGGTGCTAAAGGCGCCACCCGGGGACCTCCAAAGGCTGACTGGCTTCAGATCACTCAAAAATATTTATTATACAAAAGAGAAATAAATATTATATTACAGATTATTTAACTTTGTTAATAATTAACCACTTTATGAGTAATTAAACATCAACCGGTTTCGAAAACACAAATTTCTTCTTCGGGATGTAAAATTAAAAAAATAACGAACACATACATTTTGAAAATATTAAAAATAGAAATAAATATTTTCAAAATGCTTATTTTTCCCATTATCGAATATTGAGTTTGTTAATAAATATTGTCAAACAATTGACTAGGTATTTAGATATCGACCACATTGATGCAAAATATTCATTTGATTATCAAAAGTGTATTAAAGTATGTGAGTAAAGTAAATAAGTTAATTATCTTAAATTTATTTTATGTTATTAAATTTACTACCTTTTTAATTTTTCCTTTAAACTATTTATGAGCATAATGTTTTATTCGGGTGAAAGGCTTAAAATTATTTAGCGTCTGTGTGCTGAAACCTCGGATAACACAAATCCTCCACTGAAACTGATTAATTTATATATCTTCTATTTGGTAAATGGTACCGCACATCAGTTCATCTTGTTTCATTTTATTCATATCTCAGTCGGTAAATGGAATCGCTGTGTCGCCACGATGGCGTCGGGTTGTAATCTAAATACCCACATCTGTGGGTGTCTCGTCTAACCGATCCGGGATAAGTCCGAGATTAAGTCGCGCTGTAAGGCGTCGTATCTTGATACCGTTCGGCAGCACTCCCTAACAGAGTGGGAATATTGTGAAATCGGTCCATATTGTTCAGAGATCTTACGAAACGTGATAAATTAATTGACTCTATCAAAAGATTGGGCAATTTGTCATCGACATTAGTTTTGAAGGTATTGGCTGCGTATTTTTGTTTCGAACACCTGTTTCCATGTTAACATCTTAACGCGTCAGTACTACGACAGTTTTAAGAAAAAGTGACCAAATCAATACGTGTTAGATACTCGTCGCAACGGTACATACATATTTTATTCAGTATCCATAATCATAAAACTTACATTTTAACACTTTCAGGAAATGTACACATTCGAAAAAGCCACAATACACTCGTTAAACCAGCAGAAAGCAATTGCTTACATTTCGATGCACAACATTTAAGTACAGAAGTAACGAACAATAAAGAAATATTGTTGCGGACAAAAGCCATGTGTAATAATATGAACATGAAAACTATTTAAAGCGATAAATAAACGACATACGTTTCATATAATTATTGCTTGAAGTATTTTAATTTATCGCTTCATTCATGCAGTATCCATCCCATGACCCTACGTAAGTACTACATAGTAACGTGTATTCTTGATTCGAAATGTAACAATAACGGTATATATGTACTACCATCTGCTACTATAACTCTATAGATAATACAATCACCATAAATCATACTAGATATTAGCGATACTTCACGGATCAACCGAATCCGATCCGGTTACGATCCAGAATTTTGAATGTACAATAACAACTAATAACAATATTTATGTTAGTGTATGCGTATTTGATTGTTCATTGGAAGAAGCATTACTTTTTGTACGCGAAAGGTTCGAGTAGGTATCTAACACACAGGGGCGTGCAGTGCATACAAGCAAAAAAGCTGTGCATTACTAAAAATTTTGAAAAACAAATGTAAATTAAATAATTGACAGAAACGGAAACATTATTTGTAAATTAGCGCCATCTGTGTACTAGTAGAGAATTAATTTCTTAGTTCTAAAAACTACCACGACAACTCACCGCTGTACACATAGCGCTCTAGTGTATTCGCTATCCGCATTAATTTATTCTATCTTTAAGCTAGTGAATTACTCAAGTCATATAATTGGCTATTTACTGTATTGAAAACTCCTTTCGGTTGATCCATTTTATGTGAAGTCGTTACCTATGCTGTTTAACAGAATAACATTAGAAAGGCTTACAACTGCGTGCAAATCATTGAAGTGTCTACTTCCTTTTTTACTAATTCGCGAATTTTACTATCTTACTGTTTTTAACGTGTTGATTTCATGGCCGTTCTTTGCGTTCGAGGTGCATTTGGTGCATGAATTTGTTTTTGATTTGGGAAAAACAAAAAACAATTGGCAGAACTATGTCCTACGTTAAGTTTTAATAATAAAAATAATTATTTCCTTTAATTACGTGATGGATTTTCAAACAATAAAATAATCATGTTTAATCATAAAAAGTGTTCTTTAAAACATCCATATATTTTTTATATTGATTTTTATATGGGTAAAAAGGTATTATTTTACGTTAATACTTAAACTTTAAAAACACTATTAATAGTACTCTAAAATTACAAATAATTACATGGTAGGGTCGTATAAACGACGGATTTATTTTGTCTAAAGACGTTGGTTAAACGAATGTTCATAATCCTATGTACCTATATTATATATTATTGTATAATATCAGCATAACCTAAATCTATACCTACTGTACGCCACTGCTAATACAACATGCTACCAGTTATCTATGTAAAGTCTATTTTTTTTTAAAACTGCGCATAGAATAATTTATCTAATTTCTGCAAAATAAATCTAAATTAAATTGTATCTTTTAATTGACACTGTCGTTATTTTGCGGTGTAAAATAATCATTTTATTTTTTTAATATACTAAACTTTGTACTACAAACGCGTTGAATTAATTCGGAGAATACTCTCATGAATAATGTTACCTTCCCTAATACTATTGTCGATATTCCCACAAACGATCGAATTTCCCATCCCCCGTTAGTACCCAGCCTTCTTCTTACTCAAATAGGTCGACACGAACCTACGCACCTCTCAAAACTATAATAGTGACAAAATAATCCAACGTGTGTGTAGTACTAAATTACACATTTATTTTTTGTGGTATGTAGTATATTTCAAAGTTCGCATATTAATGTGTAAACTAGAACCACACAAGCGCACGCCACTGCTACGCACATTTTGTAAAATAATATTATTTCTCGTAATTATCACACACGCAATGTTGAAGTGTAAAAATACATATTAATTTGGTGCTTACTTATTAATATTTTGAAGTAAATTGCAAGTCATTGTCGCTCAATCCCCATGAGTCGTAATATGACATGTCGTCATGTCATATTACGACCCTACCCCCCTGCTCCTGATTGTCATATTTCTGCTGATTCCCTATCACCCTAAACCTGTGACGTCATTCATAAAAGTCGCTCAATGTATATTGGATTTTTTTTTTAAAGTCGGTCAACTTATTGGTAATTAATTACCCTCGTCGTGTTTCTCGATGATTGTCAAAGTACTTTAACAACACACTGTATCTTTAAATCTCAATCCCACAAGTGATTAATAATCACAAGCATCTTATTCCGCTCCACATTCGCGGCGTCCCAATAAATCAAGCATCGGCAAGTGCCTCTAGTTATACAGAACAATCGTTTCTCAATTCGGACTTGATTCATAAACCTTTTGTTTTTAATTTTCGACCATAAATCTCTCCGGGAAACGGACACGTGGGGGCCAAGTACGAAACAGAGTCGTCCGCAAGCTCAACGTCCCAATATTTCGTTTGCATAATATTTATTGGTGCGGGAGTCGTAGGTGTCGTCTTGCAGTTCGCCTCGGAGCCGTCACTCGCTTCCACATTTGGCAGATGTCGACTGGCCCAATGTTTCGAGGGCCGACTTCCTTGTATGGGCATCACATGTGTTTCGTGATCGCGCTGTGGCATGCTGGAATAATAATAAAGGTCAACTATCAAAAATATTAATATCTTACAATAAGAAACATATTTTGTTACATCTAAAACTATATCAGACAACAGTAGGTATATCGATCATATCCACCTGCCTTAACAGTTAACCCCGCCACTTAATAATCACACGTCTCACAAATGAAGTAACTAGAGTAGGCGAAGCTAGATGGAGAAGGGGTAACAAATAATCCAGTTCAAGATTAAACTATTTATGACTAACGTGGCGTTTCCGTTTCGGTAAAAATATTAAAAAAACATTTAAAATGTAATGTAACTTTAAGGTTAATTAAACGAATTTCAAACATAATGTGGTTTGATCACATGGATGGATAAATGAAGAGAGAATAATAATAAATACGTAAGTGATGGCATAAGAAATAGAGGAAGACTAGACATGGTACTCTTAGAAACCTCAATAATCAACGAGCTTGTATGAGAAGATGTATGAATGAGAATGAGGCGAGAATAATATGTCAAGACAGAAGAGTGTGGCGCTCTATCTTCTCTGCCTACTCCCGCAGAGAAACAGCATGATGTTAAGTTAACTAACTAACCCGCCACACTTTAAGTTAACTAACTGACCGCCACACAAGTTAACTAACTGACCGCCACACTTTTCTGTCCTGAAATATCATTCTCTTTCATACATCCCATTCACGTTTGTCGATAGCGATTAGCTTCTAATAAGATCTTTTCTAATGTCAGATCTATCTAAGGATGCTGTATTTTTATTAACCTTTTAAATGCTATAAGCGCGTTAACACGCCAAACTTTGTATGTCACGCCAAGCTATAAGCGCGTTAACACGTACTTTTGTACCTTGCATACTTGCAGGGATTAATGTCATATTTTTAAATCATTTTGCCATCTGTGGACAAGTTTTGAGAGATAAGTCAAGACCCTTAAAGCCTAGTCTTATTCTATGGCATTGGCAGTTAAAAGAATATGTTCAAATTACGCAAAATTTTCTTCCATAATTAAAATAAATCGAACATGATCAAATTTTCCAAAAAAAATTTTTTTAGTTCTGATCTATTTTCTCCACGCGCTGGGCTCGCCTCCGAAATTCTACGACGATTGGAATTTGGTGACCATGTGTTCTTCAGAAGCTCCGCTCCATTCATCTATTTTCAAGCCTCCGCGGACGCTGAACTTTCACATTCAGAGACCCCCGTTATTGTTTCATCAACAGATCCGATGATTAATTATCACGACTTGTTTGGCCGATGGATGGTCTTCTTCTCGGAACTCTCGCCCATCACTTTTTTATATTAGAAACATCTATTATCCGGTCAATTTCGTCATATTGTTTGTTTCAATTGATGAAACTATCACGAATGTCCAGTCCGAATACAGCCACCTTATACTAGAGGGCAGTGATGGCGAACCTTTTGGGCTCGGCGTGCTAAATTTCAGAAAATCTAACTTAACTTTGCTGGCGTGTCACCCCCCCCCCCCCCCCCATAGTATTTCATTTGATGTCAATTAATTAATTGCTCATTTCAATTATGTGTTTTTTTCACATACATATGGAATATGTATTTAGTAATAAATTCTAACGTTGTCGGCATGAGTCATACACAGGTGCTGTGATACGATAGAAAATTAGCTAGCCAATGTTCTCTTGGAAATATTTATTTAGCAATGTCATTGAAATATTATTATATAATATATATATTAGATATATATATAAATATTTTTTATTGTCTGTTCTCTCATTTATGATATAAAAAATCAATGCGTAAGTCATTTAAAAAGCCTGCGTGGGTCAATGTCTGACCCGCGGGTCATAGGTTCGCTATCACTGCTATAGGGTATTCCTGCGGCAAACCGTAAAATATATTATATGATTTATTAAAAATAAAAAATAAATTACCACATCGGTGCTAATGTAGGCAACGCGGTGCATTGGGGCCCACGTTAGACAATGGCCTAAATAGTCCGCGTCCTACAGTACTTTTGATATCGATACTATTCCCGGCTCTAATATGGAATAATTATTTATAAAGTTCACTTTCAAAATGGAATTACATTGAAACCTCGATTTCAAGTTTTTGAAGGGACCAACGTAAACAAATGTATACTACAGAGGGAAAATGTAAATTGAGGGTATTAAAAAAAAACAGATTATATTTATTTTTTATTGAAAAAATCAAACGTTGTTTTTAAATACTTAGTTCTTTAAATATTATAAATTAAATTAAAGGTGGTACATTAATTACTAATACTAGTAAAATATGCTTTGAGGCCTTCAATATGCCATATATATGGTTTATAGGATGAGCAGACACTTCTTCGTAAGAAGCTTCTTCTTCTGTCAAGTTTTCGTTTACACGACTGTCCACTATTTCATCAATTTCCACTACGTCTGATACTATTATGTTAAGTCAATGTCTAAGTAAGTCTGCAAGGGTAATTCATATTTTTTCCCAGCCATCAATTTTCTTCCGATTCCAGCATGTACAAAATAATAAGAAAAAATGTCAAAATTACGTCGGTGTGAGAATGAAAAACGCGTATAAACGACAAGCAAACGACCAACACATTCTCGAGTCTATGGCGAATAGCGAACGGCCGCACGAATTGCAATCAATTTTAGACGTAAATCCCGGGAAAGATAAACGTAAAATAGGGTTTTTAGTGTACTAAAATGACACGGGACTGCAGAAATTACATGCAAATTTATTTGTTGCATAAATAGTACATATGAAAAAATAATGTAAATTACTTTACTAGACGTGGTCTGTTCTAAAGCAATTACCTGTACAGTTTTTATAAGTTGTAATTGTTCAGAGGTAAGTAAGTATAATGTTAAAAAGCTATGTGAAAAAAAGTACAATCTGAAGTTATAAAATTTTATTGAAAATAAGTTACAAAAATATTATTGTCTTTAATATACAATAGTTGGTGACAAAAATGTGTAGGTAGTTAGGTTAGCACAAATGACAAATTAGATTCATTTTGCTTTCTACCCACATCAAGCAACCACTTTATTATTTTTAGTTTGAAGTCATTAAAGTCTAGTGGCAATTTGTTAAATATTCGCAGAGCACAAAATAAGAAAGTTCGTTGAGCGACTTTGGTATTAAATTTTGGCACTGAAAGTATCCTACGACTTTGCTCCTAGTTTTCTTTGGATCGGATCGTGGAAGTAAAGTTAATTCGTTAGATTCGTTTTTAAACTCAAAATATGGCAAAAGGGCTGCAGAAATTTGGGTGGGAGCAACTGGATCATTCTCCATACAACTCGGATATGTCATCATTGAATATTAATTTTTTCCCATAATCAAAGAAATATTATCCTCCACAACTGGTTCATGAAACAAGCGGTATACTATTTCAATAAGGGAATTATCAAGCTTGTCTCCTGATCTCAAAAACTTTTTGGAGATTATATTGAGAAGTAGTTTATGACATATTTCCATTGTAATTAGTAAATTAGAGAATTACAAGAAATCGTTATGAGTTTACAATAAAATGATTATTACTTTAATAAAGACCTTTGCAGTTTTTAAAGGTGCAGCCCGTCTCATTGACAGGTGTAAATAACAACAATATTAAATATAGTCGGATGTCACAATTCATGTTGCACCGCAAAATAACTGCCATTTCAATTAATGATAATATTTTTTTCAATTCTTCAATATTTGCATAATTATTTTGTGGCAACATAGTATTTATTTATTTATTGTACACTTTATAGGCAGGTATTATAATTGTTTTTTTATATAATTGAAAATCACACCAGAAGCGCAATAAAAATATAAATTATATACGCATTCATTCATTTTTCATAATCAATATAATAATATTTTAAAAATGTGATGTAAAACAAATTAGAAATTATAAAAAATGAATAAAATAAAACAAAAAGTATTTAAAAATACATGGAGTATCGTAGAAAGTTGGAAAAAGTGTCATAAAAATTGTAACAATTTAGTCCTATAAACAGTTAAACTAACAGCAAAAATGTCGACTACCAAAGAATGTAATCGGGGGACTGCGGAGTTAGCTAATGCATCTGTTCTAACATTACCTCTGTAATAGAACAATGAATTGTGTCTCGATAACCTCAATGGTGCGTGAAAGTCAAGCAGACTAACAATCCGGGGGCAGTCTATCATACCATTGATCCTAAATAGAAATATAGTCACCAAATTAGTTATCCACTGTATTTTTAATTTTAGTATACATTGATTCTTGAAGAAAATACCATAGGTATTGAAACATGTACTTATATAGTATTTTTTGTTTAATTGTCGAAGTTTCCATAGTCAGTATAGATATTTGGTTATTATTTATGAGTATTTATGTATGTACAGACTGTGACGTAGACGAATCGATTCTGGCCCTTTCTGCGTGGCGTAAAGCTAAATTATTATCCATTCGTCTCTTAGCATAACAAATGCCTCTCTATTATTTACTACTACCACCTCACATTGACTTCAGAGTCATTTGTAGACATCTTTGGCCTCTCTGTGAATAATATTTTGCTCTAGTGTATTATTTACGTCTTCCTAGTAGTAAAACCAGAAACATTCCTCATCATTAATTTTGATTATTATAGCGTATGGTCCGAACCAGTGGTGTCCCCCTATGAGTTCGCACCGGTTTGCGCCAACCGGTTTTTATATCTGGCAACCTGACGCCCAACTGTTTGTTGTTGAAAATTATAAAACAAAATCAACCAATGAGATCACGGTGATGTTCATTGACAACACCTTCTTCAAAATGTTCTAGAATATGTTTCTATGAAACGTTGTAACATTGTAACGTAGCGAAAAGATCGTGTATTTTTAAATCTCTCTCGAAGACCTCCGTGAGAGGAGGGATTTATAGCATACTTAACATGGATGGGAACAATAACAAAAAAATATGTCTTAATTTAACGATAAGTTGAATTTTGTTATCATCTGCATTATATTTATGAAAGCATAAAAATATCTTCCGTATGTTCGATTGTACTGGAAGTTATCCTGAGCCTCGAGATAATATAATTACATATTAAATTTACGATGATATATAGGTACATTTCACATATTAATTTATTGCATATTGGCGGTATTTTTTATTAAATATTGTTAATATTCCTGATCATCTCTTTAAGTTAATGGGTACTGAAAAATATTAATTACCATGTTAGTATTATAAATATATTTTTACAGACAGGTTGAAATTTTTTAAGAGGACGTCACTGATATTTAATGCCGTTGCAATTAAAAACTTTACCGGTTCAGAGCGTCTTAAATACCCAAAATTATATACACTATCCGTTCGTATCCAGATCCAGTATATCCGTATCCATCCGTACTCAAAATTATAAATTCTATCCGTCCGTATCCAGCGTTGCCCGGGATTGCCTTTTTTTGCTGGGAAGCAAAGTTTGGTCAAGGCAGGGATGATTCTATTTTCTTTGGGGTCTTAGAGTATAACTGAGCATAGAATACGTAAGCATTTAATTTAATACACATTTATATCAAGGAAAAGGGATGGGATGGCCAAAAGTAGGGGGGAGAGTGCTTATGTTTTGCGCAGGGTCCTGTGCAAAATATGTAACGGATAGCTTTCAATATAATATAATACACCTTTATATCTTGGGGAGGAATGGGGAGGCCAAAGAGAGTGGGGAGAAATCATATATTTTGCGCAGGGTTCTAAAGAGAAGATATGCAAAATTTGATATCAATAATTGAAATGGCGGTTACTTTGTGGTGTAACATGATTATTTTAGTTTTGTTGAGAAAATTAAAATGACACAAAATTTGGTTTAGATATGTGTAGGATTGTATTGAAATCCGACAGACTTAATATATATATATATATAAATTTATGCTCATAATTTTAAATCATCTCATTATTAATTTGTTAATCACTACAAAGAGAAACTTACTCAGAAGAAACCTACGTAATATTAACCGTGGCTAAAAACTATTTTTTTGTAAATCCAGACAGGTTTTGCTGTACGACTGGTTCTACAATATTATTTAAATCAAATTACATGTTATTATCGTGATGTGAAAGAATTATTTTTTAATTCTGTGTTTCACGTTTGTGCTTCGATAACCTCAGCGTTGTAATAATCTAATAGATGACGAAGATTGATCGAATATCACGTACAAATCAAAGCATTTCGTATACTATTGCAATGTTAAATGTGTTTTTAAAGATGTCAAGAGGTGTGTCGTGAAACGTTCTCGACAATACGCTTAGTACTTAGTACGGAATGAGTTAACCAAACAATCAGCTAGCCAGTTGAAAAGTACACTCGGAACTCGGGTTTTCATTTTATGACAAACGGTATCCGTTCCTTTCGCTATATTCCGCACCAACACACCTGCAAATTTGGGTCAATACACAGGGCTATACTGATTTTATAGTGTACATTATTTATTTTAACGAGTACCTATAACGTATCCATTGTGTGAATTTATTTATGTCTGTGTCGTTACTGTTAATTTGACCACAAAACGTTCACGGCCACAGTTACATAATGCCAGATCTCGCACGTTTTACTTTTAGTGACCGCGAAGCGAAATGCGATCCGCCATTAATCTGTGGCTAAGCCTGTTATCTTACCAGCCATTAAACTCCGTGTAATTGAAGACTCAACGGTTTTATAGACTTATTTCCCTTAATATGTAAACAATTAATCATAGAACCTCATCTAATTAAATTAATATAAATTATTATTTCATTTAATTCTAAATATGAATTAAATATATTAATTATAAAGATATACATATAAAATCAATTTTATCGAAAAATATTGTTGTTGCGCTACCGGGATTCGAACCTGGATCTCTTCCCTAACCGGGGGAGGTGCTTTATCCAACTAAGCTACAGCGGCACTATTTTTAGCGACAATTTTTCGACCCTATATGTTACCTTTTTTGAAATCAATACATTTAATCGTTCCATCATTTGACAGATTGGATGGGATCCAGGTTCGAATCCCGGTAGCGCAACAACAATATTTTTCGATAAAATTGATTTTATATGTATATCTTTCTAATTAATATATTTAATTAATATTTAAAATATCACAGACCTATGTTCTGAATAATAACAACTTCACAATAAGAATGTGTTCTCCTAAAAAATCATTTAATTCGTTAATAATTCGTTTTAGTATTCATCACCATCATCATTAATGGCTCTACAACACCTGGTGGGTGTTAAATCTCTAAGGGCCGGCTGTGTGATCAGTAGTAACATTTTACTATAGTTAAAAAAGTTACTAAAGTAAAAAAAATGCGAAAATGGGTTGTTTGATCGTTAGTTAAAAAATATTTACTTCTCGAAAGTACATCCCGTAGTAAAATCATTTTACTCAGCGATATTCGATAGTAAAAACGTGAATCGATAGTTGAATATGGCAGACTTTACACAGCTGTTTCAAAAGTTATCTGACCCATTGATACTTGGAAAGTGGCAGTTATACGACAATTAATTATTCAATATCCCGTTATTTTAGTGATGAGAGTTCATCTGATGACGATCTCGTTGTTTAATATACATTATTACACATAATACGAAAAAATATCACCACCAAAGTGACACGAACGCCTAGGCTAAAAAATCCACAGATAATGCATAAAATAAAGCATATTTCATGATTATTTGTCACACCTGTAGACATCTCCATCTATGCTTTTGAGTTTTGTGTTTTCCCTTCAATCATTCTCTCCAAATGGCCCAACAACCGAAGTTTACCTGTTTTTATATATTTTGAAACGCTTAGATATAGAACACATTATTGTAATTTCTATGCTAAAATCCATTTACAGAAGAACCGGGCCAAAGGCACGCCATAAAATTTTCCTTCCAAAAATATCCAGTGCATCCTAAGTTTTATATGCGCTTTAATATTAAGTAATGTAATTTTTTTTAATACAAATTAAATGAAACTAATATCAGATATCTCATTTTTTAGATATAGTAAAACTAGAAAAAGTTAATGAATTCACAAGACACTTGTGTATGCTTTTATAATTTTCTGTAATTTTTCATAACTTGACGTGCCAAAGGTAATGAATGGTCTTATAGCTTTATATCTATCATCAATTTAACCCAGAGGTCGGCAGACTGCGGCTCGTGAGTCGCATGCGGCTCTTTTCACAGGCATTTGCGACTCTTCAACTCCAACTCATATTTTCATCTACAATCATATTTGATACATGGAATAGTTTGCCTGAAACACGTGACACAATAAAACAACTAGCATTCGCCATTCTCACAATCTATTTATGCGAACAAATATTCTCTTCCATGAATCAAATAAAAAAATAAGCAAATTTACCGACAATCATTTACAATCATGCCTAGAATTGAACAAGTCGTCACTTGAAAGACATAGGACAGCGACACAAGGTCACCGTTCTAAATAGTAAGCTTTGCAAAGCTCAAAGGTGTTTTATTATTGTTAAATTATTTAGGTTGTCTTATTTTAGAAGTAGAGCACTAAACGACTGAAACTTATAACTTCCATATATTATATTTAGCCTACGACTGTATTGTGAATTTGAGTTTTTAATCAAAATCTTGATTTTATCTCGTTTTTTCGTCATTAAAATCTATATATATCTGCAGTTAAAATGTATGTTGCGGCACTAAAAAAATTTAGAGATTATGTTTACTTAATATTTGGCTCTTCTCGCTAGAAAGTCTGCCGACCCTTGATCCAACCTAACCTAACCTAACCAACCAGTATACTCCTTACCAAATCGTCCCTCTAGCTTCTTCAAAACTTCCAGCCAGATTCTTTTGTAAATTCACCGTTTTAACTTGGATACTTTTTCTTATCCCAGAATAACACACAATATCAGTGATTTTCATTTTTAAAATTATATGTACATATATTTAAACTTTGTATAAACCACTGTGAGTTATTTTTTACGATTTCGATACTAACGTATCTTCGTCAGGACTGTGTGTACAACTGAACTATTACATACAAATAAAATATTCAAACGACATCAATTACGGGGCGGGGGCGCAATCTTTGAAGGAGTGGGGAGGTTATTGACACGGAGACATTGAAAAAGTGTATGATAAATACAATACAACCCATAGTGACAATACCCATCGCATTTATAGCATTGATATTAGCAGCATAACCTAAGTCTATACCAAGTGCACGCCACTGATGATGATTATAATGATGTGCTAAATAAGAAATATGAGAAGTAACGATTATTTATATATTCTGGTGCTTGTTTTTTCAGCAAGTGTTAGCCAATATTCTAATTGAAGCAATTTTACTTTGAATATTGAGATGCAAAATGATTCAGTATTGCACAAAACAAAAATGATCATATTTCACTATCTACTGTGAGCTTGATGATGCTGAAAAAATATCAAATTGTAATTAAATTAAGCATTGTATATTCCCATACTAAATATTTTAATTATTAAGGAACGATAGATGTAATAATTTGAAAAAGTGTAACATATAGGTTCGAAAATTTGTCGTCCAAAATAATGTAATGCACCTTTCCCGGATTAGAAAAGAGATCCAGGTTCGAATCCCGGTAGCGCAACAATATCTTTCGATAAAGTTGATTTTATATGTATATCTTTATAATTAATACTAAGTATTTAAAATATTTTCACATGTTTATTTACGATTCGCAGAAGTGGAATAATTTTAAATTTAATTTGATCACCTTTGAGAAGAATCTATAGAGATGTCGTCTATCACAAAATAATAATCGATAAATTATATCGATACGTACCTCCCTAGTTGTACACGCGTTATAACTATGATTCATTTCTCGTCTGACATTTCGGCCGTCAGGTATCACGTTCCAAATATTTATCGAATCAATTTCGCACCTCTCAGATCCGCTGCTAAAATATAATCTTACCAAACGTCGTGATAGACGTATCGAGGCTTTAATCCTATCATCCCAGCGTCGAGAATACTCCAGACGTGTTCAATTCTGCTGTCATCGTAATGAGATCAATTTACATTAGCCAACAACGCACACTCCGACAGCGCGCAATTTGTATTCTTATAATGCTGCATGTATGCGTGTGTCTGTACTTAATATTGTATATTATCTAATTACACATCTATTGCCGGTTCTGACATTAGTGGACACCTTGAGGGGAGATAGACATTCATATACCGCAGTATCTGTCAATAATGGCACTATCTATCTTCGATTAAAATTAACCAGTCTAATGGTTATTAGATTCTTATAGGTACACATTTTTTATCAACCAATGTTGACCTCGTTTACTTCGTTAGAAGTCATTCCACAGTTAAATCTTATTTGATTTTTAAACAATTATTATGGCATTAGCTAAAGCGGTATGATTTTAATTTAAAACAAACGATTTATTTATTTAATATTGATACAATGCAGTACAAGTAGGTATAAATTTGTTCAATGTATAATACATACATGTATACATATTTACAGTACCATTATAAATTCGTATGTATATGAGATTAGAATGATCAAATATGCCCCAAAGTCGACATTCACCTTGGCTTGATGTATAGGACTATAAAAATATGCATGATAATGACGTAGCAATTGAAACAATCGTTATTTACTGATAAACACTGATTTGATCGTATTGTTTTTACAATGCTTACCAATTATGGATAGAATTTAGGCGATGGATAGTCCGAGAGAACGCTGTTGATGGCTCAAAAGCTGAAGAAGCCAGCTGTCTTCAGTGCTGTGCGTTGCGGCTGACATCCCACAGTGGTGGTTGAACATGCTGAACAGGCATATTGCTAGAAGAAATGTAGATAGCCTAGAAAAATCTATGGATCACTGAGAATGTATATACGAGGATGGAGTTAACAAGATTGACGGACCAAGTCCGAGACGTCGTGAGTGGAGGCAAGCAGTTTGCATTATAGAAGCAAACTATGGGAACACGATGAGCGAGATAAAAAAATTAAAAACTAGAAGCTTATTTTAAAGTAGTTAACTATAACCTGTCGTGTACTTTGTTGGTTCATTTATTAATTTAGTATATATTCGTTTCGATACATTTTTATGTCAATTCAAAACAACGGATATCAAATCAAAGTATATTTTTTGCCGTTGTAGGCGGACAAATTAAGCTGCCGTTGTAGGCGGATGATAAAAACGTCACTTTTAAAGTACCATTGTTAACATTACCACCGATCGACCATTTTGTAGTGGGCACCCACAACACTTCGTGGCTATCGGCGCTTATCATTTGACTCGACGACAATCGGAGCTTTAAAAATATCTGATCAGTTGCCGCTAATGCGAAGCGACTGCCTGAAAAAATCTGATGCTCCATTAGTCGCCTTATCAACGGAGATGTAATGAAAACTCTCCTGTTACCGCGTGCCTAGTAATTTGATTAAACATTCAACCGCGTGTGAAAGAGGCTTTTTTCTTGGCAGTGTAACTTGTCGGGATTCACCTTAGCGGGATGGTTTACTTTTCGATATGTAATAATATGAGCCAAGGCTTCAGATTAAGGCGCGCGCCCACGGAAGTGTATGAAGAGCCTTTGTAAATATTGAGTACGTCGAAGGGGTAAGCAACAATGTGGGTGAACACTCGTACGCAATGATTCGAGATCAGAAGTATGTAAGTAACAAAAGTAAAGGGATGGTAAATCAGTGGCAAAGTGGTATGAGCAAAGTTGAATTACGTATTTATGGTTATAAATGATAGACTATAAGGTTCAAATATAACGTAATTTTACTTATATAACATATATATTTATCTTCTTGAGTAGAGAAGACAGACTGTATCAATATCAAGACCGGTACCCTTTATATTAGAATTTAACCAATACATTTAAAAAAAAAAATTATTTACATTACATACTCGCACATACATAATTATATTAATCAGATAACATTTCTGAACGATGATTGCATTGCCCCACTAGGCAAGCCTGTTTTGGGTCATGTTGGCATTTATTCATTCTAGTATAAAAAGTAGTATAATCAACATACGTACAGGATAGATATCAATTATGTATAATGCTAAAAACAAAGTATGTACTCAGATATGTAGACCAAATAACGCAAACTAGCGTGTTACATGCGTATCCAACAATATCGTATTTTCCTACATCTCGTCATCAAATACACATATACTCATAAACACATCAGGCTTTACATATACACATGTTCATTCATAAACCAATTGTTGTCCCAAACCACGTAATGCAGTTACAAAGAGTTGTATCATAATAGACAACGGTTTAATTTTAATATCAACTCTACCCAATATACCTACCTACCTAAACGCTCTAATGTCACTTAAAGTTTTGATATTATACAATATATTCTGGGTGCTTGATATTTGAATAATCTTTAGCCAAAAGTAGTTTCCATTCTTGGAACGATTTTATGATTATTTGCTCTTGTGTGATAATATCTTTCAGTCCTCACAGGCCTTTCAGGCCGCCATTATGGAAAAAAGAATGTGTCGTGTTTATGTTGTATTTTAAACCAGATTCATAATAATAAGTGCATTAATAAATAAGTTCTTCGAGCTCCTGTCAGTTTATCACGTTTTTTTCCAAATAAAAAAATATGGAGGTTATTTAGATTGTAGATAGTACCTGCCCTCAAATCACACATTTTCTTTTTTTATGAAAGTCTGAATATTATATGAGACAAGAGATCTGTTGTGTTTTTACTATTTAATGAGTAAATCCGCTTGGTATTTAATATTTATTCTCATATTTCTCATTTTGTTTTTAAGGAGAACACATTATCATTGTGAAGTTGCAATTTTTCAGAACATAATTCTGTAATATTTTAATTCAAATTATATACAAGTTGTATTAATGTTCCAAAAAGGTCTGTGATATTTTAAATACTAATTAAATGTATTAATTAGAAAGATATACATATAAAATCAATTTTATCGAAAAATATTGTTGTCGCTACCGGGATTCGAACCGGGGAAGGTGAGATTCCGTAAAAACAAAGTAGATGGCTTTCAAATAATAGAACGATAGATGGATTAATTTGAAAAGTGTAACATATGGGTTCAAAAATTTGTCGTCAAAAGTACTGTCGCTGTAGCATAGTTGGTTAATGCACCTTTCCTCCGGGAAAGGTGCATTAATATCCAGGTTCGATTCCCGGTAGCGACTACAATATTTTTCGATAAAATTAATTTTATATGTATATCTTTATAATTAATACATTTAATTTCTGCCTTTCTTTCATTAGCATATTATTGCATATCTTATGAGCTTAACAAACCGTTTTAAATCATCTTGGAATGATAAGGATCGCCGTTGATGTGTTTGTTTAAAAGCAAACATAACGGTCAATCGGGGTTTTGCACCGGCGCTCTCCGGAAAGCCGGCAGGTAGCGAGTGGCGAGTAGCGAGTACCACTTCCTACGAGCCTCCTCCAGCCCGTGACTCCGACCAACCGCGCTAATGGCATTATACCACTCCGTATTATTGTATTGACTCTTCCATCGTGTTCTGGTAACTGCACACATGAAGCGGAATGGGGTTTCTCTCCAGTCAAGAGTGATTATGTCCGATCGGGCAAGCTAACCAACCGTGAACTATTTATGTGTAGGATATTTCACAAATCGTAAGTTAACAAGAAAATCGACAAATCTGTAAAATTATTGCTATTAAAATCACGCTAAATAATTATGAATAAGTACAGGTATGACTTTTTTTTAATGCTTCAGATTCTTCTATTAAAATAGTCTTCATATTTTCACTAAAATAATTCTATATTCGTCTTGCACTTGACTGGATATGAAAAAGTATTGTTCTCTAGATGGTTATTTTTACCGTTATTGAAACCGTTATTGTGACTATGATTGTGTTCGATTGTAACAATGATTTATAATCGATTAAAGTTATTCTTAAAGTGAGCAATGATAAAACACTAGATAGTAAACCTCTAACAGCAAAATCTTTATTTTCCCAATCATTACTAAATCTCAGTTACCAATCACAATCATGTAACGATTTATAATCTCTATAAAGTATAATTTTTTTCCTATCATTACTGACAGGCTTTTGCTTTGTAAATTCAGACTATTTGCATAGGTAAATGGATTTATTTACTAGTATCTTAATAAACGTTACTGATCCGATTCCAATGTAGATAGAAGGTGAATATTATGTTCCAGGCCGGTGTTGTTTTTGAATAACTATAAAAAAATATATAATGTTTTAATTTAATTTTCATTTATCAATTACATGATTTATTACAATTATGTTTGCAATATGACATTAACCACCTCTGGTAGTTGAACTAATGCGTGCTCTTTTTCTCGCACAATTCGCGGGTTATTTCAGCATATTGTCCTATAGCATCGAAATTGTTGTTGGCTTATTGGCGTAGACCTTTCCTTTCAAGTACTATAGAAAATAGTTGGGACCTGTCAAATCGGGTGATCGAGGAGGCTGGGAAAAATTTACCCTAAGAAGTTTTCCAACATGTGACGATAGCGATCACTATTAATGGTTACAGCATTGACATTAGTATTCAGATAAAAAAAATTAATAACTTCAACACGTTATTGAGGCGTTACATACTCCACAATAAATTGTAAAAAACAACTCCCTACGATTATTAAATGTGAACTGACAAATATCTACCAAACCAAAATAGTGCTCAAAGAAAATTGGCCTGAAACATAATATTTACCCTGTATTATTGTACACCAGTGGCTTGACACTTGTTTCTCATACCAGGGGCTACGGGTTCGATTCCCGATGGGAACACAATACATCTATGTCATTTTCTCGAGCCTGAGTATTTTTGTGATGTGTTTTACTACAGTAACTGAACTCCATGGCCTGTTTAGTCTTAAAAATATAATAAATAATGTGCGGTTAGTAAATAGCAAATAAATACTTATTATTATGTAATCTAAGAACCCTACGTGATGACAGATAAAATAAAATAAATAGCAGGATCATATCGCTACATCGCCTTGCGTGCAGCAAAAATCCGGAAAAATGAAGAGTAATTTGTTTTATTTATTTTTGTTTATGCACCAAGATTGTACCTATCTACGGATTTTGAGTTTTCGTTGGAATCATTTTTAAATGTTCTAATTCAATATAATAATTATTTAGGAGGACACATTCTTATTGTGAAGTTGTAATTATTCAGAACATAGGTCTGTGATATTTTAAATATGAATTAAATATATTAATTAGAAATATATACATATAAAATCAATAGCATAAAATCAATGTAGCATAGTTGGATAATGCACCTTCCCCGGTTAGGAAAGAGATCCAGGTTCGAATCCCGGTGTCGCAACAACAATATTTTTCGATAAAATTGATTTTATATGTATATCTTTCTAATTAATATATTTAATTCATATTTAATATAATAATTATTCATAAACATTGTTTTTCGCACTATTTTAATCTATACATGGTTCAAAATTATCTTTAAAGATGCTTGATTTAAAACATGTCATCCAAAGACGATTAACTATACCGGAAGATATCGTGGGTTGCGCCAGCCTTAAATTTGCTCGGAGTCACCATTTTGCCCATTCATAAAGTCGCCTCTATGACACGCTATCCGCTTTTGCAGTATTTATGTCGGTTCTATTGGCGTCGCCATGTCTTCTGGTTTCTCGCTACTCGCGTTCATTCAGTTCAAATCAAAATATCGATGGTATTCCCACAACAAGTCGTGTTGTGTAACGTACAGCCAGACCACTCGGCCGGACGGACCCGTGGGCGGACCAGTCGAGGATACTGCGCTAGTCGGCGGTGAACCTTTTCTGGATACTAAATTAATAACTCGGTGTTTAAAAAGACTATTAAGATCGTTGTCAAATGGACGAAGGTATTTATCAGTCGGTTTAAATTGGAAAGTGGAAAACTATACATCATTATAAAATGATTAGTACCAGGAGGTATTACGCAATTAATCATTTTTATTTGTAATCCTATCTTTATTTCAACGGGAGCATTTCTGTATTTCAACTGATTTCTACCAATTTCTAATGAAATAGTGGTTTAATATATATGTATTATCTTAGCACAATGAATAATTAAATATATTTTGCATTTTTTCAGTGACTCATTTATTTAAACAAACTAACATTGAAACAAATTTGATTTAACATTATTTAGGAGAAGAATAGATTTTTATTGGGACTAAATACACGTACGACTATGGCAAAATTCAAAATTTAAATAGGTATATATTTTTAAAAAAAAATACAGAGGTTATAAAAGTCTTTCTATAACGTAGATACCATAGAGAATTATTATAATTATTACTAAATAAAAAGAGGCACTAGAAATAGAGGACGTCTGCAGAAGACTTAGCACGATCAGTTAAATGGAAGATGGTCTTGTTAGATGTCACAATAATTGGCGAGAATCGTATGTCAGTACAGAAGACAGGAGTAAGGGGCACAGCATATAAGTGGTTTAAGGACTACATAACAAATAGACGTCAAATTGTCCGAAACAATGAAAAATACAGCAATCCATCATTGATAACACACGGTGTTCCACAGGGAAGCATTTTAGGCCCTATATTATTTCTGGTATATATTAACGACTTTGTAATACGACTCTAAATAATGGAAAAATAATCACTTTCGCGGATGATACCGTGCTTTGCTTTGAGGGTAAGTCTTGGGAAGAGGTCAATACTCGTGCACAGGATGGTTTGAACAAGGCGAAAAAATGGTTTGATACGAACCTCCTATCACTTAACACAAAAAAATCATTAACGAAAGAACAACACCACATCAAAGTCCTACACTCATCGTACATGACTGAAAAACAAACAAGAACACGGCTTCCTCGTGCCAATGTGAAAAATTGACACGAGTTAAAATTATTCGACATCTGAGAGTACTGATCGATGATCATCCTCTATCCTCTCTGCCTACCCCCACGGGGAAACGGCGTGATTGTGAGGAAGTAAAAAGATTGTAAATTAAAATTATCTACCCATGCAACGAGTTTATCAGCTAGTTGTAAAAAAAAATAAGATTTACTTAAATTGGTATGAACAGATTTAACCTATTTTAATTGTATATATTTATTACATTCAACTTTGAGTTATAATTTTATTATTACTCATCATAGGGAAATGATTACTAAACTAAATACGGTTTGTTGCAGACCTATTCTCGAAACTATAGTAGTGAACAAGTATAATTTAGCGTTTAGTTTATCGGTAAAATTAAATTAATCGTGTAAACCACAAAGTAACTACCATGTCAATTAATGGATTAAACCTAGTCCATTGCTAAAGGTGAACTTTCATACTAATCAAATAAACAAGCGATACATTCACATTCTACGTAATATGAAATTGTATATGGAAGGACATTCTAATGCGGACAAGTACTGCGCATGTAAATGTGTATTACCAGTTATATTTTCACTGGAGTTTCAGTGACGTCATAAACGAATACATGTTCGACAGGGGACATGTTATCCATTTTCATATCATGCAAATTAAAGTGTATAGTTATCCTCCACTATAGATTTAAATACAAGTTACTGAGTTAAATTGTTAGATTGATAATGCCCGTACAAGGCGAAACGCGTCTCAAGTAAATTAATCGAGTAGAATAAAAAACAAGTTTTTTATTTTCACATAAGTATGCGATTATGGAGTTCTACAAACTTTCCTCGGTAAATAATATAAATAACTTTTGATACACAGTTATAGGGCGACACATCAGCACCAGCTACGGCCAAAATGTTCCGACGTCAGGTGGCATCAATGACACCATCACATGCGCCGCGCATATGGCATGTATCATAGCAGTGAAATTGTAAACCAATTATTAAAGAACATATGTCTGTGTTCATAATTACAACTTCACAATAGGAATGTGTTCTCCTTAATAAAGTTGTATCAATGTGTCCAAAATTTAATAAAAACGAATTGTTAATTCTGGCGTAGATGACTTTCAAATAATGGAACGAGAGATGTATTTATTTGAAAAGTGTAACATATAGGTTCTAAAATTTATCGTCAATCTAATGTGTTGGTATAGCATAATCGGACAATGCACGTTCCCCTGATTGGAAGGTGACAGCAACAATATTTTTCGATAAATTTGATTTTATATGTATATCTTTCTAATTTATATAAAAAATCAATTGTTTGATGCATTTTAACTGGCTGATTTGGTGAAATCATATTTTTACTAGTAAAAGAAAATCTGACTTCACTGTAGCATAATATACATATTGTCCAATACGCTTAAATTGTGTAAGGTATTTTTATTTTGTGTTTCTCAAAAGATTGAATCGATACAAGTTTACCTTCGCCATCCGTCGGTTGTTAATTGTTATTCGAACGATGACGCCCAGAGACATTAATTAGTTTCATACAGCGCTGCTGCTTCTGTTGCCTTTACTTGCTGTCGGTCTTCGCCCACGCCGGTGCCGGCAGCGCTCATCTCGTGTCCCCAGCCTCCGCGCACGGTCGTATTGCATCCATCATCGATAAATCATCGCATTTCCGAAACCCGATCGCAATTAACAAAGTGATACTGCGCCTTTTTTGTATTTCACCCCATTTTGCCGACCGCTCGCGTTTCCTGTCGCCTTGTCCGCCCGGCCCTCGCGCCGTCGCCTCGTTTGTTTAATGCGATTTTATGCCAAGTTGCAGTCGTAAATTTGAATATTTTACGACTGGTATAAGTTTGAATTAAAAATTAATTCCCGCACAGGTTTACGATACGGTCTTTTTGTATTCTTTACCTTTATGGTGTGTAATAATCCGCTATACAGTTTTTAGGCGGTAGGGACGTGCGGACGCATCAATAATTGTCGGGTAGTTTATGCATTTTCTAAAAGTCTATTTTGCCAACACGTTTGCCACCTGCCTTGAGCTACGTGTTTCGTATAATTTAATAATAAAATATATATGGATCTCTCAGTCAGTAATATACGAAATATTTTTATATTATTTATGAAAATATTTTTTGCTCGGACGAAATTCGATATTTTTTGCATATGAATAATATGTATTGATTAGAAATATATACATATAAAATCAATTTTATCGAAAAATATTGTTGCGCCACCAGAATTCGAACCTGGATCTCTTTCCAAACCGGGAAAGGTGCATTATCCAACAGCTACAGCGACATTATTTTGTTACATCTTTTTCAAATTACTACATTTATCATTCATTTATTTGAAAATTTGTCGTCAAAAATAATGTCGCTGTAGCATAGTCCCGGTGGCGCAACAATATTTTTTGATAAAATTGATTTTATATGTATATCTTTCTAATTAATACATTTAATTAATATTTAAAATATCACAGACCGTCTGTTCTGAATAATTACAACTTCACAATAAGAATGTGTTCTCATAATAATTATTTTTGGACTCAAAATAATCGGAATATTTAACATTTTAAAAGATTCGTTGAAATCGTTATTCTGCAATTGTTTATAACAATTACAATTAATGAACAAATCAGAAGTGAATGTAGAGCTGATGTAAAGAAGGTATACGAGGCAAATGTTGAAGGTATCAGGTGAAAAGCCCGGCATGACCAGATAGACCAAGATTGGTGGACGCCTCTTTTAGAAGCATCCACAATCGATGAGCATGCATGAGAAGATGTATGAAAGTGGACGATGAATGAAAGTATAAAAGTGGATAAAAGTGTGGCGTTCTATCCTCTCTGCCTACTCCTGCGTAAGTTTGTTAGTTATTTTGTATACATGAGTAACTTCTTTAGTGGCATATTTACATGCATGTTGATTTCACTAAGTTGTAATTGTAAACTTCTCTCGTATTAACTAGAAATCAGATTTAGTACCTGTTACTTTACCGAATCGAATTTCATCATTAGTGGCTGAGGTAGAATAAGTGAGGCGAAGTGGTCAAGATTAAACACAGACGCGAGTGGTTTTTTTTCGTTTTTTATTATTTTATTCAAGTCAATAACGGTTTCATATTAAAAACTTTAATATTACTTTCATCAGATCATAATTTTGTTCACTGCGGCCCGGTGCAGCTCTACAGTAGACTGGCAAAATCATTGCCTCAGGTTCTTTGGCCATGATGTTATCCTTCTTCCAGGGCCCCGACTTGCAGCAACCTTTCCCTGCATTATGAGGTGCAAGATTTCCTACATATCCGAATGTCTCATTACGTGTCCGAGATATTAAAGTTTACGGATTTTTAATGTTTTAAATACTTATTTTTCTTTATTCATCCGAACCATAACATCTTCATTCATTACTATATTCATCCAGCATATTTTAAGCATTCTTCTTGATTCTGTAGATCTACATCTCAAATACTTCAAGTCGCCTTATTATTTCTTCAGTGAATTTCCATGATTCCATTCTATAAAATAAAATCGAGAACACATAGCATCTGACTATTCTCATTCGTAATTTAAGATTGAGATCACGACTAAAGAACATATATTTTACTTTTACAAGTTTCGTTATTAAAGTTTCTTCTTTTTCTCTACCGATCTCTTCAAACACTGAAATTATTTTCAAACAGTAAATATAATTTGTTTATATTGCACCTATATATTACTCCCTCTCTGTCCTATCATTTGCACTATATATCGTTACGAGGACGATGGTCAGAAATTGCACTGCAGGCGGTGCAACGCCTTCCCCGCCACTCACCCACCCCTTGCCGGTGGCTGGCATCAAGTACCCGCCCACACGGCCGCCTACTCAAAGACTGGTTTTATCAATGAAATTATTGGGAACTTAACTTGCGACAGCCTGCCGACAGTTTACTGTGCGAAACAAAATTGAATATTATCGAGATAATAGCAATTCAATACGTATTATGTCTTTCCTCACTGACTGCAACCACTTTGCGTCGTGTGACCCCGTCTCGTTTTAGCATTTACAAAACAACACTGGTAATTAGTATTTTTGTTATCCTACCTCAATCTGAAATTCAAACAAACAAAACTATGTATACGAATTATATTTTGAGTATCGTTTAAAATATATGTAAACTATTCAGTCAATCATGCTAAATGATGATAACATACGAAAATCTACAAATAATGCTAGCATGCTCTGCAAACAACATTTAAAAAATTGGCACCGTTGTATGATAACTTATACATACTTTACCATATGATTTGATGACAATGACTAAAAAACACTTTATTCGTCTCAGATGCGTGTATTATACTTCCCCTGCATAGAACTTAAAGTTTTATTGATTCAATAAAAAATCCTACTGTCTCACTAAAATCTCACTAAAAATCTCACTGTCCTACACTACTGACAGATACGTGAAAATATACGTATTAAAATATCTTAAGTTCTCTAATAATTGAGCTTGTTACAAAGGCCACCGCGTGTTAGTATTTTTCATATAAACTTCAATAATGGTATCAAAAAGCAAAAAAGTAGTAGTCTACAAGTTGAGTTGCAGGGATTATGACGTATTTTATATTGGTCAGAGTGGAAAAAGAATAAGAAAAACATTGGAAGAACATAAGAAAGCTATAAATAACTTCAGTGAAAACTCCGAAATGGCTGACCACGCAAGAGTGTAGGGTCATTCATTTGATAACAGTAATTTACAACTTATACATAGTTACGCCAAAGGACGAAAGTTAGACATTCTAGAAAATTTTGAAATAATTAATAATATAAATAACAATAAAAACATACTAAATATTCAAATACCGCCCGTTACATCTCTTCTCTTATCCATTTTAACTCCACCCTCACCCCCACCCCCACCCCCACCGCCGTTAACTCCAAACACACCATATATTATTATTTGAAAGTGTTTTTAATTTTAGTCGAATTATATTATTGATAATGGGAAGAAGTTCCCGAAATCGTTCTATCGTTCAACACAACAAAAAATATAATGGAATAAAACAGTGTTTTAACACAATTTACAAAAAAAAAAATTTGATATTAATAATGTATAAATAATGAAATATATCAAAATGTAAGTTAGTATATTCAATTTCAACACTAAAAATCGGCGACACAATTTGTGTGACAATTTAAAACCACAGTTTAAAGGGGGTGATAACAAAATGGTAGAGCATACGCTCTATAAAAGTTACGAAACTGTTTAACGCACTATTTCTACCGCGAGTACCCCAGTAAAATTTTACTTGGAGTATCTGAAGAATAAACATAAAATTTTAATTTATAATTTTGAATATTAAAATTATATAAAATCTCAAGAAACGCCATATTCTTCGTTAATGGACTCGCCCAATGACATTTTTCGTTTTGCTTCCGAAATATAGTTGTCACGTCATTCCTCGGTGTATTTTTAACATTTAAGAAAAAAAGCGTTAACGGGATAATTTATCATTACCATCGTTATATCCTAGACTTTTGAATCGAATTTTAGATTTTTATTTATGGCATCGTGTCTTAACCTTTACCATACCATGACATAAAATACCCGAACGCAACCATGCTGTCAACTCGTGTTACCGTAAATAATAGTTAGAAAAAATGTTTTTATTAGCTTAAATGGCTTTAATGGCACGAATTTACTCTAAATATTGAGCATTCAATTTTGAAAAAAATGATAAATAACATAATTTAGAGCATTCATTAAGTCCTATACAACGTGTCCTTCCTTATTATCTCTCTTCATTTAATTAGTAAGAAAGAGACAATTATATTTATATGTTTGTTGTTCTTTTCACTGTGAAAATAGTGTGTGATCTCTGTCTTTCATAACACCAATTGTATTTTTACCAACGTATTAACTTTACAACGGATTGAATGGAAAAAATAATTGTTTTTGTACGATTTCCTTTTCATAATTGGTTTTTCACTAGTCATTCCTAAGCGCTAATATTTTCTTTAGGATTATCTAAAATATGAATTTTATGTTGCATGTATTTACCGAAATATTATAGGTATAATTATGATGGTAGACCTGTGTTACAGCATGGTTTGGAAAGGGTTAAGTATTTGAAATTCAAATAATTATTACTCAAGATATACACTAATTATTTTAAAATATGAAATAAAAAAAGTAATAATACCGCGTTCATTGATTTAATTATTAGTTATTGAAATTATTCTCTGACAGTCATCAGACATTAAAGTTTCAATGATTGATGAAAAAAATCAAAAGTACGCTTTTTCCATTATTAAACCTTTGAAAGTAATCTCTTTTATATTTTATTTTACATTATGATCATGCGGGCAGAGAATGTTCTAGAAAGTGGTTAAGTAACTATTCGATTAGTGCCTTTGTTCCTAAAAGTCGTGTCCGTGCTATGCATATTTGGCTCGCAATTTTGAATTATACATAATGTCTATTATCAGTCCGCAATATTTATGCGTACGTGAAAGCCGGAGAAATTGCTTCCTCTGAGAGATATTAATAATAAAAATAACTGCAAATAATAAGTTGGCCATATCGGCATTGTTGTTCAATTATTTCATCTGCCGATTCAGCAATAATTTCTTTACGCTTTGACTTATTAGCATCGGCACTTTCCCCATTTATTTCAGTGTTTAATTCTGCAGTTTAATATATCATCAGATCGTTTTTCAGAAGATTTTTATGTGATCATAAATATCGGAAAATATATTGTTTATTAATAAAGAAACACGGAATATTTTTATTTATCATACAATATATAAGACAGTAGTGGGTGGCCCAAAAAGTACAGGGTGGCCCAAAAAAAGTGATAACATTTCGTAAAATGTGATATAATTACATCAAAATTAAAACGATATCAACAATAGCTTAAATAGTTAACTAATTTACTTACTTACCTATTTGCCTATATTACCTTTTATTTCGACAATTTCCGGTCGCCATCTTTGATTATTAATTTTCAAATTGTTTATATTTAGTTTTTTTCAAATTGATGCCCAGAATGATAAAAATCACTGCAGAAGACCGTATTCAAAACAATGCTTGTAGTATAGCTAGACATTACAGCATAACTGGACATTATAGCAGAACGGAGCTCCATCTCACACAGCCAGAAATACAATCAACTTTATTCGTCGTGAGAATGTTAATTTCATCGAGCCAGACATATGGCCACCGAACAGCCCAGCTTTAAACCCAGTAGATTATGCAATATGGGGTCTTTTGATGATTTCTGATTAGCTAAATATTGTTGCAAAAAAATGACATTAAGAATTATAATTAATTATATTATGTTTTGAAATAACTCATGTATTGCGAGATGTTCTCACTTTTTTTGGCCCACCCTGTATATTTTAACAAAACATTAAAATGTTACGTTGTATCGCGAGTTTTAATAATGAAATATCGGGTGAGTATATTTGGTACTCTCATATTATTCATTACGCACATATGTGTATGTGTGTGTGTTACGTGTATAGGTCACTAGGAAAGAGGGAAGAAATTACATTTTTTTATCCAATTTTTTAATGTAACAATATCTTATTAGCAGAACACATTCTTATTGTGAAGTTGTAATTATTCAGAGCATAGGTCTGTGATATTTTAAATATGAATTAAATATATTAATTAGAAAGTTATACATATAAAATCAATTTTATATGCGTCTGCTCATTCATTCATCAGATTACTCAAATGTATTTGAGATTCCGTAAAAATAAGGTAGATGGCTCTTTCAAATAATGGAACGGTTAAATGTATTAATATCAAAAAGGTAACACATAGGTTCGAAAATTTGTCACTAATTAAATTGTCGCTGTAGCATAGTTGGATAATGCACCTTCCCCGGTATGGAAAGAGATCCAGGTTCGAATCCCGGTGGCGCAACAACAATATTTTTCGACAAAATGGATTTTATATGTATATCTTTCTAATTAATTTAACAATACCTTATTCGTTGAATCGGGTTTTTGGTAAAATCGAGGCATTCGACTTATTATGTATAAAATAAGGATCTAAAGTAGATATTTAATGGAAAACCGTATATTTCTGTCTTCATTCGTATGTATAATAGGAATTAATTAAAATCTCAGCTCATAATCATCGGTAAAAGGATTTAGGAGGATATATGATATTATTTTTCAAATTTAAATTTTAAGGTTGGTAAGTTAAGGAATATGAATTTCTAAAAAGTGTCAAACGCAAGTTTGACGTTTATAGGTACTAATTAAAATATGTAGTATTTGGTTATTTTTTCGCACACATGTTACTTCGAGACTACTGTAAATTATTTGCATACAGATGAGTAATTTATAAAAAAAAAACATTATCGTTACATTTCAAACTAGATGTGATCTGCCCCATAGTGTTCAAATCCGCAACTAGTGCAGTCTGCGCCCGTTCCATTTACATTTTTACTACATTTATTTTTGTCTTTAATACCTTTTTTCCTTTCAATCAAAGCGAAATTTTCGCACAGCGTTTCCGCGCTGACTGTCAATTCTTTTGTGCGAAAAGTCCCGGCTTGTTTGGCAAACACATTGTGTTTTGACTATTTTATTCATATTAAATATGTATTTGCCATGTTTTGTCTGAGCGGCCGGCGCTGCGTGCCGTATCGGGCAGTCGCGCGGATAGTGACATGTGTTCACAGCGCGTGGCGTGAATCATAATGCCGCGCGTACACGAGCATTGTTTCAATGTCAGAACCGAAAAGGTATTCTTCCATTGTACTCGGACGTGGTTAACTTCATTACCAATCAGTCCGTTAATTAGTGGGAGCATGTTTAAGGTGGACTGTCACGTTAGAATCGATTCAGGGCGAAGGTATTGTGGGTGAGTTTGACAGGTAATTTGTCCGACACAGATTAATTAATCGCTTCAATAAATGGTAACTGTCCAATTAGGATTATCTGCCTTCACGTGTGCTCAGTAAATGAAGGAACATTTATTAGATAGGTCCATTGTTTGATGTCGTTTATAGTATGTTATTATAAAGAAGCAGATTTAAAAAAAAAATGCCAATGTATATATATAGCAAGCGTGCGTGTTCTATGTGAAACATCTTTGTATTTTCTCATTTTGTTTTTTTGCACATTTTTTATTATGTTTGAAAATGTAGTATTTTTTTCTGAATTTTTAAAATTTATTTGGTCCAGTTTAGACAAAACAAAAACATCCCCATATAATTTTTCTAAATTGCCTCTCTAAAAATCGAGACATACGTCAGGAGATTATAACGCGCCGCGTGCCTTCGGGACAAGCGCCTGTCTGGTACACAAAAACGGGAATAGATCTAACAGCGGATGTCTTCGACGTAATAACACTCCTGTGGAGTATTTTTGTCTCCATTAATGAGTTTTAAGTACTGGCATATAAGTTTTTCAAAAAGTCATTTTATTTTATTAGGAAAACATTAAATTAATCGATATAAACAAAAATCACAAAGTATAATAATAATTGAACTAAAGAATTTTACGTTGCAAAAAAAAATTAAAAAGTAAAGATCTTTCTCCTCTATTGCATAAATTTAAAAAATAAGAAAAGTGAGAGAAAAGGTTGAAAATAAAAAGATAAACATCATTAAGCATCAGCAAAAAGCTATCTCAATTCTCGCGCCACATCTACCATTTGGCGACAAATTAAAATTCCGCAGAATCTCGCCACCCTAGTGGCGATAATTATTACTATCAGTAAGTCCGAAAGGTTTACGTATTGAATTAATACCGATGTACAGCATGGTGATGATGGGTGTCTTCATACGTAACGTACTCAAATGTGTAGATTTTTCTCTCAATAATAATAATAATATGAGATAAATTTTAATCATATTTCAATGGATTGTTTTCCGTATCGACAGCGCTGATAGTGGTATTGGATCTTTTGATTCTAAGTTACTTTAAAATTTCATATCTGTGAAATTCACCGAGTAACTGATATACATTTAAATCTCAATCGATCGAGAGAGAGAGAGAGAGAGAGAGAGAGAACGCTGCTGCTCCCTTCCGCTTGACATTATACAATACAAAGTTTTTTTACATTTTCTTAATTGTTTCTGTGCGGCTTCATATTTTTCTTTATTTGAACACATTAGTTAACATGTGAAATATGTATAGTATGAGAAATGTAACTTTTTGCTACATTTTCGCATTCATAGTTTATTTCAATAAGTTCCTTCAAAAATGATGTGAGGTTTCACTGTACTTTGTATGCCGGTTCCGAAGATCTTCTTTATTCTAAACTAAGTCTGTTAAAATAACATAAAATAATATCTAACATCTACTTACATATTCAAAGCTTTCTAAGTAAATAGGTGGTCTCCACAATCTACAATTTTCCATACCAGCAAAAGATTAATTTATTTTTCTTCACGGTGGCATTAAAATGCCAATTTATTAACGGCATTTTATAGTATTTGAATTACTTCCTGTTACAGCCGGCTGTGTATCGCCAGCTTCAAACATGGTGTTATATTGCGTAATGTTTGGACGATAAAAATATTTATGACTAATACATTTTAGAATGTGGATACTATGTCTGTCCTGTTCTGCATGTTTCGTTCGATTTTTCATGCATACAAATATATCATAAATACATAAAACACAAATGATTGGACAATTTTATCATGACTGCTTCATGGCCAGATTGCAAAAAAAAAATACGTTAATTGTCCATGATATATACGTACGTGTGCATGTATGTTATAATTATTCATGGCTAATAATTCAACCAGCTTGAACAACAATTAGTTCGTTTTTTTTTTCACGGCAGTTATTTAAACGTCTATATTAACATTTAAAAACATATTATTTAATGTTTTGAAAGGAATAAATCAATGATTAAATCTCATTTGTATATTGATCTGTATTCGATTCCACGGCCCATATAGAGCCTTGACCTCCTAAATCCTTCGCCTCCACATGTTCTGATTCTCGGCGACTATCTTTCATTTAAGAATCTGCACCAACTCTATTGCATCTTTCTTTTTACTGCCCCTCGGCGAAGCACTCTTCTACCCAGTAGCGTAACTATAAAAATTGAGCCCCAATGCAGAATGGTAAAAAGAGCCCCCTAAATAAGTATCGTATTTAAGATATACAAATATTAGGTTTATGCATTAAATAATAAAAAACAAACTAAATATTTCCTTGTCTCATATAATATTCACAGTTTCATTAAAAAACGTAAGTGTTCTTAGACATTTAGGTATATATATTTAATCCTTAATCCGATGTATTAATGGGTTACTGCTACTGTATACGTCGTTAACGTTTTCACGCGTTTTTACGTGAGAAACGATTTATTAAGTTTTATAATTCCATTTCTTGCTGTGGGCTATTATTAACGCGGGAGGAAGGCAAAATTATTATTGCCAAATAGATTGTAGAGCGCAAACTTATTGGTCCCCAATGCACTGCATTGGCTTAGTTATGCCACTGCTTCTACCACCTGGATGTCTATTAAGGATTATTTTTAGCATCCGCGCTTCCTGCATCCTCTGAACGTGATCCGTCCATCTCAGTCGATGCACTTTCATGTGACAGGGACCGTCAAGGCTTCTAATCAAGTTTAGTTAATACAGTCATATGAATTATAGTTGTATACATATACCTCGAAAGTACATCGAGAAGTATCACAACAGAAGGTTGATGAAGATCTTAGGAATAAAGTGGGAAGAGTGCAGAATAAACTTAAGCATTCTGGAAGTGGCAAATACTCGAGTCTCTTCGTATTTTCCGCTAAAAGAAGATAATGTAATAAACCGAGGAAAATATTCAAAGACACTCTGCAGAAGAATCTGAATAAAAGTGACATAGACCCTGATAACTGAGAAACTGTGACCTATGATAAAGTGCAATGGCGTCAAAGGTATACTGAGCCGTGGAAAATTGCGAACAAAAAAGGGCTGCCGCAATTACCGAAAAAAGGAGGAAAAGGATGAAGACCCATCGCATAGAACCCACCTGCCCAGAGAATGCACCTGCACAATATATACAAGGGTGTGCGGAACACATAAAACACATAAGCCAAGGCAGACGTCATTTTTGCAACGAAAGACCGCCGAACAAGTTTTATAAAGTGTTGACATAGTTTTTCTAATTAATTTTATTAGTGGTAATGAGCAGTGGCGTGCAATAGGTATAGATTTAGGTTATGCTATTACCAATGATATTATACAATCATATATAATATATATACTTTCGACCCTACCATGTATTTATTTATAATTTTAGAGTACTATTAATAGTGTTTTTAAAGTTTATGTTTTAACGTAAAATAATACCTTCTTACCCATTTAAAAAATGTATGGACATTTTTAAGAACACTTTCTATGACTGAACATGATTAATTTATTGTTTGAAAATCC
Source organism: Eubasilissa splendida (assembly GCA_031772225.1). Taxonomy (NCBI): domain Eukaryota; kingdom Metazoa; phylum Arthropoda; class Insecta; order Trichoptera; family Phryganeidae; genus Eubasilissa; species Eubasilissa splendida. Next base: position 10,186,063 of record CM062853.1, on the reverse strand, counting down.
TTCACGCGATAACTAAAGGAAATAATTATTTTAGTAAACGTTAACGTAGGAAATAGTTCTGCCAATTGCTTTTTCGTTTTCCCAAATCAAAAACCAATGCATGCACCAAATTTAAAGAATAATCATGAAATCAGCAGGTTCAAAACAGTAAGATAGGAAAATTTGCGAATTAGTAAAAGAGGAACTTTAATGATTTGCACGCAGTTGTAACCCTTTATAATGTTATTCTGTTAAAAATCAGCATGGGTAACGACTCAGTACGGATCAGCTGAAAGAAATTTTCAATTCAGTAAATAACCATTTATATGACTCGAGTAATTCACTAGATTAAAGACAGAACAGAGTAATGTAAATAGCTCAATGTGGCGAATACAAATGAGCGCCACGGGTACAGCGGTGAGTTGTCGTGGAATTTTTTAGAACTAAGCAAATAAATTCTCTACTGGTACACAGATGGCGCTAATTGTAAAATAATGTTTATTAATTATGTTTAATTATTTAATTTGTATTTGTTTCCCAGAATTTTTAGTAATGCACACCTTTTTTGCTTGTATAAATGTGCAATACTTTTGGAGATATTAGCATTCATAGTTGGGCTTGTTTAAAAACGCTCGTATTATTAATATCCACCGTGTGACGTCACATCTCCCGTACGTACCGTCCAGTACTAACAATATTAGTACTAGAATGTTGAGTACCGACATGTCGACTCAGAAGATGTGACGTCACATCTCTCGTGTGGCATAAACGTATAAACCGATCGTTTTTAAAACACGCAGCTTTGAACATATGTAACAATATTCCAAGATATTGTTACGTTGTGCGCTGGCACCAGTGGATCGAACGCCAGCGCACCACGCCACTGGCTTGACTCAGTCTGTGGGTAAGATGTGTGTGGTGTCAATATCCGAGATAAACTCTCGGAACGATAGGAATGGTCTTTAACAATAACAACCTTGATTCACACATTAATTACACTACACACATCAAAGTTGCATGAAATTGTTCTAGGGACACACCCCGCTCGAAGCAGCCGGTGACTCCGCCGTGACATCTCACGACTCGGCGCCACACGCCTGAATCACCGTTATTTGTTTATTACTAAGAGTCTACTTTTCTCGGCTAGTGGCAACGGACTTGGTAGCATTCGTCCCACGTCCAGTACAAAACTCTCCCTTCTGCATTTCCACGTATCTGCGCCATACCCGCAGATTAACAACCGGGTGTTAGTTACTGTTGTCCAACTCTCTCCTTGAATTCGTCGGGGCCATCCCGACGCGAGTTCTTATATGTAGATAAACTCGGGGACCAACATCTCCCAAATCTACCACGGGTTTCCATGCTTCGTTTCTGCGTCCGCCGCCTTTGTTTTCTCGTGGGGCCTCCTCCGCCGTCTGTCAAAAAGTCCCCCATTCCACTCTCGCCTTCGCTCTCCTCGACCGCGTCCGGCAATGCAGCGCTCGGTACACCGCGCACATCACAATACCTAAAAAAATCCGATAAATGACATTTTTCGAAGAACAAGTACATTATATTTCCGGCGGCAAATTTCTATGACGCCTTCTCTTACCTCCGCTCGAAACGGACCCGAGATATGTGATTCTAGATTCAGAGATAAATGTTTCATTTGTATAACGCTCAACCGTATCCGAAATAATTCTTACAGCATACAAATTGGATTAACCGTACAATATTTAAATACTAAAAAACTTCCTCGGGTACAAAACTCATTGTAATTCTTTTCGAGTGTTTTCCCTATTATTCTTCGACGGCTAACTGCATCTGTCGCCGGCAAAAAATGAATGTACACTCGCCGACAGATACGACACGGTCTCTGTTCCAAAACGAGCGGCTAGAAGGAGAATTAAAATTGCAGACAAGTGTTCAACTTATTTTATCAGCATGTTGGGCCACCAGGATAACGTAACGGTTCTTTTTGCACGTTTTTATGCCACGTTTTATCTCGGATAATGAATGGCCGTCGACTTGTTTTTGCATATCATTAGATTTTTTAACAAACTAAGATCGTTCGTTTCTGATTCGATTTTAACAAACAAAAAATTTGTTGTGCATTATTTTCTGGTTTTAATTATTTCGAATATGGTTCAGATCGTTTATCTGATAGTTTATTTATTATTTATGTTCATAGCTTAGAAGATGTATATTTAAATTAAACACCTAGTCGTGCACTATATTTTAAAGCGGTATATAAAAAAGTGTTTTGCCGACATTTATATTGAAAAACTAGCTAACTTGTCAACACTCCGTTTTCCGGGTTGATAGAGAGGATGGAACGCCACACTTTTCAGTACAAACTATTCCGATGTTGTTTCATTCATCAAAATTTCATGTGAAGTTTGAGGTGGTACCGCACTGTTGAAACCATATGTGTTGTAGACCCAATCGACCCAATTTGACCACCAAGGAGTTTTTACAGCATTGCCTCTTGCATCCTGAAAGAAATAGGGCCAATGATTCCGCTGGCCCACACGGCGCACCATACAGTAACTCTGCGTGGGTGTAAAGGTCGTTGGTGGATCAATTAAAGATGTTCAGTACCCCAATAATGGATTATTTGTTTATTAACAAAACCCGCCAAGTTGAAATGAGCTTCGTCGCTCTTGATATATTTTTTTCAAAAGTCGTGTTTGTGTTTGTTTTAATGACTTCAACACATTATTGAGGCTTTAGATGCTTTATAATAAATTGTAATCAACGACTCTTTATGACCACCAAATATATACTGACAAATATTTGTCAAACCAAAATGGTTATCAAATAAAATCGACCTGGAACATAATATTCATCCTGTATATAACCTTTCTGACGCACGCATACTCGTCGATCGTCGACTCATCTTCTAATATCTGTTTTCCTCTTCGTTCTAGATCTTCCGCGGGCGTCCTCTGTTTCTGTTGCCTTCAATACTCACATCGTGTATGTTCCACAAGTCCAACCCGTCTTAGCGACCCTTTCTTATTTTTATCGAGACCTAAATAATACTATAAACATATCCACTGTCGCTTCTAGTTTGTTTATACTTATTGAAGCATATCTTGAAACAATATGAAAATTTTACACTTTTTGTTTGGGTATTAAGAAATATATGGACTATAAAACCAAATATTTTTACTTTTATTTTAAAATATATATATATAGAGATGCGTACATGAAATACGTGTAACATCGGTGTTCTTACTATTTTCAAACTAAGCTAAACGCTTGTGCTATGAAAATAGGACTACATTGATTATACTTACATACTTAAATATACCGGTCTCCCGAATCGACCGACTGGAACCTCGACCTCTAGATCACTTGGCGAGCATCTGAACCATCAGACCAACAAGCACGTCAAGTCGACTAGTGTATTTTTCTTGAACTAAAATAATATGTACTCCTAATTCAAGTTTCCTCTTTTTCGAAGCGTGTCAGCGCAATCGCACTGAGATAAATGCTAAATTCAATTTACATCAAAAGCAGTAATAATCTTTAATTATCATGCATTAACTATACACGTGTCATTAATTATTTAAAATGATACATTAAAAGTTTTCCTTGATTAAGGTAACGCGTACGATTAAAAAATATGTCTCGTCTTTAATTGACCCATCAAGCTTCATTATCCCGAATGTTGACGTTGCCAATAAGAAAACTTGATACCAGTTCCTCAAGTGAATTTAATGTAGCCATTCGTTTTGCTTCTATACTTTCTTTTTCTGGCTTTAAACCATGTCAATATCAGTTGAAAATATTTTATTTAACATGTTGTAGATGGGTACTGACAGTTCTTGTTCATACACAATAATAATAATAATAATAATAATATTGGATATTTTTTATACTGCCATTTTCGTATAAAATTTCACCTTAAGGACGCTTTACACATTAACTGTTTATATTCTTACACAATCTACCATTTTGGGTCTCATAGTTTACTAACTTTTCATAATTAATATCAATGTTAGTATATAACCACTGAGGTGACGGCATTAAGACAACGAAAGTTTCTAAGGGCACAGTAAAGTGTTAATAGAGACACGGTGTTGGCAGAAAGGAAAGATTTAAATAAATATGTACATGAACCGAACCGAGTCTTTATTTTTATTTTCTATTTTTTTCTTTTCGTTTCCTTTCAAACTCCATTCTTTGTGTTGTTTCAATCATGGTCAGACTAGAATTTTTGTATTAAACAGAACATATTATTATTGTGAAGTTGTAATTATTCAGAACATTGGTCTGTGATATTTTAAATACTAATTAAAAAGATATATTATTGTTACTACCGGGATACGAACCTGGATCTCTTTCCAATCCGGGGAAGGTGCATTATCCAACTACGCTACAGCAGACATTACTTTTGTCGACAAATTTTTGAACCCAAATGTTACATTTTTAAAATTAATTCATCTACCGTTCCATTATTTGAAAGCCATCTACTTTGTTTTCACGGAATCTCAAATATCTTGAGTAAACCGACAGCAGACGCCAGAATTAACAATTCATTTATATTAAATTTTGGATACATTGATACAATATTCTGAATAATTACAACTTCACAATAAAAATATATTCTTCTAATAGTAACAGCTTTTGATCACCGTCGTTAACAACAGGATTAGATGTACATGGCTTGTACATATTTTTCGGATACCTATACCGAGCGTGCCTTTCATTCACACCAGTAGGAACTCAACGTCTCAAACGGGGATACAAACAAAACAACCATACATAAGTTATATTTTTCGGAATTATAGAACATAGAACTGTCATAGTACATAGCATTCCTGGCGATGGACCGAAGTCCATGTCATCAATTTGTACCGGTTATGTGGTCCAGCTGCAGCGGAAATGGCAGAAAAAGAAAGATATATCAAACAATGAGTTTTTTTTGTCGTTTGTATCGTCCATTGTGTAACAATATCTTTAAAGAGTAAAAGAGCAAATACAGTAAACTACCAATCATCTGGGGTGATAATAAAATAAGTGCTTTCCTACTTTACCACAAAAGTGAATAATGTATCATCCCCGCCCTCCAAATAACAATGAGTATTCGTGTTAGTAATTTCGCTAGTTCTATTTTCTGTAACTAGGTACAGCCGAATGTAAAACAATGTTTTTATTTTGTTTTGTAAATTCCCCCTCTTATCCATTTTAATTCCACCCCCACCCCTGTTAACTCCAAACACATCATATATTAATATCTGAAAGTGTTTTTAATCTTAGTTGAATTATATTATTGATAATGGTAAGATGTTCCCGAAAATATTCTAATGTTTAACACAATAAAAATATAGCGGAATAAAACAGTGTTTTAACTCAATTTACAAAATAATCATGAAATTCTATAAAGTATATTTTGCTTTCAAATTCATTTTAACTATTTTTGACGGGACTTGCATTCATACACTTGCAAAGACTTTACGTAAGAGTAAGAAATTTTTTCATCCACACCTTCTGTTTTTCCGACAATTGTATTAAAAATATCGTTAAGTACTTTTTAAGTCCCGATTAATACCGTAATCCCGGATAATCGAGAGCATACTGTAGTTACTTCACATTTACCGTATCTTGCCATTGCGATCCTACTACACCAAGGAAATCATAAAATGTGCGCAACATGCTTTTCAGTGCGTTATTAAAACATAGCCCATAAAAAGAACATGTCGCATCCGTCAAACGGAATGACATACGCTCTTTGTCACATTGCACAGATACATGACCCTGATGCATTCAGAGTCTGGATATTTTGCGGGGGAAGAACTGTCCGGCAAAAGACACAACTGAAATATTTCAGAAACACCAGACTGGTTGCAAAAAGAAGGTGAAAATAAACGAACCAGGCCAAATCAGTGCAAAGGGGGTGAGGACTGGTTCGAAAAAACCTCATCTAAATTCGAGTACAACAAAAATTTGTAAAAAGGTGTGGCGTTATTAAGACTGCCGAAAACGGTGCGGTGTAAACACTGCATTCCTTTATACTCTAAATCTTACCGGCGCTGGTCCCGAGGATCTGTTTTGCCAGATAAGACCGAGTTCAACTTTTTGCGAGATCGGAGTCGACGCACTCGTCTCTGGTTCTTATAAATAGCGGTGACTCATGATGTACCCAGTACCTACTCTGTACTCTGCAGTCTGCAGTCTGTAGTCTGTAGCGGTCTTCGTGTTGCGAGAGAAACAAACACGGACAGGTGACGCTCGTTCAGTGCGGATAAACACGGGACTGTCTACTGATGTCGTCTATGCGCTGATCAACAAATTTATCTCATTTCATAATTTGATAAATTATCAACTTGTCGCTCATGACCCTGATGGATAGTCCTACAAACATATATTAAAGTAGTTATTAAGGAATGTTACAATTGACATTTTTTGTTAAATAATTAAATTATTCCGCTATAACTGTGCGGTAATTCATTATAAATATAATTTAAAACAATTAACTTTTTTAAATATTAATTTATTTTTGCTATCACCAATTAGTTTCGGAAGCACCGTTCCTACTTCTGGGTGTCCAAGATACTAACTTAGCCTTACAGAAAATGGCCAATCATACGTCAGGTGTTAAAGGACTGCCCCTCATTTTATATAGGAAAAACGAGTCGTAATTTTGATAACACTAGGATTAGGATTAAGGAACATATAAAATGCTTAAATAATAGTAATTTTTATGAATTTGCCAATCACATTATTTAAAATCACCGTAGTTTCGATAAAAATACAGAAGACAATATTCTCCATATTGATAGTAAAGGTAAAGGATAACCCTAAAAATTAAGAAGTCAATAAATAATAATGAATGCCTAATTAACAACCAAAAAAATCTAACCTACAGTCCTATCTTAAATACGTTCCCTTTCACCATATCATATATCTCTTTCCCTACTCCTCCCCTGTCACTCACTCTCACTTTAACACCTGATACTAAATTATAAATTGTCCATATTCTGTAACACTAAGTAAGTTATCTTGTACACCCTGAAGAAAAAACGGTAGTTCCGAAACGGATTGGTGATAACAAAAATAAAGTGGTGTTTAAACAAAGTGAATTGTTGTTAATTATAATTAATTAAATGTTAAAAAAATATTGAGATAAATAGTATAATAAATTATAATACTAACTCATCTATACAAAGCCTTCACGGTCTCGGGAACGAGTTCAGTATTTTCAATATTTTCCCTTGTTTGCTTAAACATAGGTTTAACGATGGCATCAAATGGTCCTTTAAATGTGCACCACATACAATGCATTCTTCGGATCTAATTTTCAACCATTCTTTCACATAAATCTGGAGCAATTTCTCCAATAACGCGAGTTGTGTTGTTTTTTAATTGTTCAATTTATTTTATTTTTTTGTAGCATAAATAGTACATATAAAAAATAAAGGTAATTACTTTACTAGACGTGGTCTATTCTAAATCAATTATCTGTACAGTTTTTAAAAGTTGTAATTGTTTAGAGGTAAGTAAGTTATAAAAAGTTATTGAAAAAAGTACAATCTGAAGTTATAACATATTATTGAAAAAAAGTTATAAAAATATTATTGTCCGTAATATACATTAGTTGGAGACAAAAATATGTAGGTAGTTAGGTTAGCACAAATGACTAAATAGATTCATTTTACTTTCTACCCACATCAGCAACCACTTTATTATTTTTGGTTTGAAGTCGTTAATCACTTTAGACCCTTTAAGGTCTAGTGGCAATTTGTTAAATATTCGCGGGGCACACAATAAGAAAGTTCGTTGAGCGAATTTGGTATTAAATTTTAGCACTGAAAAGTATCCTAAGGCTTTGCTCCTCGTTGTTGTTGGTGTATCAGCATCAACAAGTGACTTTATATATCGAATCGAAGACTGATTTTGAAAAGTTTTAATAACTTGTAAACGTTGTTCCAATGTGAAACAGTCCAAAATAAAATGGCAGACTAGACTGAATAAAAATAACAATGACAGCTGTCAAAATATTAATAAACATGGCCACTATTCTCATTTCAAATTCTATCGTATTTATTGGATAATCCTATATAATTGATTGAGTAGTATTTATCACAACTTTTTATTTGTCAAAATTTTATTGTGAATGCTTTTTTTTTCTTTCTTATCCACACCGTGTTATATAAACTGTATTATATTTAAACTGTATATATCTATTAATATAATAAATTAGTTATTACTGACAATGAAAAATATACTAAATCTATCGTATATATTAGTTACAAGGCCAACAATGTCAAAGCACATGACGCGCAATAGTGCTCGACGTTTGAAAGAGAATAATGCGAATTCGGCTGTATTACGTTAGAACGAAAAATCAATCTCGTATAATGCAATTTCGCTTTTAAACGAGCCTGTGTCATAAAAATTCATTTAGGTAAGCATTACGACCCCTCAGAATAACAAGATACTATCTAATATTGACACAGTTTTGAGATAATAAGCTCAAAAGTGTTGATTGAATTTCAACATATCGCACACTTAGATCAAAACTAATACAACTCAAAAAACCAAGAATTTTTAATTATTATTGTATTTGGATATAATATACGCAACTAACTTAGCCCCAGTTCTCGAATAATGTCATTTTAAGATATATTTAGTACCTAAAATGTTATTTCGTTTCGTAACTTTAGTAACAAAAAATGGAGAAAAATATTTATTTTTTTGTCTACTGAAAAATGACTTTTTGAGTTGTCTTAGTTTTGATCTAGGTGTGCGATATATTAAAATTCAATCAACACTTTTGAGCTAATTATGTGTGCGATATATTCATGTGTATTTTGTTTTCAGTATGCAAATATGATCAGTTTTAAGGTCTTAACTTATTTTCAGTATTATGAGGGAAATTATAAATATAAAGAAATATTGTAAATTAACAATAATGATCCATAAATTGAAATAAATAACTGATGCAGTTGGAACTTTCAGCTCTTGCTATTTCCTTTAATATCCATTAAATAGAGTTGGTGTGTATGGAAGAAATAAATAATTTGAAATTTGAAACCCTCTTCACGCAACAACTCAAATTCGCCCAAAATGTTAGTTGAAACCTTGTTATTCTAAGAGTTCGATTAATGGATGAGATCGCACAAAATGTAGAGCGAGATGTCAGACGAATTAGTATTAAGACGTTTTTAATTAGTCTTTGATGATTTTAATATTATTTAAAGTAATTTTAAAAGTTCATTCAAGGAACATTAAACGTGGCACGATTCAGAGTAATTCTGTTAAAAGTGGGGCACTGTAGTCAATAAGGCTAACGGACAAATTATGACTTGCAATCATTTTTGTTCATGCCACTCGTGACTCTCAAAGGAATAATGTCTGATCGCCTACTCATTCATTATATTGATATTAAACATTGTATGGGACACAGAATTCTAGGTACACAACTATACATTTAGAATTTACTTTTAATGAATATAAGAACGAGAAACTTTTTGCTAAGCATTTAAAAAAAAATCGTAGTTATGTGATTATTTCAATTCAATAAATGAAAATATAACTTATTCTCGAAAAAAAAAATAACCAACCGATTTTAAAAATAAATGACACAACATTGAAATATATTTTCTGTTCAACGGTCATCAAATTAAGATCTTCATTATTTTTCTTACCATTCTCTCCTTATTCATTCAACATGACCAAATCACTTAAGCAACCTATTCACTATGCCAATATCAACTTTGTTCATTATTTCCTCATTCTCCAAAATTCAGTTAATAATAATAATACATTTATTAGGTTTACTATTTACATGTATTATGTACTTACATTGATAAATTAAAATTCATTAATAATACATTTTCACCTTTTTAATTACTATGAGCGTTGCGTTATATTTCAAATATCGGACAAATGTACCGAGGGTATGTATATAAAATTTGGCAAAGTAAATACAACATATCAGTAAGAAAGTAAAACATATGTTTGTGTACCCTGCTTGCTACACTAGTAATCTACTGTATTATGTACATAAAAAATATATATATATAAACAGTTAATCAAGAGATGCAATGAGGTAATTCAATATACTGTTGTAGCAGTTTTATTCTCAGGCTTGGACCTTTAAAAGTTCTTGGGCGTAATTTCTCCCCATTTCGTGGAGCCAGAACTGCACTTTTCGTTAAAAATATGCAAGACTATGGTTGCAATCTTTCACTTTTGCATTTAGACCGTTGTATATTTTTAGTGCTAGAAATATTACCATTTTATAGATTGTTAAAATTTTCAAATATAACAACAACAGGTGTTTGACAATTTCTTTGTTTTCACCTCGCGTGTTTTAAATGGTATTTCGCTCGCGGGTTTGTCAGTCTGTCTACCTGGCATTAACCTGTCGGTGTGGCCGTTGGACAAGCGCCGCGATGCTGCGAAGCCTCACAGCGCACGGCCCGACAATGCGCGCAACGCCGCGGCCGACTGCAAAAATGCATTCACATTCGGATTGCACTAAATATAATGCAAGCACAAAGCCGACAGGATGCGAGGGCGGTTATTCGACGAGAGCGAATTCATTCAAATTCTTCCATTGAATGAGAGAGTTAAAAAAATATGTCAACTGAGTATTACTTGACATTTGTATGTGAAAATATCCTCGATATTATAGTTTTATCTCTACTAAATTATAAATAATAAATGTAGGATTTAATTAGGTGATTGTTTTTTTAATACAAATTGAATGTATTAATTAGAAAGATATACATACAAAATCAATATAATCGAAAAAAAATAAAGAAGATGGCTTTAAAATAATGAAACGACAGGTTGTATTACTTTTAAAAGTGTAACATATAAGTTTGTCAATCCACTCGTTGGTGTAGCATAATCGGTTAACGCACATTCTTCATATTGGAAGAGATCCAGGCTTTTTGATATGGAGTTCATCATCAAAAACCAAAATACTTGTTTACCGGGTGTCTTGGTATATAATAATATACATGTGTATGTGTGAGTATTGCCGCCCTTTTTTCGGAAAGCTAAAAATACGGTAACCGACAGGCGTCATTCTTATTACATCCCGTGCTTCGACCAGTCTAGCGGTCCAAATGAACCACCATTGCGCGCTTCGGTCGGTCGAAGTCTAAAGAAGACAACCCAGCTAAAAAAACAAGAACATCTGACCAGAAAGACAGCAAAAATAAAAAGGTTAGTGCAGTTCATTAATTATATGTGTGTTTATTGTTAATCTGAAACCTGAGAACCAGCTATCGAAGGAATTTCCATAAACACTTTAGATGCTAGCTAGATACAGAAAGTAACAAGTGTACGATCAAGTAAATCACGAAGCCCCACTTCCATACACTGATGAACGGAAGTGAGGCCTGGAGCTGACAAAAGAGGAACGAAAATAGACTGAATGCAGTGGAAATATGATTACTTAGACGTATATGTGGCAGATCTATTTTTGACAGAGTAAAGAATGAAGAAATGCAAAAATAATGTAAAGCTGATCTAATTATAGTGAGTAAGATAAAGAAAGGATCACTTAAACGGTTTGGTCATATGGAACGGATAAATGAGTAGAGGATAATAAGAAATATATATGACGCAAGTGTTGATGGCACCAGAAGTATAGGACGTCCGCGGAAGACATGGCACGACCAGGTAAACCAGATACTGGAGGATGGTCCAAAATTGTGTGACAAGGCAGAATAGTGTGGCGCTCTATCATCTTTGCCTACCCCCGCGGGGAAACAGCGTGATGATAAGTTAGTAGTAAAACCCGCTGTACTGACGAAATAACCGAATTCTGCGGAAATACGTGGTAGCAAATAACAATGAATGAGAAACGTGGGTACACTTGGGGAGGCCTTCATTCAGCAGTGGATAGAAAACAACACATAATGATGATGATGATGATGACTAGCTGAGACCTTTCGATTGAGGTATCACTCACAGTGTTACAACAAAACACCCATTCTCCTTTTATGCAATAATTTTATTTTTGCCATTCTAAATAACATAATATTTGAACTGTGTAAACTGGTAATTCATGTCGTAGTGTATGTCACGTAGGAAACAACCAACAAAGGGCGTATCTCTTTACCCAAAAATGGACACACCTGATTGTAGCATTTAACGCTCGCAACACTTCCTTCATCCTCGGCCAGCACGACTTGGCATATCATGAAATCTTCTAATGGAGCGTATCATCCGAGACGTCGTCCAAGATGCACTATAATTCACCGAAGACCCTCCAGTAATCGAAGCGAGAAGAATCTTGCAAAACGGGGGAACTGCATTAAAGTCGACACTTTCTGATGAGTTTTGTCTCGTCTCTTTGACAAATTGTATTACGGCGATATTTCTAGATATTCTTTGCCAAAAATGTGTAACCAAAAATCAGGTCTATACAAATTATGTCGTATACAGATACATTGTAAAGTAATGCCACAATGGAGAAAGGTGAAGAAAATTTCCCACAATCGCTGCAGATGATAGAATCGCTCAGTTCGTGTCCATTGTTTAAGGAGGAGAAACTCGAATTGCAGGTTGTTTTTGTTAGGTTTGGTTTTCTGTAGGGGGCGGAGTCCTAAGAAGTTTATTGTGTATTTAATGCAGACATTGGAGCAATACTAATCTTATTATTTTCTCACGATTAATTCAACAAACTAATTATTGCAGTAGGTATGTATTTAGAAATTGTTATTTTTTGCTATGTAAACGTTCACTTTTTTTCTTCTTCAATATTTGTAAAAATTCTTTGTGGCAACATATTATATAAACAATAAAAAAAAACACTATGTTTACAATGATAAGACCAACAGTCCCTTCATCAGGATACAATGTACACTAAAATTAAAATACAAGCATAAACAAAAAAAGAACTATAAATATAAGTAGTGGATAACTTAATTAAAGTATATATACTAATTATATATTAAATAATAGAGATTTGATAATATTTTTAAAAAATCAAGTATCTACAAATTATTTTTCAATGATTGTAATTAATTTTACATATGTAAAACTTGTAGAGATTTTGATATTAGAAATAAGGAGCATTTGAGATGTCTAAATAGCAATAACTATTCTGAATTTTCCAATCACCTTTTAGAAACACACCATTCTTCATTCACCAAACCAAATAAGGGTTTAACAATTTTGCATACTAATACCATAGTTCAGGCTTCACTTCAAAACCTTTTTTCTCACCGTCTATCGGCTATTTGATTCTTTGAGCCACACCTTTGGTATATGACTCTTTTTAACTTGCCAGCTTTGAAAAATGCTTTACACAATTACTTACAAATATCTTTCATACATATTTTATTCGCCTAGCTAATAAATTCTCTCATATAACATCCCTTTTGCACGAACTACTTTGATTCCGGTTCCCTGAAAGAGTTGAATTTAAACTGTGCCGGTTTATGAACAAGGCTACACATAACATAGCGCCTCTGTATCTTCAAGAGCTTTGTATCCCAGACAATTTGAATAGTAGACGTCAAACTCTCAGGTCAAGGGTTGTAGAACCAACCAGCCGTTACCAGAAGTCTAAGTTTAGTGAACGGGCATTTGCGATGGCAGGCCCAAAAGCGTTATAAGAAACAGTGCATCAGGAAAAGGTCATTTCCATTAAGTGAAAATAACAATTTTTAATCTTAAAAACAAAAATAATTGTAGAACTATAAACAGTTTATGTGTAAAGTGCCCTTGAGGTGAAAGTTTTTACGGAAATGGTGCTACACAAATTATCAATTATTATTATTATTATGAATTATCTAACAAAATACACGACATATTATACTTAATTACTTTAATATAAACTTCCACTTTATAACAATTTTATCTCGCTCATCGTGGACCTTTAGTTTGCTTCTATAATGCAAACTGCTTGCCCTCCACTCTCGACATCTCGGACTTGGTCTATCAATCTTGTTGAAGATCAACTTCTCGCCTTCCATTCTTGTATATACATTCCCAGTGATCCATATATTTCTCTAGGCTATCCACATTTCTTCTAGTAATATGTCTAAAGTACGGAATAATCCTTTCCATGCATGTTCAACCACCACTGTGGGATGTTCATTTTAAAATCATTTCCTAAAGTTTAAATAACAATTTTTAATTTTAAATACAAAGATAATGTATAACTATAAACAATTTATATGTAAAGTTCCCTTGAGATGAAATTTTCTACGAATATAGTGCTATAAAAATTATTCACTATTATTACATAATTAGGTAATATAGAGGTTGATTAGAACAGTTCTATATCATTTTATTATCTATTATTTTATAACATGCATACTTCTTAATTACTTATACTGCTCTGTAAACCATCCATGTCCACGGCCGTCCGGAAAACCTCTCTCCGAGCATCTCTGTCTTAAGCTGCGGTTCTCCAGCAGTGGATTTGAACCCGCGCTATGTATTTTCGTACATTATCGGACGTTCCCACTGTATTTTCATCGAAGACCTTACCGAGTGTTCTGGAATCTTTACATCTGGCATCATATCCTGCCCATTTTAGTTTTCTAGAACTTCAAAGTAGCTATAATGTTCGGCTGCTTGAAATGCTCGCTTGTATGAATGGGCCATTGGAAATTTTGCAATATCTGAGTCCAAGTGTCCGAGAATTTTATTATCGAAAACGCCGCATGTAATCCTCAATCTTCTAGAATGTTCTCTTTTCGTGTCATTATGTTACCTAGTAAATATTTAAAGGTTGTGGGGCGGCTTCATTTATTTACTGATCAATCGATCCTTCTATATTCAGGTTCTCCGATAGAGCGTTTTTGTTTGACATCCTTAGGTATTTGCCGTTTTCTCATTTCATCTTTCGGGATTACCATTTTCTCCAAAGGAATGCAAATGCTAACTAGATGGAGTTTACTTTCCCCAGCATCTACATACCCCAATATCTTGTGGGTGCCATTTAGGGTGTTTCCTCCTTCCGCTTTGAGGGATTCTCTCACCGCCTTCTCTAACGCGAAGATGAAAAGGACGGGTGATAGCCCATCACTCTGCATGAGTCTCGCTATTCGAAGGACCTCGAAGGATCGAACTTAGAAGGATCCTAAAACCTCTATAACACACCTTTTCATAATTTTAATTAATTGTACCTTTTTTTCCAATTTTTAGTGTAGTTGTAAAAACAATGATATATCGTACATCCAGGGGCGTGCAGTGCATACAAGCAAAAAAGCTGTGCATAAATAAAAATTCTGGGAAACTAATATAAATTAAAAAATTGGATTAACATAAGCGAAAACATTATTTTTCCAATTAGCGCCATTTGTGTACCAGTAGAGACTTCAATTGCTTAGTTCAAAAAATTCACAAACTCTCACCGTTGTACTCATGGTGCTCTTTTTTATTCACCACATCTTGCTAGTTCTATCTTTAATCTAGTGAATTACTCAAGTCATTTAAATGGCTATTTACCGAATTGAAAATTCCTTTCGGTCGATCCGTTGTGTATGGCATCGTTACCTATGCTGTTTTTTAACAGAATAATATTATAATGGGTTACAACTTCGTGCAAATTATTGAAGTGTCTACTTCCTCTTTTACTAATGTGCAAATTTTACTATCTTACTGTTTTTAATATGTTGATTTCATGATGGATTGGTTTTTAATTTGAGAGAAACAAAAAGCAAATGGCAGAACTATTTCCTACATTAACCTATAATAATTATTATTTCCTATAGTTATCACGTTAAGGATTAAACAATAAATTAATCATGTTCAGTCATAGAAAGTGTTCTTAAAAACGTCCATACATTTTTTATATGGATAATAAAGTATTATACGATAAAACTTTAAAAACACTATTAATAGTACTCTAAAATTATAAATAAATACATGGTAGGATCGTATAAACGACGGATTTATTTTGTCCAAAGACGTTGATTAAACATAAGTACATATATTATATATGATTGTATAATATCATTGGTAACAGCATAACCTAAATTTGTATCTACTGCACGCCACTGCGTACATCCCATATAAAAATACAGGTAATAAGTCAACATTTTTTGATTTACGTTTTTCATTAACATTTTACATTTTCTGATTTATTTCAGAATATTGAAATAAACGTGGTTCTCTGTGCCCCATTAAAACCACATTCAAATTAACTCACTCCATCTCTTTCTTCTTAACAGTAAAATTTTCGATTATTAATTATTAATTTGTTGATTCCAATGTATCACTTTTCTACGGGATGTATGTATATACAGTTTATGTCGAATTTCCTTGAGGAGAAATTTAACAAATTCATACAAACCATATATGTATTTGTATGAATTTATAAAAAATTTAAAATCGGGTACAATCTAGAAAAAAAAACATTCATAATCAACTAGAAAGATATACAGAAAAATACTATCTATCGAAAAAATATTTAGTTGCCACCGGGATACGAACCTGGACCTCTTCCTATCCTCCACTTTCGCCATAGCACCGAATACATTTTTGAACTTATATTTTCTGTAGTATTTCAAATTGATACATCTACTTTTCCAATATCAAAAGCAATCAACTTTATATTGGGTGAATCTCAAATACTTTTGAGTAAAACCCGATAGGAGACGCAAGAATTATATTAATGAATCCATTTTAATAAATTTGGAAACTTTAATACAACCTATATATTAAGAAAAACACTTTTTTTATCCCGGTAGCTACTAGATATTTTTTCGATAGATAGATTATTTTGTAGTTGATTCATTTAATTTGTATTAAATACCACAGAACTATGTTCTAAAAATACAACTTTACAACAAAAATATGTTTTACTTAATTACCATATTCATTAGTTCATGCGACAATTTGTAAATTTATAGGACTAAAGAGTTGTGGTATGTGAGAAAATGACCATATTTAATTATCCAATTAATAATTTATATTAAAACTTAATGACAACACTTAACGTTTTTCTTTGCAAATTAACAGTTTTTTTATAATATATTTTTCTAAGTCATAAAAATAAGCCGTTGGCCGGTAATGCAGAATATAACCCATCGAGTTGTAAATCATTGCAGTCAGAAATCACTTAACAAGTCGTTCTCCCGTGTCACCGACGGTAGCTGATCCCTTTATTGCCGGTTGCTGCCGGACCTCATAAATATTCAAAAATCTTGCTGGGCTTTTTAAATCGCCGAGTCAGTCGCACAATTTTAACTCATTTTTCAACAGCAATTCAGAGAACGAAGAACATAAACTGCAAATCTTTCACCTGTAATCCGATGGAACCTGAATACTGCAAAAGGATTACATATATCTTATAGAAGAATTATTATTTATCAGGGGCGTACACGTCGTGCATTCTATACAAATAAAAAAGCCAAAATGTCTTTAAAGACATGTTGGTGGGATAAGATGGACTGTATCGATTACAATAATAATCAATTGACGCAATCCGGATTTGGATTCAAGAGAGGAATATTGGCAAATGGATCTGGCTTACCGTGATCTAGTTCCAGTTGACTTGCACCTTTTTAGTGAAGAACCGACCACTTCCGGAACCGTTTAGAACACCGCCTAAGCATACAGATCTTGACAGTTCGGTGTCAGAAAGCAATCTATCCCCACGTCAGCGAAATCTCTAAGTAATTAGTTGGCCAGAGTGGGACAAGTATATTTTAAGGTTTATATTGACAAAATGCACAGGGAGTAGAGACTTTCGTCAACACATATCTATCTTAGATATCCAGTATTGGAGAGAAACAACGTGTAATAGACATCAGTGGTAAAATATCGAGTGGAATGTTTAAGGACTATGTACAAATTCTGTACCATTACAGAATTACGTAATATTGTACGTGATTTTTACAAAATCATGTTAAGATTAAAGTCTACGTACTTTGAAATAAATATTTTCGAAATTGACCCATCAATACATATTTTATATCTTTGCTTTAGGTCCTAAATCATGTAACTAAAAATAGTCTTGCCATTTAGTTTTTGTATTCATTATATAATTATAAATAATCAAAATGTGTTTATCAATTTTTGGAAATAATCACATAATATGACATTTTTAAACTGCGCATATCTCTGACGTGTATCCACCCAGTGACGTTCCTAGGTAAAGTGCCCTCCTTAAACAAATATTAGAATGCCGCCCCTACTATTTTCACTAACCTATACCCAATATGTCGGTATTGTTTGAATTTATGTTGCCTTTCGAAATTATATTGTTTTATTACCAGGTGCATTGCCCTCTTGGATAAAAATGCAATGCTGCCACGTTTCACTGAATGTTTACAGCATAGTTTTATGGGCACTCTTGCCGTTTGATATTTTCCCAACATATTTTTTTATCGGATTGCTTTCGCACAATTTTAAAGGATGAACCCTAAAAGTACCCTTTAATGTTTATTTTTTGCATTTTCACATACGGCACGATGATTCTAATATTTCTATTAAGTATATCTAATGCTTATATTACGCCCTTAGGCATCGCCTTACTTGCCCACGCCTAGGAGATCCCCTGTATCCACCCCTAAAATATTTTGCTACAATATTGTGATACAACCATTTTATGATGATAAGTACAAATAAACATACCAACATTGAAAAGCGCAAAGATTTGCAATATTGTGTTGCAGTGTCTGCCGTTCTTAAAATGTTATTGCAATTTGTGAGTCTCCGCGGGATATCCGTTTTCATGAAAACAATTATTAACGGTTGCTACTTTATAGGGCAGTCGCACATAAAAGTAAAGTACGTATCTAATTGATCGGATACATTAATTTTTGTATTTCATGCAACAAATTACAGCGTGTGGCAATTTTTAATTACCCTCAATAATTTATTTACATACAAATTAAATGAATCAACTAGAAAAATATACAGAAAATATCTATTTATCTAATAAATATGTACCTCTTTCTATCCGGGGAAGTGAATTTACCATTTTTATCATCTCTTCTGTAAGCTTTCCAATTGATATATTTATTATTCCTTTTTCAATAGCAATCTTCTTTATATTGCCGTAAATTTCAAATAGGAGACGCCAGAATTTAATGAATTTTATTTAATTTGGATTAACATCTTTTTGTATTTTTATACAAATTAAATTAACAAACTAGAAAGATTTTTTTCTGTGTATCTTTCTAGCTTATACCACAAAACTAATTAAAAAATATGAAGTACTTACATATTGTTTCATTCGAATTCAACTTATGTAGAAGCCGTAGAAGTCTTATTTATTAATATTAACAAGTGTTTAATATATATTCTAGGGCTGGCGTAAAAAACACATGTACTATATAATTTAAATAATTACCTACCTACGGTTGCTTAGGCGAATGTGTGTAAATCTATAAACATACGATAGAGTGAAGAATGAACAAATTATGTGCGAATGTAGAAAGAGCCGCTGAGATGGTTTGGTCATATGAAACGTATGAACAAGGAGAGGTTGGTAAAGAAAATATATGAGGCGAGTATTGAAGACAAGAAGAACACATCTGGCAGAATCAGATAAATCGAATATTGGAGGATGCCTCTGTTAAAAGCTTCAACAATCGAATATATGAAAGTTATTTCTTTTTTCGTTATATACAATTTCCCTTCTTATTTTAAATTTATATTTGTTAAATCATTTGTTATTGATTAACAATTTGTAATGTTTGTCTCAGCATTGGCGAAGCTCAGTGAGGCAGATATTAAAATCTTAGATGTACACACAAAATATGATATTAATATATAATAAAATAAAAATGGACGAGGCAAGAGCGATGTCATGACAAAACGACTTGATGGAGGGTTAGTTAGTACAGTAGTAGCAGTAGCAGTAGCAGTAGCAGTAGCAGTAACAGTATTATAGTGTTCCGATTTTCAAAATTCTAATAAATACGGACTTGTTTGTTTTCTCTTTGAAAAATTTACATTCAGAACAAAAAGGTAGTATATCCAACTAATTCATATATTTCAAATATATTTTTTTTAAATAGAGATGCCTACACGGAACATGTCACATCCAATATTCGAACCATTTTCAAACTAAGCTAAAACGCCTGCACTATGAAAATAGGACTAACTTGCTGGTGTCCTGGAACGAGGCCCGAACACCCGACCACTAGATCACAAGGCCAGCATCTTAACCACTGCACCGACAAGCTACCTTCCTTTCAATGCAACCTTTAGAATTTCTCTACATATTATACGCAGAATATTATTAAGATATATAGACATCATATCACATGGTCAGTCTTTTTTTAACACACTAGGTTGTTTTCTATGAATTAACTACATATTTTCGATTCACATACACAATTATAATTGACACATGCTAATAGTATACTTGTCTATACTCACACATACATTTTATTTTACAATTTTCTCTTTTAATAATTATTTAATAGCGCCATGGATGCTACATATGAATTGAATCATTATTGAAGTTGATTAGAAAAAAGTTGCTTAGGTCACGTCATTCTGAGATGACCAAAGTTGTTTTTTAAATACAAATTATTTTGGTCATGGAGTCAAGTATCACATCAAACACATTTAAAAATAATTTTAACATAATTATCCCAGTGGTGGTACTAATTAGCAATGCCTATTCGCTAAATATTATAATAACACGATGCGAGGCGTGTTCTCGTCTCACCGACAAGGTGTTAGTATTTTATAAACAGATTAATTAAAATACAATGTACATTTTTTATTTATAAAATGAATAACAATTAATTGCTATTCCGCGCGAAATCACATAGATTTTTTTTTATTCATCATACTATTGGACGTAGAAATAGCGTGCTTTTGAATATAAAAATTACGATTATTTAAAACGTTAGATTTTTTTAAATTTTGATGACCCCATGCTCTTTTACAAATTACCTACAATTCCAAACCGAGTGCCTCAAAATATATAATTAAAAATATAAATTATGAAGCATTATTCAGGTATACCTATTTTCAGTGGCCTGTAGTAGGTATAGATTTAAGTTATGCTGTTACCAATGACATTATTCAATCATATATAATATATGTACTTTCGTTTAATCAAACGTCTTTAGGCACAATAAATTCGTTGTTTATACAACCCTACCATGTATTTATTTGTAATTTTAGAGTACTATTAATAGTGTTTTTAAAGTTTTAAGTTTTAACGTAAAATAATACCTTTTTACCCATGTAAAAAATGTATGGACGTTTTTAAGAACATTTTCTATGACAACATGATTAATTTATTGTTTAAAAATCCTTCGAAAATAATTATTTGTATTAAAGGGTAACGTGGTAAATAGTTCTGCCATTTGCTTTTTGTTTTCTCCAAATCAAAAAGCAATCCATGCACCAAATTTAAAGAACAATCTTTAAATGAACACGTTCAAAACAGTAGTAAAAGAGTATGTAGACACTTCAATGATTTGCACGCACTTGTAATCCTTTCTAATGTTATTCTGTTAAAAAACAGCATAGGTAATGACTTCATCCAAAACGGATCAACCGAAAGAAATTTCCAATTCAGTAATCTCTCAGTTCTCTCTCTCTCCATCTCTTCTAGCAACATGCCCAAAGTTTGAAATAATTATTTTCCTGCAAATTGTGAAAAATATTTATTTAGTGTGAGTTCTCGAAGAATGGAGACATTCGTTCATTTCGCAGTCGCATGCGACGCCAACGTCACATTTTGAAGTCGTCGGGCATGTTACCATAATTTAAAGTTATGATTGATATCTTAGACAAGAATTAATATTGCTGATAAAAAAAACCTTCGACCAAATGAAAAGCCATCAACTTTGTATACACCCTATCTGAAGAGCGTTCATTGTATTATTATCGTTGTAAATAGCTGTAATAACTCGAGATTTCAAGTGTGCAGAGCCAGAGAGCCAGCCTGACTCATCTTCCGAGAAGTGCACAAGTAAAACAGGCGGAGGCCGCCAGGTACTTCTCGGATACCTTCCGTGGAAGTGTTTCTGGTTGCCGACCCATTGTGTAACCCGATGGTTCCGAGGGAACTCACGACTGAAGATTTTTTGTTAATTGCCCTCTTTACGGTCGATCGACAACACCATGCACACTCCTAAATCGAAGACCGAGAATTAAAACCGAGGGTGAAATAATGGCCGGCACTCTCGGAACAACTGCAAGCGTGATCTTGTAATTCCAGTCTGGCATGTGTACCTGATTTATTTTACTGCCTCTCTTGTCAACTGGGTGTTTACGACCATCATCGTCATTTTCAGCTACCCGGAAGGAAAGTCTGTCTATTTGGGATATTTTTACATTTATTTTGGATTACTTTTGTGACTGTCGCTTTATCTCGATGTTCAGATTAAAGGGCTTATTAGGCAAATGTGAAATTATCGTCAACCTAAATAATGCATTAGTTAGAGTATGTCATGCGTTGAGAAACCCATAAGGGTGAATCTACGTCGCATTTTATGACTTTTTTATGTGAGCTTTAAACTTAATGGTCCATCGTAAAAATCTTCATTCCACTTTGTAGTATAATAATTTAAATATTTATGAAAAAAATATGTTACATCGAACGTTAATCAAAGGGAGTACGTAGATTACTTCAACTTTACGCGTTGTTGAAATTTCGTAAAATAGAGCTCTAGACTTTTTTGTTGTGTTTTAAAAATATTTTTAGCATTCATTATTTATGTCTTGTATTCATATGTATTTATCAATCTTTTTTTATTTTTGTTTATTTATTTAGACACATATAATATGAATTGTACAAAAAAAAAACAGTTGGTTACATATATGTTTTAAAACAGATTTTAAAATGCATTATCCAACTAGGTACGCCTGTTTTAGGGTAAATTGGCAAACAAATTATATTTCACAAGACTAAATAAACCGATATAACTCATTGAATACGAGGCAAAACACAATCAAATAGAAAATGAAACAAAATAAAATGAGAGAATAAAAATACTAATGTGCAATACAATATGTATAAATAGAATGTAAACACATACAATATAAAGGAAAATATGTAAGATTAAAGTTATAATGCAGTTAGTATAAGAGTACACAAAATGCAGTTATAAAAATTATTTCATCAATCTACAGTTTACTCTCAGTATCTATCTGCGTTACCTAATTTTAACAACCAATTTGAAACATTATTTTTCAAAGCTTTAATGTCACTTACAGTTTTAATATTATTTCCATTTTGATTATATATTCTGAGAGCTTGAGAGTGACTAATCTTTGACCAAAAGTAGTTTTCATTCTTGGAACGATTTTAAGATTATTTGTTCTGTATATATTTTCAGTGTTTCAATGGCATTATTATTTCATAATCTACGGTCTAGGACTGACTGCGTAATGTTCTTCAGGCATCACTGTCCTAAATTTGCCATCTCTCTCTCTCTCTCTCTCTCTCTCTCTCTCAATCGATGTGCTTATATCTGAGCATCGTGGTTCTTTGATCCGCTTCTACGACGCAAGGGCTCGATGGTTCATCCTGTAACGAGGGTTCAATCATTTCTAGAATCTGTCCATTAAATTGAAATTTACTTCTCACTCTTCGTCCTCGTTTTGTTTACAGTGATTACTAATTTCAATCTAATTTCTTCAATCATGACCAGTGGACGTCGAAACCACTTTCTGTTTTTTTTTTTTTATCTATTATTATATATACATAAAGGCTGTCCCAATAAGAGCGTCTTTTTAATTTGGGCCATTTTTTTTTTACAAATTAGGCCATTCAAAAAATGTAATATTTTTAATAATTTTAAATAACAGCGCGTTATTATTGTTAAAACTCATTACAAAAATGGAGAAAGTTTTAATGAAATATTTCGTAAACTTATGTTACAAAAAAGTCATAAATTAGAAAATGAATTAAAAAATTTCGATTGTGGACAATAAGTCACATATACGTCAAATAGTAGGCGCTCTTTCGAAATCATAGCTGCAGTGAAAGAAGGTGTTACTGAAAACTCAAGGATATCATTTCGTCATCGTTCTCAAGAGGGCATTTCAAGAAGCACCTAACAGCGAATTCTTTTGAAAGATCTAAACCAACTAACCAACCATTTTAAGCGAAGAAAATGTATTAATTGGTTGATTGAACACCAGGAAGTGAATAAACACGAAGAGCGTGTGATTTGATACCACACGACATTTTTGAAGTCACACCTGTATGTCAATAAGGCACAAACAATCAGAGAGCTAAAGGCGGAGATCCAACACCTCAATTATGCAACGATATTATCTTAAATTTCATTAAAAGAGCAAGAGTTTGCAAGGAGACCCGTGGTGGACATTTGTCTGACATTTCATTCCATACATAATCGGAACATTAATACTAAGCAATTAAATAAAAATATCACTTTTCGGATAAATAATATATTTAATTAAAAAAATTAAAAAGCCGCTCTTATTGGGACACCTTTATATGGGATTTCACTGATTTTGTGAATATGATTATTTCTGTAGTTCTTATTAGATTTTGATCAAATTTTTGAAAAATTTACCTTATTTAGCTCTTTTAAATATTGGACGTTTACAAAAAAAAAGTTAAACTTCACTTCCGAAGTACTAAGGCCCGGTTGTGTGATCAGTGGAAAACGAGATGTTCGATCGTTGGTAAAAAATATTTACTCGTAAGTACATTCTATAGTAAATTAATAAGATGGTAAAAACCGTAAATCGGTAGTTAAAAATGGCTGACACGTCACAGCTGTTTCAAAAGTCATCCAACACATAGATAGTTGATTTGACGTACGAACAACCCGCAAAATTTTTTACCACGGGGGATGATAGAAAAAGTTACTATTGTCAAAATTTACTACTAGCAATATTTGAATATGTCCAAGAACACACAATTACTGGATTTTTACCTACAAAGGCACTGTTATTAAATAAATATCAGATATTTCATAGAGACAAAGCTATTTTTTTTATTATACTTAATGAAAAATATATGGAAGTATGGGATAATTACAGGGCTCATGACCTGTCTTCGGCTGGCATAAGTGATCACTTTATATATATATATATAGTACAACAATTCTCACCTCTCAATCTCCACATTTATCAAATTTTTGAAATGTGTATATATGTTAGTATGTGGACTCGCTTCGAGTACCGCTACACCATCGTCATCTATGAATTAAATTGTATGTATGCACTTCATCACTGTGAGAATCTAGTTTTTTTTTTTTTGAAATTATTTTAATGCAATATTCTTTTTTAAATTTACTACTGATCACGCAACCAACCCTTAATACTTTGGGAGAAGTCTAATTTTTATGTTCAATGCCGAGGGGACTTTTCGTAATATTATTTTTAAATAATTTCTCAATTATTTTGTAATATTTATTACAGATAGTGTTAAATTTATTGACGAAATTATCATAATTATGCCCAGCGACCGCATAATAAAATGATGATTCAAGGGATTTTAAGTCATATCTATAATTGTATCTGTATATGGGCAAGGGATTGCTGTAAGCTGGAAACCCTCAGCCCGAGGTAGGTACTCCTTATCCAATGGGATTTATAACTCGTCTTAAACAGGTTTAACCAAGTTCAAAGTCATATCCGTTTGAATCTCAGCCTACTCCGACCTACGCTTGTGTAGGACCATCCGCTTTGATCTAATTTTCATTATCTTTGATTTATACACCAATTAACACTAAAGTTAATCCTTGCCAGTAGAATAAAACATAATTCGAATAATCACCCCACTCGGTTTCATTTTAAACACATATATCATATTAATATGCAAATACATATTCAAGATGAAGATTGCGAACATATTTTTTAGTTTTAAATATGAATTAAATATATTAATTAGAAAGATATACATATAAAATCAATCTTATCGAAAAATAGTGTTGTTATACCACCGAGATTCGAACCTGGATCTCTTTCCTAACCGGGGAAGGTGCATTACCCAACTATGCTAAAGCGACAATATTAATTCATAACAAAATGTGTTTTTATTTTCAAAAATATATATCTTCGTTATGTTTGTAACCATATTTTTTTGGGTCTAGATTTATACTTTTAAGGATAAACAATGAGCCGTAAAAGTACCCTTTGTTCACAAATTTATGATATTTAACCCTTAAAATACCGTAATAGAAAATACCCGTACTGCAGTCATAATGTCAGTTTGTATTACCGTGAGGAATGTGTAATTTTTAAGCAATTTAAGTAAGAAAAAAATGCCTTTACTAGTTTCAATGGCAGTAAAATTTAATACTTTTTTTCATACTTTTACTATAAATACTGATAAATATGATAATATAGCGGAGCATTCATCGTATGTAATTTAACGGAGCGGTAGACCTGCATGCCTACGGATGGGTTAAAAATGTGTAGGTACTTGCCGTTAAAAAGGTTGCAGTCAAATCGTTAATGTCTGCAAAAGTTTTACAATGGCCAAGCTGGGACAGTCGCGTACATTACCCGACACGGCGCAGCGACGGTTTTCTTTGTAAAGATTAGACGCGACATAAACATGTCGGTTTCCAAGCTCGGTCCAGGAAAACTCGTATTATCCGAGACGCGGTAAATCTTGATCTTACAACTTTTCCCCTTCTCTAATGAGTTGACTCCGTTGATGTTTAATTGACAACTCTCGCGGCTGTGCACTTGTACATTGGCAACTCTTCCCATAACACAAAAGCGATCGTTCCCAACATGTCGGCCGTCAATTCTCCGCCGGGGCTATCCAACAGTCAATAAGTTACTGTAAATTTATTGCATCTTAATTATGTTACGGAGATTGTAATAAAGTTTTATGTGTTAACTTATTCTAAATCATTTTTAGTGCTGGACAAGACTAGTCTTAGTCTGATTGGCGAACGGATAAGCCTCGGAACTTTTCCTGTTATCTTCCCGCCACTGTCTAGTAACATGGTTTACACTGTTGTCATTTATTTTTGATCTAATATTAATTAATCATTGTCGATGCACTATGTTTAGTTCAGTAATTAAGTATATATTTCTTAAACAGCTTCAAAATGTATAAAATTCACAATAAAACGGTGTTTTTTACCAATCAGAACTCAATAAAGACAGGTCGATAGAAAAGACCCGCTACTGTTTATTAACTCAGTTTAGACTGTAATATTTTATTCTCGATCCAACAAAAATGATTCGTTGTTGATATTTATTTATTTTGAACAATAACTGTTGATTTGAATACAAACATAATGTAGGAGTTATAAAGGTGTTTTTTTTCATAGGTTACTATTACTTTAAAATGAAATTAAACACATAAAAAATGTAGTAATAGCTATGGTTTTGGCATTATTGGAAAGATAACTTTATGTCATTAGTGTTTTAATATGAATTCGCGCATATGGGTGCGCCGCGGCTGGGTTGAATAAAACGCAATCTGGAAGTCCAATTTTCGACCACTTTTTGAAGCAGCTAGGGACGAATATCGGCAATAACGCGACGAATGTTGGCTTCCAAGTCGTCTATCGTTTCTGGTTTATCGTCGTAAACTGGTGACTTCATATATCTCCACAGAAAATAATCCAAAAGTGTTAAATCCCACGATCTTGGAGGCCAATTCACAGGTCCATTACGCGAAATTATGTGCTCATCGAATGTTTCCATCAATAAGTTGATTGTGGCATGCGCTGTGTGGCATATTGCGCCGTCTTGTTTAGACCACAACTCTTCCATATTAATGCCATTTAATTGGGGAACGAAAAAGTCAGTAATCATGGATCTATTGCTGTGCACGATGGCGAATCGACTCATTCGGGTCCTCCTCAATACTACGCTCCACTGCAGCAACAGCTTCTTCAATGCGCACTGTACGACATCTCTGCGGATGCTTATTATCAATTAGACTATGCGCGCTTCGAAAACGATCCATCGTTATTCGAATTACTTACTCGGATGGACGATTATGTTGACCGTAAAATGGACGTAGCGCACAGTAAGTTTCGCGAACAGAACCAGGATTTTCGAAATAAATTTGCATAATTTGCAAGAATTGTTCTGACATAAATATATTCATGGTAAAATGGCAAACCAAACTGAGCACAAACCAGCTGTCAGCTGTCAAATTAACTGTCGCTGTAAACGATTCGGACCAAATATGCTAAAAATGCATCTCGACTCTAGCCGACGAGTTTCTAGTGGAAAACACCTTGATAAATAGTAAGTCTGATTAAATGTGTATTTTTGTTTTCTATCAAATGATCAAGATTTATAATAATACAAAATGTGAAAATTTATAATAAAATAATATTTTATAAAAAATTTTGAGAAATTTATCAAATTAGAACTTGGTAATATGAAAGATGTCGAATACATATTTATTTATTTATTTTGAAGATCTTTAAGTCATTGTAGAACCTCTATTTTTACACATTTATATTTGCTGATAATTAAATTGATTTCAACATACAGATCATTGTACCCTGCATATCTCTGTCCTATTCCTAATTGGAACATTTTTTAAATAATTCAGAATTTAGTAGTCTGTCTGGTTAGATTATGTTAGAATATTATTTTTCATATATTTATTAAATAGTTTCAAATACATAATAAAAATGTCAATTTATACACCAATCAGAACTCAACAAATAGAGGCATGCCGACAGAAAATACCCGTACAATGTATACATATACCAATCATTAAATCTCAATTTAAAAAGGTACATTCATCATTCTACATAACAATCCTGCTTGGAAATAAATTAAAAAACAATAATGACTTTATTCCTTAGCGTGTGATGGCAATTTAAATATAAATTGAAACAAATAATTGTTGCATCTCTCAACATTTCAGAACCGTTGAGCCGGAGGCAATTCGCTACGGAGAAAAATGAGACCGGTCTGTCTAGGTCTAGAGTCTGGACCCGCGGAGGCATGAGACACAAGCTAAATAGCCCACGCACTTTCTGACCTCTCCGTATTGGTCTCATCAAACATTTACTAATTACTTAACCCTGCGTCAGCGGCAGACGAAGGGTGCCACCTCTTGACGAGCTGTTTTAGAAAATAACTAGAATAGAATTTAATTTATTAATTACAAATAGAAGATAGCCAAAACTAAATTGGCTAGACTATCCGAACAACGCAACGGTTCGCGTTGGTTCCACAACGTTATCTAATAATTCCTTGAATAGTACAAACAGTGTACTTACGTATTCACTTAAAGACATTCTTCAAAAATACGAACAAAATATTCATGTCACATTTGACTATCGTCGCACTTGACAGGAAATAAAATGCGACCATATGACCATATGACATGTATAAGATGACAGGCATATGACAGGATGATAAATTCTCAATATACTTGCTAACCGTAATACGATTTCGCTAATGTATGTTTTTCCTTACTCGTTATAAAGACAATGAACGCTTAATTTCATATTGAAAATATATTTACATATTGTCACAGAATATATAAAAGAGAAAGCATTTAAGTAATCTTAACCTAGAGATATTAAAAACATGTCCATTTTTTCCTTACTGACAAATGACAAGATGTCCGAAACCAATACATCCAGAAAGTTATAAACAAACGATGGGAAAGCGCAATATAATTATGGATAATCTACTCTAGCAAAACTAGCGGTGTTGAAGTATCTCTACTAGGAGATGTAAATTTACCACGGATGCTTAAATTCATTAAAGTAAATTTGTGGTTTGCTAGAAAACTGCATAAATTTCTAACGAAACCACAAATATTGTTGATATATGCGTATGTACTTTATGGAGAGTTCAAATAAATTCACAGGCACGTGGTCTGATACTACGCAGCATCTCATTTTTAATCTTATACCTAAATCTAATAATTTAACTCAACAACTTGTATTTATTACTATTATGAGGGACAAGGCGAAACGCGTCACATGTAAATTAAACAAGTAGAATAAAAAAACAAGTGTTTTTTATTCACATATGTGATTATGGAGTTCTATAAACACACCCCGGAAACAGTTAATATGCTAAAAAATGTTTAACAGATTGTTTCCACGGATCCACTGTCAAAAGTACTGTCGCTGTAGCATAGTTGGATAATGCACCTTCCCCGGTTTGGAAAGAGATCCAAATTCGCATCCCGGTAGCGCAACAACAATATTTTTCTATAAAATTGATTTTATGTGTACTATATCTTTATAATAATAATCTTCTTCATTATTTTTTTTGCTTTCATTCATTGTTCGCTAATGTTAGGAATCAGTTCCTTATTGGCACTTGACATTCACAGAACTACGCTTCTTTGAAGATAAGTAGTGATGTACTATGTGATGTGATACTGGTAAAACGATGGTCCGATGTAATAATAAAATATTTCATATAATTTCATACGTATATATGTTGTGCACATACGATAATACGTAGCTATTTTAAATATGAATTAAATATATTAATTAGAAATATATACATATAAAATCAATTTTATCGAAAAAATTTGTTGTTGCGCCACCGGGATTCGAACCTGGATCTCTTTCCTAACCGGGGAAGGTGCATTATCCAACTACAACTACAGCGACAAATTTTCGAACCTTTGATATTAATACATTTAATCGTTCCATTATTACATAGATATTTATTGAAAACTGATATACTTTAATCGAATAAGCTCGGGAATAATGATCCAGTGCATATAAGCAATCCGAAACACCACGCCCTAAGGAAGTAGTTGAAGATCAGCTCTTTATTGAATATGCTCGTATTCCATTATCATTTCATTGTTGAAGAGTCGGTGTGGAGGTAGAGAGATGCAATATCGAGTTATTGTTTGCTCGAGGTCTGCTGCATTAATTGATTTGCCCTTTACCGTACTCTTCGAAACGGGGGTTTGTCTCTGATTACTCATTATTAATTCGTTATCTGCATTATTTTATAGCGGTATTGAATTACGGAAGAAAGGATATAAATAAATAATACCGCTTACTTTTCAGATCCATAAGATCGTAAAATGCATTTATCAACTAAGTACACGTCCGTGTTTACTGCACATACGGTATTACAATATTATCGGTTTTAAGATGCTGAATAATCTCTTTTCAACATATTAAATATAGGAAGTAACTACTCTCGCAAATCAGGTAAGAAATATAATATTAAACGACATTGAAAAACAAATTTTGAAATCATCCTTAGATAAGCCAAAATGTATTTAAAAATTGAATACGTCAAACGAATTCATGATACAATTTAAGAGTAACTTTTTAATGTGGCAATGTCCTTAAAATTTAACATTTTTAATTATTTAAAAACATTATCTAAGGCAAAGCACTTTAAGTGCTTTAATTTTCGATTAAACAATATTTTATTTTATTTCCAATCGAAATCGCCGTTGATAATGTTTTTAAATAATTTAAAATGTTAAATTTTAAAGACATTGAAACATTCACACATTGAAAAGTTACTCTTACATCCTATTTTATTTAATATAATATGTCAAACCACAAAGTGGTAATTATTATTAAAATAAGTTATTCATAAAATTACATAAAAATAAATTATATTTTTATTTATTATCTTTGTTTTATTAACCACTAAACTGAGTTTAAATACATCTACCGGTTTCGAAATATACCATTTTCTTCTTCAGGATGTCATAACTAACAGTTATTATTATCATTAGCTAGTTATGACATCCTGAAGAAGAAAATGGTATTTTTCGAAACCGGTAGATGTATTTAAACTCAGTTTAGTGGTCAATAAAACAAAGATAATAAATAAAAATATGAATTTTAACCACAAAGATAATATTGCTAATTTTAAAAGTATACAAATAAATTATTCAAATAAAATGATTCTCTCATTTTGACTTCTTCAGTTCTAAAGAAAATTAAATAATCTTTCCAATATTATAAATATTATATATCTATAGTCTATACTATACCATAGTTCATAATATCCTGATACAATTTGAAAGAAATCGTTTTAATTTAGTCAAAAAACTTTTTTCAGAACTTTTACGGTAACGCTGCACGACAAATTTAATTACAACTTGTTATTGGGTGTGTTATAATATGTATTCATGCGATAAATTTATTCCGCTAAGACGTGCTAAAATACTACGATTTCTAGCGTAGATTTGAATCACGAGTTGCGAAATGTAATTTCCTCAAAGTGCATTCGCAGTGAGGACGTGGTCATAAATTTTCATTCCATAGTAATGACCGCCATAGTCGCATGGGTCGGCCGTATTTATGCATTTATTCACCTGTTCCAGTGCGAAGAGTGATTGTGTGAAGGGGTTATAGAAACGTGGGCGTGGTGCCCATTCTGCTCGCAAGAAATAGACAAAGGGAGAAACTCCCAGACAAAGGCTCGCCCAAACGGCAAAGTTCCTCTGCAGGAAAACAACCCACTTGACCTGAGAGGAGGCGTTAACGCTTTAAGATCCGAATTAATCGCATCGGTTTAAAAAATATTCTCTAAATATACATTTTTTTTAATGTTTGCATCTCAAAACAACGGGTTCTTTGTTAATCTAATTTACTACTGTCAGTCAATCCGCCTAATCATCAAATGCGTTCGAAATCTGTCACTGCTGGCGAAAAATCTTCAGTAATTATAAATTAAACAGCGAGTCCATCATTGGATGAACTGTCATCACTATAATAGCGGGATATTTAATGATTCATTGTCGTACACTGCAACTTTCAAAGTATCAATGTGACAAATTACTTTTAAAACAGCTGTGAAGAGTCCGCCATTTTTAACTAACGATTGACGATTTTATCATCGGATATCGGAGAGTAAAATTATTTTACTACTGGATGTAGTTTTGAAAAGTAAATATTTTTTGCCAACAGTCTAACAAACAGTTTTCAGAAAAATGTTTACTTTAGTAACTTTTTTTACTTCCCCTTCCCTTCTCTTCCCTTCCTGGCCCTTTCACTCTTGTACATACCCCGAGATCACCAATTTTTTCAGGCTATTTTCTAAATCTTAAAGCAACATTCCCAATGTATGAATTTATTTATTTTCTGCATGTTGTATAAAGCCTCTCGCTAGTGCAGAGTTTGTAAAAAATTGAGTTAACTACGATAATTAATGATATATCATTAAAAAGATTTAAACGCCTTTTTTCGTATATAATTAAAAATAGGCATTTAGTCTCGATAAACTGAAGTACAACGTATTCATTAATGTGTTTGGCATCCGCTTGTATTCTTTATATAATACAAATATTATTATCTTCGACGTATTTTTGAATACATACCTATTTGAGAATTTTATCTTGATTATTCATGTATTAGTGTTGGCTAATATATGGAAATAAAGCCTGGAATTCACAAAAAAAGAAACGAAAGTAGGCAGTGGAAATGCGGTCCCTCGGGCGCTTGAGTGGAAAATCTGCATAGTGAAGAATGAACAAATTAGAAGCGATTGTAGATCTTTGTGTAGCATAGTTAAGAAGGGTCGCCGAGATGGTTTGGTCATTTGGCACGTATCAGTGAGGAGAGAAACAGAGTACGTCCGTAAAAAACCAGGCATGATCAGATAATCTAGATATTAGAGGAAGGCCCCGTTGAGAGATTTCACGA
Source organism: Eubasilissa splendida (assembly GCA_031772225.1). Classification (NCBI taxonomy): domain Eukaryota; kingdom Metazoa; phylum Arthropoda; class Insecta; order Trichoptera; family Phryganeidae; genus Eubasilissa; species Eubasilissa splendida. Next base: position 10,152,632 of record CM062853.1, on the reverse strand, counting down.
GGTGCTTGAATAGATTGGTTGAGTCAAAATGGTAGGCTAGGACAGCAGAATATGGCGTTTCATTCTCTGGTACTCGTATATTTCAAATGCCCAAACTATCTTGATTCTATTAACTATGACAATAATCTACATTTGCTCCTAATGGTTCTTTATTGTTTTTGTGCAATGTAGTGAGACTGATGTCAAAAAAAATGTGACGGGTTGGGTCTCCAAATAACAGTATCGCGTCAATTACCTGAATACGTCACTGGACACATTGGCAGACACCGTTTCAACCTTTCATTGCTCGCGCTACTTTTCGTGACACGAATCACTGCATCGTTCCAGACGATACACAAACGAGATAAATAATAATAAAAATGGCAATTACACTAACACTTTTATAAGCTATAATTAAACAGGTTGTAAATACTCTTAAATACTAATTAAATGTATTAATTAGAAAGATATACATATAAAATCAATTTTATCGCAAAATATTGTACTATGTTCTGAATAATTACAACATCACAATAAGAATGTGTTCTCCTTAATAACAAATAATCTTATAATATTTTTGTATCCACCTAAAGATCGTAAAATTAACCAAACTTTAGAGGGAATTTCTAAACAACAGATCATTTTTGATTTAAGAACTTAAATTAAATTAAAAAAATATTAAATAATATGATAACGCCGCCTACTAAGTATTCTGAACTATTAATCATAATTCAAACATAAAGACAATTTTTTTTTCAGCATTTAATTATACACTTTACCATATTCCTCACTGTCATCTATCTTTTCTTGCAGCAAAATTATTTATTTTCTTTTGTATTTAAAAAATAAATAAAATATTGTCCTTTTTACATATTATATGTTTACTTATATATAGCCCACTGGCATATTATCTTACAAATTAATGTTCACAAAGTCTACCTTAAGACTGGTGTTCACTTATGGGGTTTATCTAGATATTTGATTGCATGAAATATATATCAACACGTGTTAGATACATATTATGTGTAATTCATATATGAAATTGTGAAATCCTAAATAAATATTTTACCATTAGATTAATAAACAAAATTGAATAATTAATCTGCAAAATTATCAATTTACGTACTTCTAATATTCTGCTGTACCTACTGATTTCATTATATAAAATTTTAATATAAATATTTCAAAATCTTTAACACTATATTTTATCTTTTTATTTTAATATTAGAAAATATAATACATTTTAAATATAGTCAGTAGGATATATATATCGTTTCTTTTAACATTTGTTTATTATTTATGAGAGTAAGACTAGTGTATAGAGGAGTATATACGAGAATTTATGTTTCAGTTAGTCTGTGTACATATTTTTTTTACTTCAAATATAAATTTATAGTAGCCTGTAATTTTTCTAATTGTGATGGGGAGATTGTTAGTAAATTTGATGCGTTGATAAATATGGTGATTTTGGGTTGCGGTATATTTTAATTTTGGAATATTAATTTGGTCTCTAAATCTTGTAGATCGGAATTCGCTTTTGAAAATTTGGATTATTGATTTTTTTTGTGTATGTCTATTATTTTAGGTCCTATGAAATCTGTGAAGAGTTGTATACTCAGATAGTTTTTTTTTAGTATCATTTTTATTATCATTTTTTGAGTGGTTTCTAATTGTGATATTGAAGTTTTATATGCTCCTCCCCATCCAATAATACCGTATTGCAAATGTGACTATACAAACGAGTAATGTATTATTTTCAGATTTGTAAGTGATAAAATGTTTCGAGTCTTAAAAATATGTAACCAGTTTTCCTTATTTTGTTTGTAAGATTAGTAATATGTTCTTTCTATTCGAGTGTGTTATCTAAATGATGATATACTTTACATGAAAAAATCAGGTTAAGATTAAGTTAACATATCTTTGTTGTGACTAGCTAAACTATGGTTGTGTGATTGGTATTCGATTATAAAAATGATTAATAACTTAGATTTAACTAATTGAGCTTTAGTTTCTAGTGAGTCGGTGATTGCTGACTGAATTACGCATCATTGTTACAATCAAATAAAAATCTCACAATCGTTGTTAAAATAACAATTTAACTCGTCACTGCTCACTATTTAGTAGGCCTAATAAGTACTCATCCAATGAAATATACTGACAGATTATTAGCAATGAATAAATAGAGAAGACGAAAAGGTATCGAGACAAAACGTATTTAGTATTTCTTCCACTGCATGATGAACGAGAAAGGAATATATTTCTTGCTACCTACATAAATCTGATTCTGCGCCAGCAACGGAGAGTTAAACAAAACAGCGCTTACGTCTGAAACCTCTTACATAAGACATTATTATTCTTTTAAAAAAGGATTTACATATTGTTAAACTCTTTATTTCACGACACGTTTCATATAAATTGGCCGCTCCAATAACAACGATAAATTAATTAAAAACTCTCATGGATATTAAGGTTTATTCTGCAAAGTAGAAATTATTATCAAAAGTTCGTATCAACATTCAATCAAAATTATTTCGTAAATTCTGCATGTCGAATTAATAAAAATAAATTTCGTATTATTATTTCGATTCGATTGACTTCTGATTCAATTTATATTATTAATGACGATGGAAATGAAAGAAATTTAAATTTATTACGGGCTGGTACTCAGTCATTTTATTTAGCATGCCAACACTGATCAAACTCATTTCAATTAATATTCGAAAGTCAAAATGTTACTCCGATTTGAAATGCAATCAATGAAAGTCTATTTGAATTTATGCTCTCAGAAACAGCACATTGTATAATGATTGTTTGTTTGTAATCTTACAAGAAATGTAAATCACACATACATATGTAAATAATAATTAATACAACATTAGCAATACTGTGTATTTTACTTAATTTTGAAAACATAAACCAAGTTTGTCGCATTTCACGTGATTGGACTATGGAACCCACGCACTTGAGTACTTATGTGCGATAGTTTTTAATATATTGTTCATTCTCCTCAATTTTCAATTTACAACATATGTTTTAGTTGCATCTTTTACAGTGTTTTTAATTACTTAACCGTAAAAAAGTGTTTGTTTTCTGCATCATATTATTCTCTTAATTGTTGACTGTCTATCGGGGTCATTAACGACCCGTTGATAATTTATAAAAAATAAAATAATCCAATAAATATTAATATAATACTTACTAGTGATGAGCTCAAAATCACGAACTGTGAGTCAATCACTGATATCATTGAGTCACACTGAGTGATTGAATATCTGGGAATATCGTGATCCGTAATAATTTTTTTTTTTTGTTAAAAATTCTATTGATTATCTGACGCCGCTATTTAAATCGATTATCAGTTAAATCAGCACCATCTACCGGATTTTCCGTAATTTGATCAGCGACATCTATTATTCTGTCATTTTGCCAAAACGTTTTACATTTTTTTAAACATTTTAATTCTTTTTGTGATGAATTAAATCAGATTTATATTCATTATTTATGCTAGAATGCATTTTTTTTACGTAAATGAAGTTTTAATAGTATAAATAAATATTCTGAATAATTACAACTTCACAATAACAATGTGTTATCCTTAATAATAAATAAATACGCTCAAAAGTATGTTTTCGTGTATTGCGATATGTATATATTGTGAAACTGTGATCACAGTCACAGTTTTCAATCACCGATATTATCGAATACCAATCACGAATCGAGAGTAGCAGTTTTTTTCATCACTAATACCTACTCTGTGTGTACCTAATATTAAACGAGCAACATAATTATATTTAAATATTTCGATTACGGTTTCGACCGCAAATATATATTTACACCTTAAAACTGAATATTCCACGCCTTGCATTTTATAAAAATTTGCATTGTTCTCTGTAACACGTGCGTAATTCTGCACGTGGCGGAATTGATATAACCGGTGAAAAGTACACGGGATTTAATACAACGGAGTATATTAGATGTAAAATGATTTTTATTTGTGATTGTTACAAATTATTCGTTTACATAGTATATTATTATAATACAACACGATATTAAATAGTTTTTTTAATACAGGGGGATATTTTAATAAATAAAATGTAATCACCGTATTTTTTAAATATTTGAAAAACACACGAAATTGCATATTAATGCGATAGTAAACTCGACTTTATGGACATTTCATGAATATTTAACCGTGCGATAAATGACTGTGATAATCAGTAACCAGTATTTTAACATTTATGTATAAAAATTATATTAACTTGTTTTTTAAAAGTGGTGTCGCTAAAATTGATATCAGTAAATAATTTCATAAATACATATTATTACTTATTTTTACTGCTCTGAAAACGATTATAATTTCACTGTTTTCACATGAAATTCTGCACTATATTTATTTCACAAGTTTGAGAATATTCTTAAAAATATTATCACGAGATATTGCAGTTTTATACGCAGTTTTTAAGTGCCAGTCTGAATATTCCCATCCAAAATGATTTATACATGAATATAGCCATAAAGTTAATAACCGAGACCGTCCTTAGGTATTGTAAATGGCAATTATCTCTTGAGAATTTCATTGTCATTTAGTTCAATGCTTTATGAGGTCGACTTTCAATTTTGAAAAATAACGGGGAGATAAAATATGTTTCTGAAAGCTATGAAAAATATCTATAAAGTTTTTTAAATATTGAATGTACATATTATTTTATTTTTAATATACAATTTTTCAACAGGTCGTTAATGATCCTGTTAGATAGTATAATATTTAAAAATTTTGAACAAAAATAGAATAATACAAATAAATATATAGATAAAATAAATTTATCGAAATATATTTTGTTGCCAATGGGATTCGAACCAGGAACCCTTCCTATCCGGGAAAGTATACTGGACATTACACCTATATGTTTTACATTCAAATTGTTACATCTGTTATTCCATCATTTTTTATTTTATTTTTTAAAAAATGGAATAGCTCTAAAACCTGAACGGATTTATTTATTAAATTTTTTCACAGAAATCATCGTATGTACATCTTTCACGTCCGTCCTAGAACGGGTTTTAAACACTAGTTATGTAATAGGAATTGAAGTATTTTTAAAAATCCCACAGATTAACGCAAGTTTGTATGTTCATCATGCATTAATTAATTATAAATGAATTTTGACTATTTTAATATTATTTTTTTATTAATGTAACAATTTTTCACCAAATGTGTTGTCAGTTGAGATAAAATCATTGTAGCTACGTGACATACATACTTACATACATATAAATACACCCAGATAATAAATATCATAGTTATCTTATCTGTAGGATTGTAAAAGTGATTTTAAGAGTTCATTAAACCCACGCATGTTTTCAGAAATAGTTACTGTTTAAAGTCGTTCTATGTGCAAGCATTACGACATTTCTGATCAACCATTAAAACCGCTGCTGTTATATGAATCGACTACAAATTGGAATGCATCTCGTTAATGAGTCATTAGAACTGCTTGTTGGACTCACCCACGTCACGGGAGCTGTTTTTAGAAAGATTTCTCTCCAGTCATCGTTCCTACTGTCCGTCTGCTCTTCGGTCACGTTCCAGCTTCCAGGCCCCACAGATCCGTGAGAGATGACTTTGTTGAAATTATAACTCTGCTCGCGGTAATAGAACACCTAACTCGGGGCAGGCGCGCGTTTTATCGAATTGAAATGGATTTATACAAGTTGAAAAATAAAAATTTAATTATATTTTTTTCGAAAACCGACAAAAGAAATTCTCACCAATCGCGCTGCATTGCACCCACGGTATAGCGCTACACGGCGGTACGCGTTTATCACTCGCACTGATCGCGCGTTCGTCCGACGGAGTGACTGCGAGAGTAACAGCTAAACGGTTCGATGTAAATAAAATAAACTGCATTCAACATTACGAGATTCTAAAAATTAAACTTTTTTTTCTCATTTCACCGTTGTTAACTAGTCAACGAAGCCGAATCATTATTATTGCATCCCTCTATAACGCTAAGTTCATTACTGGCTGTTCATTTCCCTCTTTCGTATACGTAAATCAGGAGAATGTTTCACTTCAGTCATTAGAATTGGAGTCTCTTACGACTTTTTTTATTTTATTATTATAATATTATCATCATTATTGACAAGTATGGATCGAGGACAACATAAATTGTTTTTCCTACAATAAAAAATAAAATGCTTAAGTCTTTACAAAAGAGCATGCAATTTAGAAAAAAATATTAAAAAATGGCTTATAGAAAATAACCTGTCTTACCTGTAAGAATAATATGTATTATATAAACGGTGACTTATTAATTGTTATGTTTATGAATTTATTAAATGTAACAAATGGATTTAAATGCACATGCAGACAACCGTTTTGTGGGTCCAGTGATAATTAAAAAAAATAATGTATATTAAAATCATAAGTTATACAATGAACGTCATTTTTAACTTAAATTATATACGAAAATTAGACACTTTGATGGTCACTAGTAGAATTTTAATATCTGTTTTTGGTGGCGTACTAACGATTTGACTACATTGTAAATCTAAAAATCATTTAGACATATAATGACAATATTAGGTAATATTTAGTATACTACAACGTAATATTAACATATTTCAAAACACTTAATTTTCTATACAATTTATTATTTCACCATCGTAAATTTCTCAATATTTTTTAACATGCTCATAAAAAAAGTGCACTCTTTAAAACAATAAGTATTTAATTCAGTTGTCGTTGTTGATTGTAAAGAGGAAGATTACCGTTCTTTAGATTGGTATATGTGCCGAAGTAAACCGATAATTGGGTAGTTGGTAGTCATTTACCACCGACTGCTCCCAATAGGTGGGGTGAACAGACACTATGAAGATGCAGTATATTGTGTTGCGTTAATAATGCACAGGATGCACTTGGTAGCCGCTGTTGGGGATACTTACTGCATACTGCACTTTGGGGACACCCGGAATAGCAGGAATAATAGGTGTACACAAAATACACTACGTATATTCAATAATTATGGTTTTATTTCTCAAATCTAAATTATAATTGGATCTTGTTATATCTCTACCATAATTAATAAATATTATATTTTCTTAAATGTATGATTACACTAACATATGTAATTAAAATTAAATCTATAAATAATTATGCCATTTCAATGGCAAAATAATCAGTTTATATAAATTGTTTTTTTAATAAGTATGTACATCTGCACATAAATAACTTTTTAAATACAAATTAGAAATATATACATATAAAATCAATTTTATCGAAAAATATTGTTGTCGCTACCGGGATTCGAAACTAGATCTCTTCCTATCCGGGAAAATTGCATTAACCGACTATGCTACACCTATACAGACCTATGTTCTGAATAATTACAACTTTACAATAAGAATTTGTTCTCCTTAATAATATATAAGTTGTATCAATGGGTCCAAACTTTAATAAAAATGAATTATTAATTCTGGCGTCTTCTATCGGATTACTCAAAGGTATTTGAAATTTCGTAAAAATCATTGCAATTTCATTTGCATAAAAATTGTCGTTTTTTTTTTTCAAAGTTCTTCTCACTTCTTGAGGTTGGAAATCATCACTGCTATTTGAACTTTGGATGCAGTTGCTCCGAACAATAACTGTGCATTACAATGCACCAGTCACACGAGTTCTTCAACAAGTACAAGTGCATTTTCATCCTGCCTTTCCTTTGAATCTTCCCCCGCAGCATGACTTGTAGTTACTTCATCTTCCTCGACTCGAACACAAGTCGTTCAAAGTACCTACACAACTACTTAAAAATAAAAGGAAAACAATATATAATGTAAACTCACGTTTCTTTTATTTTTACCTAATTTGTATTATTTACTGGTTTATTCATCATTTAAATATCCGATTAATATGCGAATGATTTGAATGTGTTTATTTTAACCGAAAAATCAATTGTTATGTATTCATGGGAAATGTTAGATATTTAGTGAAAATTTCGGCAGAACCGAGGAACTTCTTGGCATGTTTGCTGGTATGATAGTTCAGTTACTCGCAGGGACAATTTAACCGCATTACTTCCCGTTAAATGTCACGAAGTTTCGCGATCTAATTGCACTGTTATCGCGATCTTATGTTTGCCTCAACTTGTAAAAGCTTGCTCCATTTAATATGATGCTATATTAATTTTACTCCAGATATGTATGTACCATGCTATGTAGATTTTATTTGTTAACTTTGTTTTATTAACCACTTATTGAGTTTAAATACATCTATCGGTTTCGAAAAATATAATTTTCTTCTTCAGGATGTCAATACTAACTAAAAACATATGTTATTGTTTCTTTACCAGAATCTATTTTAAAAAAAACAACAATTATTTAAAAAATAAATTTAATACCTAACTCAAATTATTATGAAGAACACATTCTTATTGTGAAGTTGTAATTATTCAGAACATAGGTCTGTGATGTTTTAAATAGTGATTTAATGTGTTCATTATAAATATATACATATAAAATCAATTTTGTCGAAAAATATTGTTTTTGCGTTACCGGGATTCGATCCTGGATCTCTATTTCCAATCCGAATAATGGAACGACAGATGTATTAATTTGAAAAAGTGTAACATATAGGTTCGAAAATTTGTCATGAAAAATATTGGCGCTATAACACAATTGGTAGTGTACTTCCCCGGATTGGAAATAGAGATCCAGGTTCGAATCCCGGTAGCGCAAAAACAATATTTTTCGACAAAATTGATTTTATATGTATATATTTATAATTAATACATTAAATTAACTCAAATTATTACTTAATATAAATTAACACGAATAATTTTTAAGAGAAAATTTTAGAATGGGACTCGTAGTTAAATTTAATTGGTTGTTTATAATTTTTTGATTAGTTTTACACGCTTTATTTATCTCCAACGATTCCAAATTATTTAATTTATGACCAACACCGTTTACATGGAAAATGGTCATGGTTTTGATAAAAAATTGGGATTGTCAATTTAGCATGTAAACGGTGTTGGTCATAAATTAAATAATTTGGAATCGTTAGAGATAAATAAATCGTGTAAAACTAATCAAAAAATTATAAAAAATCAACTAATTTAACTACAAGTCGCATTCTAAAAAAAATTTCTAAAAATTATTCGTGTAAATTTGTATTAAGTAACAATTTGAGTTAGGTACTAAATTTTTTTTTTTAAATTGTTTTTTTTTTAAATAGATTCTGGTAAAGAAACAATAATATATGTTTTTAGTTAGTATTGACATCCTAAAGAAGAAAATGGTATTTTTCGAAACCGGTAGATGTATTTAAACTCAATAAGTGGTTAATAAAACAAAGTTAACAAATAAAAATTATGAATTTTAACCACATGGTTAATTTTGCTAATTTCAAAAGTATTATGTAGATTTTGATACTCTTCCTAATAATGAAACTAAAAGTCGAAAAAAAAATACAATTACGGCTCGTTTTAAAAGAAAAATGCGAGATTTTTTTGTTCATTATTCCACGTACTGGTTGTATTCTACGATCTTTTTCTGGTGCTTGTTTGCTTAATGAACGTTGGCATAATCATGCTAACGATTTTATTACTTATCGAAATAGTGTACTTTCTGAAACATTACTACCTTAGATACTATAACCAGAATGTTCTATTGATCTGATCTTTTTTTTGGATGTTTCATGATATCGCCAAAATATTGTAATTTCTTGTTTTTTATTATTTTGAGAATTTTTTTTTTCTTATCCGAACATTGTTATTAGTGATTTTACGTATCTACTAATTGTATGTATTCCATAAAGTTATTTCAGCTCTTTTTTTATTTTATAATCTTAACATTTTTTATGTGTTATACATATTTTAAATTTATTTTTCATTTATTTATTTGGATTATATTGAGTGACTAAAGTCGTCTCCTTTTTGTTTTAAATGTATTGTTTTCGAATAGAATACAATCAAATCCATTTCTATTGTAATAAGCGTCAAAATTGAATGTCGTACTGTAGGTAGTTAATTATTACAATCATTACATATTTTCATATAAACCTTTCCTGTGTACTTCTTCAATGCGCGTCTTAGGAAGGCTTTTAAACACTAGTTGTTGCATGTATTAGCATGTATGCATGTACGCATGTATTAGGAACACTAATTTCATGAATATCTCAAAATGTTTATAAATTATTACCTAATTTATAGAGATTGTCCTCTTTTTTCTTAGGAAGTATTTAGTGACGAAGCGCTGAAATAACCCCAAACTCAAAGAACGCTAGTAGTTGCACACAATTACGTGCTTTAACCGGCGGCTAACAGATCAGTCAGACTTTAATTCATGATGAAAGGGCTTCAGCGTGATGAGCATCTTCCTCCTTAGAGAAATGATTGTCAATTAGGAGACGTACTAGACTCCTATTGTGCAATGGGGACAACTTACTGTAGACTCCTGAGGGCGGTAGAGCACATCTGGCATTTGTTATTGATCGTAATTTGACCTCGTAATTTTAAACAGTTTCAAATTAATCTAAACCAATAATAATGGTATGTAAAGGTAGTGTATTTTAAGTATGTACTTAATTTAATGTTGTCTTCTACAAAAAACCCTCTTCTGCGGTTTAAGACCTCAAAAATATTACAAATCAAATTAAACCTTACAATTATATAATGAAGAATTATTTATTCTGTATTAGTTATGGAAAATTATAAATGGTAATTTTTTTAAAACAACTTATAACAAAGTAGATCTCTTAGTTTACTTAACATATATATATATATACATAAAATATATTTTTAAACAATATTACAATGCACTGTGTTTTAAATGAACGAATAAATATTTACTCAGTATCCTAATAAATACCTACCCACAAAGTAGACTCGTCTCCAGGATCACTTAAATATAGATACCTACATAAAATATATTTTTCAAACAATATTAAAATCCGCTCTGTTTTAAATGAACAAATATATATTTATTTAGTATTCGAAATTGTTTTGATTTACGGGGTAGCCAGGTAGGTACTCCTAGACGTCTCTTTTATATATACGTTTAAAATTTTATAAAGTATTAATACTTCAATGCGCAAACTTAAACCTCCTACTTTATTTTTAAATTGATCAATTATGTAAGTACAATATAATATAACAACCCAATTTTTAAGAGCTTTCGGTCTCAATAAATGCTATATTGAGGTATGACCCGTAGACTGCAAAACATCCTGGGAAGCTGGTAAAGAATAAATTGCCTCTCATTATCATTTCCTCACTGAATCAACTGAATTCGAATGACTTTTAAAAACAGGGCTGGTTAAGATACCTGACGACAGTGGCGGCTCCTTTGACAGTGCCCTCGTGCGTTGAACCGTCAACACGATTTAAAAACGTATTAAAATTTTTAATGATTCAATTCTTGCGTCATGCGAATGTCAAAAGAACGATTTTCTCGGCAACTCCAGAGGAAGACGGTCGATATGATTATGCAAGGGGCTAATACGCTAATACCTCATTCACGTAAAAACATCATAAATTAAACTGTTACAAACGAGAAATTACCGGAGAGTGAATGGCGACCCTCCGCTAACGCAGGACCGATTTATGAGCAAAGGCTCTCATATCGGTTCTACTCATTTGCCTTATGAAAAACATATTTGTATATATTAAAACACTGTATATAAAACGAATAAACAAATACAAATATAAAACGCAACTCGTACATTGTTTTAATATATGAAACTGGCGTTACTTCTGGATTAAATCGCGTTTCATGTATATGGTTTCGACGTTTCGGCATGGTAACACAGTGTCATTGCAGTTAAAAGAGAAAATAATAATGAGTTGAATAAATCAACCTATAGATGGTGGCACAGTCACTTACAACTAACATATGAAGGAATGTACAGAATTTATATTAAGGGAATGACTTCGAACTAAAATTTCCAGTAAATTATTTAGAGGGTTTTTTATCAGAATTTTTTACCCTTCCAATTCATGTATTAATATAAAACACAAATGATGTTTATTACAATAAGGTAGTTAATAAAAGTGTCAAAGCGATTAGCGCTGATGCACTTGTAGCAGTAGATTTAGCGGTCTAGCCGCATATAGAGTACTCAGTATCGTAGACTCTAAGGAATTGGAAAAAAATAAAAAACTATAATTTAGTCGACTGTGAGATATATATATATTTTAATTGTTAAATTTTTTATAATGTGAGTATTGAGTTTTATACATTATTAAAGTTACATTTTTTTTTTTAAAAAAGAGACTAGCTCTTGTGCTTTGAGAGGAAGTTACACTGTAATAATTTATATAATATATTTGTAATCTATAATACAGTGGTTAAAGAATATCTAATTTAGTAGGTACATATATAAATTAGTTATAAAAACAGATATTTTCGTAAAAAATGCAAGTCTTTCCTACGTGAAATGAAAATGTTATTCAATGTTATATGCTATAAAAATATGTATGTAATAACTAGCTTATAATAAAATAAAATACAATATATTAATAACAACGATATAAAAATATTATAAATTTCGGGGTACATGTGTATCTTTAAAGTATTTCTTGATAGCATTGATTATTTCTTCGTTATCGTTAATCTTTCTGATGGTTTCAGGTAAGCTGTTAAAATTATTTTTTCCTATGTGCGTATAGTAGTGTTGTACAAATGATGTGTTAACTTTTGAGCATGAAAATACAAATTTATACATAGTACGATTTTCAGTAATGAAATTATATTTTTATTTTCTTTTAGTATTTGAATACATATCTGTGTGTGTAGACAAACAAAACAATGTAAAAAACATGGTGTGAAATGAAACGGCATGGAAAAGAAGACAACAAATAGACGGTCAAGTCTGGACAGCAGTATAATGTTGTTTGCAATATAATTATTGTTTTTACAGTTGGTGCATGTTAACCGCCAGCCACCACTGATCATAAAATATTTAACTGCTTGGAAATGATGAATGGTAATTTTCGTAAGTTATTTTTACGAGGATAGGTAGGTAAGTAGATAGGTAGATAGGTAACCCGCCGAAGTACAAGCGTCCATATGTCACCGGCCGCGAGCATGTTGAATTAACCGACACCGCCTACTTCGCTCTAGTCACCGGTCTCCGCAGTAGGGCGGGCGCGAGGGCGAGACAGGAAGACCTCTGAATACGCGTTCGCAGCATCGCATGGGCGGCGGTCGCGCCTCGTGAAATTTGCATCGACATAATGAAAGAGATACGAGTGATCTTTCCTGTTATGAACATCGCCTGCGTGGTGCTGATTCACATCCGCCATCCGCCATCCGCCATCCGCTGTCGCGGTGAAATGACATTAGCAAACTGGGCTAAGCATTCTCACTCATGAACCAGCACGCTATTCGGAATTTGATCGTTTCTAATCATTTTTGGATCCTGTGAAATATCTTCATGGCACGATGATATTTGTGATGTGATTTATTAATAAAGTACGAAGTACCATTAACAAAATGTCATAAAAACAATAATATTTTTACAGATTATTGAACAAGTATAGCAAAGATTATATTATAGGTAGAAAACATAACGTAAATAATTCATTACATAACTACTTTTTTATTATCAGTTGTAAATAAAAAATACATCGAAAAAGAAATATTTAGAAAAAATCATTATAGAGAAAAAAAGAACAATTATGCTGGATTATATAAATCAACATAAATAAATATTTATATCTAATATCGCATATCATCCCATAGGAGCCAGTCACGTATATGTGAAATAATTTCTGAGATTTGAGCAATCATTTTAAAAAAAACTTTACTTTGCTTCTGGTCTACTATTATTCAAGAAAATTTATTGTTACATTTGTCATCACTTATTTATGGTTTCGATTACAAGTTAAGTTATAAAAATAATTTTATTATTAATTCGATTGATTATCATAGTTCTGTATTTATGTCGGTTCGTAAAAAAATAAGGTCAAATTTTTTCTCACTTCCATAGCACGTCTGTATGTTACGATCAAATCAGCTAAAATTGTCTCCATTGGGGATGATATAACAATTGGTTAACAATCATAATAATACGCTCCCAATAATAATAAAATGCTCCCAATCAGTATAATTAAGCTAATTTTACCGATTGGGAGCATTTTTTCTCAAATTCTGATTTTCATATGTCGGGGAATCGGGACTCCAGATTTAATAACTACTTCTATTAAATTCAGTTGAAAAAGAATATAGGAAAGAAATCTGTTCACATAAAACCATATATCAAAAATGAATTAATTTTTTTTTTTTTAATGTGCGTAACACATGAGAGTATCGATCGCGAACAGTGTGTAAGGTGAGAGAACGAGAGAATGTGTTGTGCCAAGAATAATTAACAAAATCAAAAAATACTTATTAAACATTTTAAAAAAATTATGAGATCCCAGTGGACCACTTTAAAATACAAAGTAAAAGAACATACTCTAATTTTTTGTTTCCCTTTTATATTGTGGACTAGGTCTGTCACACCTTGTAAAATAAAAATTGTATATTTTTTCGAAAGATTGATTTTTTTTCTTTATATCTTTTTAAGTAATTCATCTAATTTCTTTTAACTTTAGTATAACATGATTTATAAGCGTGTCCCACCCCACTCTAAATGTAAATTAATGCTGGAAATTATATTAACATACCAATTAAGTGTAGGATAATGCATACTTTTAGTTCATCAACATCTTATCTTTTTTTTCCCTTGTTTCATTGGTAAAAAAAATAAAATAATGTTGTTTATAAAACCTCAATAATAACTATGTAAAAGGCAATCCTTGCCGTAAAACTGGCACGCTGTGTATGAGGTTTAATCACTCACCGGCACAGCCTTCTGCCTAAATGTACAATTTTATGTTGTCTTGTTTATATTTGCTCATTTTTAAGCTTAGTACATCCCTTGTTTTCTTACATGTCATTTAGCTCTTTTAACCATTCGTTACTTTTGCATCCTTGCATTTATTGCTAATTTTTTTATTCTTGCTATTTTCAATATTCAATTTCGCACCTTAAAGTTTTGCTACCAGAATCGGCATTGAATCCAGTATATCACATTTAGGTCAACTAGAAGTTGTTCAGATTTAGACCATGATGGTTGATTACCTCCTTGACAAACTTGTAGTCATTGAATTATTGTAATTTGAAAATAATCTACACAAAACGTTTCTGGAAGGAATAATTTAAATTTTATTGACCATAACGTAAAATTTAATTATAGGCATCATAATGGTCATAGTCGCCGACGCGGTCCAAAATTTTGTGACTTGCCCCAAAAATGACTATCGCCATATATCTTTTCGTTTAATTACCGTGTTAAACGTTTGAAACATTTTTGGAAAACGCATAATTTACAGGTCCAACTTTGGAGGTGCAGTGTGCTTGTGGGCTTGCTCGAGACCCACGACACTTGCGTCACCAACGACACCGACAATAATAGCCGTATTGAACTAGGGCATATTCACGAAACGAGTAAATATCCAATCAGAACGAAGAGTTGACTTCACCTGCCTGGTGCACGTTGATCTTTCCTGACATTTTAACGGTGACTTCATTTTCACCTTGGTGACGTAATATGTGTATTATGCCTTCAACCAACCGCCTAGAAGGGAATGTCAAAAGTGTATTTATTATCCTCGGATATCGTGTCAAGTGTTTTATGTACCACTTCTTTGTCTTCAATAATAATTGTAATCTCAGTGTAATAATCATTACATTCAATTTACTGTCGACACAGATTAAAAATATATTCACTGTGTAATAAAAGTACCGAGATGAACAACAAAAATAACCAGTTTTTTACGATTAATTTAAAACATCTGTTTTTCTGTCAAATTAATAATTTTAATGTGTAAGAATTTATTTAATTTCTTCAACAGCGTACAGCATTTCTTCGCATTGTTGATGATAATTTCTGAAAAATTAATGTCAAAATTTAGTCCACCGGAAAATCAACGCGAACTTCCAAGAAATATCAGATGAATTGGTCAGTATGGTCCATTACTTTTAAAACCTGGATAACCAGTAGTTCTTGTATTTAGTCGGCTAGTACAGATGCCAATCGTTTCACTTAATGTACTGCTGATATTATCACCATTGAATTGTACGAATAATGTTGGAACGATATTATCGCTCAATAACTGATCCACAATGATGTTATAAATATTGTAGATAAATCGGATATACAGGCGCATTTCAAGGATATTCTAGATCGCGGGATTTATCGTAATGTTTGAACATTATTTAAATATCTTAATGAACAGTTAGACGAACGATGTTATGAAATACTGACAACAGGTTTCATCTGCTGAGTTGTGCTGGACTCGCTAGTCCTGCTGAAAATCGAATGGAATTAAAAATATATTATAACGTTATATCTGGTACCTACCGTTCACGAGATGTGATGGGAGTTAACATTTATCAAATGGCAACACTGCACCGCGTAAGGAAAATTTTTGGTATGTGGTATTTTGGTTTTTTGACGACTTGCGAGCGCGAAGGAGCTGCTCCTGATGTGATTTCATATTGAATTAAGGAAGGGTGAGAATAATTAAATATATTGGGCATCTGTGTTATCTTGCACCATGTTAGTGAGATTTTATGTTTACTATTTCACTTGTATGTTTGCAGGATTTGAAGCCTTCCTCATCCCTTCCTCATCCCTTCATCATCCCTTCCTCACATGACGGCAGAGAGGTGTTATGTAGATGACAATACTATTTCTTCGTGAAAGATTACTCACGAATAAAGCAGGGCGGGGATACGATTTGATCTCCTCTGCTTCTTTTATTCTCAATTAGACTTATTTTACAACAAAAGAGGACTCAAGTATTCTTGGTAACTTCAAAAGGAAGCCGATGACCCAGCTTTCTTGACGTTTTGACAAGTAAAGAGAAGCAAGTATTTTACGGGTGTCTCGGAACCTCAAGATTAAACGAAAACGATGGATTGCTCATGAAGATAAAAGACATCTGGTGGTCAAATTGTTGTAAAGTAAATCTCGATGTGAATTTTTAATATCTAATGCAACATAGTGTTTGTTCTCGCCTTTTAATTTCAAATGCGAACTTGCTAGTTGTGTTAAAGATGATTTGATGCAAGTCCATTATTTTACTAAAGAAAGATTAGTCAATCAATCATTAATTGTGATCACATTTATGTGACATAATTTTTGCTATATTTTATCTGGTGTTTAAATTGTTATAATATAATTTCTGAGGTGAAGATCTTAATATCTAGTGTATCATAGTGTTTTATGTCACCATTCATTCTAAAGGATAACTTGCTAATTTTGATATTAACACGTTGATAAGAACTCTATTATTTAGTTAAAGAAATATTTGTCAGTCAATCTTTATTTGTAATCACATTCAGGGACATAATTTCTTACTATATTCTACCTTGTAAATTCATGTTTTCTTATATGTGCTAAACCATTAAATTATGATGTTATAAATGTTGAAACTAATTTTATTATTTTCCCTGAAAATGGTAACTGATGTGAATGGGAGGCGACATTGTGAATTCTGTGCATCAGAACCACGCACCTTATGCTATAGACTGAGCGAGCCGGAGGACGGACAGAATACGACGTCACAATATATAGACATTTACAGTGGCGTGCAGTAGGTATAGATTTAGGTTATGCTGTTACCAATGACATTATACAATCGTATATAATATATGTACTTTCGCTTAACCAACGTCTTTAGACAAAGTAAATCCGTCGTTTATACGACCCTACCATGTATTTATTTGTAATTTTAGAGTACTATTAATAGTATTTTTAAAGTTTAAGTTTTAACGTAAAATAATACCCTCTTACCCATATAAAAAATGTATGGAGGTTTTTAAGAACATTTTATATGACTGAACATTATTCACTTATTGTTTGAAAATCTTTCACGTAATTACTAAAGGAAATAATTATTTATATTAAAGTTTAACGTAAGAAATATTTCTGCCAATTGCAGATTGGCAATTGGCAGAACCAAATTTAAAGAACAATCATGAAGTTAACACGTTAAAAACAATAAGATAGTAAAATTCGCAAATAAGTAAAAGAGGAAATAGACACTTCAATGATTTGCATGTAGTTGTAACCCTTTCTAATGTTATTCTGTTAAAAAAACAGCATAGATAACGACTCCATACAAAACGGATCAAGAGTTAAGAATGTGTCGCTAAAATGGTTTGATCATGTGGAACGTGTGACTGAGGAAAAAATGATAATGGAAATGTTGAGAACAACAGGAATACATGACATCCACAAAAGATCTGACATGATCGGATAAATTAAATATTGGAAAACGGCCCTGTTGAATGCTTCAACAGCCAAGGAGCATGTATTAGAAGATATATGATTGAGAGTAGCGTTCTATCTTCTATGTCTACCTCTGCGAGGAAATGGCGTGATGGTGAGTTAGATGTTTTTTTAGATCTACAATAAATACGATACTTTGGTGCGTTAGAAAATTCGTTGTTTTTATTCCTCTAATACGTTCAGATGTTTATCCAATACAACTAGTTTCGTTTCCGCTATGTTATGCTGTATCTCAGAAATAACCTTGGAGACGGTGTCGAGCTACAAAATACTAAATATTTATTTAAAACTATGTCTATACACTTCAAATGAAGATAAGAATATCACATAACTGGCAAAAATCAACATATTATAAAATATTAATGTATTCGACAAGGTCAACGTTAAACTATTGTTCGACACGAAGTATTCAGATTCCTTCGGAAGAATTTATTGATACCATTAGCGAGTTTTGATTTTTCGAATACAGGTTTGGCCGAAGTGTTAATTTTTTTTTTATCTATTAACGGGTGTTTAGCCATTTTAGAGATATATTGCTACACGCTTTGAACCAGAAGCACGCTGACTACACAACATAGAGACATGTCGTGTTTTGGTCGCGAAGTGTTTCTTGTCAGTACATCGTATCCAATTAGCTGACTAAATAAGGCCACCCGCGACACGAATAGAATTCGTGGAATATAAAATCATCAAATTACTTAGTCATATTATAGAAATGTATGCATTGTTTCGTACTTGTTTATGAAGATGCTAAATATTAGTTAACTATTGAGGTTGATGGCTGTAGCGTATATACATATATAATATTATTATTTCTTAAGCGGCGTTGATCAGTTTAACAAATGAACTATCCAGTTTTTACTAAAGAATGTTATATATTATACCTACTCAGATGTATTCGTATGGGAATTTCACGTCATTCGACGAAACTTCAGTTACTGTAAGAATGGTAATATTTTTTATATGGCGAATTTGTTTTGATTATATTCTGATCGTAAACTTTGTGTAGATGATATACAATGTTATTATATTATTAGTTAATATAAATTACGTCATCCACATTAAAAAAAAAATAATTCTGAAATACATCAAAGCGGCCATTAGGAAGCAAAAGAGCTTACTACCAGTTATTATTAAAGATAATTTTGAAGTTTTATGAAAATATAATGCAAACTTACGAAATATGTAATAAATGAAAATAGTACAGGGTGACTGTTATGTTCTAGGTCGATAGGTTGTTTTTGAATAACCAAGAAATGCAACACATTTTTCTAAATTTGGTTCTTATTTATCGATTATTTGGTTTATTACAATTACGTATAGAATATGACATGGCACAAATGCGTGCTCCTTTAACCATATTTTTCGTAACATTCTCGTGCGTAATTTCAGCAATTTAATTTCGAATATTGTCTTGTAGCATCGGAATTGTTGTTGGCTTATTGGCGTTTTTTTCAATTACCTCCACGGAATGTAGCCGGTAGCCGTCAAATCAGATGATCGAGGGGGCCTGTCGAACTTTTTGACACCACTTTTTGACAGTATACGGTAGGAAAAATTTATCATAATAAAATATTTTATGCACGTTAAATGTTACGCACATTTTAAACACTAGTTTCCTGAGCCTCTGAAAAAACATTATATGATATAATACAAACTTAAAGTTAATCATTTTTGCATTTGTTTGAACATTAAGCTTACTTACCATCACGCCGTTTCCCCGCGGGGGTAGGCCGAGAGGGTAGAGCGCCACACTATTCTGTTCTGATACACAATTCTCGCCTCATCCACATTCATACATTTCTCATACAAGCTCGACGATTATTGAGGCTCCTAACAGGACCATCCTCCACCTGGTTTATCTGGTCGTGCCAAGTCTTCCGCGGACGTCCTCTACTTCTGGTGCCATCAACACTTGCGTCATATATCTTTCTTACCATTCTCATACTCACTATATTAAGATCAGCTTTACATTCTTTCCTCATTTTTTCATTCTTTACTCTGTCATAAATGGATCTGCTACAAATATACCTAAGTAATCTCATTTCCACTGCTTTCAGTCTCCTCTTTTACCAGCTTCAGGCCTCACTTCCATACATCAATATCGGTACCAGGACTCCATTGTGAACCGCTAGTCTACCTCAGTTGACAAGTACCCATTAGCTATATAATTCCATTCAAAGCGCTGTTCAGCTTATTTCCTGCAGTCACCCTCCTTTCGATATCTTTCCGTTTCTACCGAACAAATACTCAAACTCATCTACTTGTTCCAAACATTCATTACCTACAAGTATTGCTTTCGTCTTTCTCGAATACCATCATTTTTGAATTATTGTCCTGTTTAAATATAAACAGGAACGGCAGGGAACGAAATAATTTTTCATATTTAATATTTCACCTCCTGACGATATTCTTATTAAAATTACGATTATGATTCGTTGAGAACATTTTTCATCGAGAGATTTTTTTTTTCTTTTTCAAAACCAGCAACAGTTCGGTTCTCTGTTTGATTTATTGCATCCTTTCGAGGTGTCAACGTGTAATTTTAACCGCGTATTTTAAAATAACAACAATTAAAAGTGAAGAAAGCGCGCACGACGTACAACTGTAATTATCGAGGTGAAGTTTCCCCAAAGACGAACGAATGCAACGAATTCGCCGACAATTCCTTTCTCATTCATTCAAGTGTTGACATTAAAAAAAATCACAGGAAATTTCCAATTTGATGATAAATCATCGTGTTAATGCGGGTCGAGAAACGGGACAGTAATTATTGCACTTAAATCGCATTCGCATTGCACCAATAGTACCTGTCTGCCGATTTTCTTATTCTATACAGTACTATCTGAAAGCAAAGCCGATACAACTAATTTCTTTACATATTTTACTTTACGGATCAGTTAGTGTAGTGTGCGTCCGTCCTGATGAAGATATAGTAAGATCAGAACCGGTCGAAGTTATATTAATAAAAGTGGTTCATACACAGTTTATTATCTAATTAATTAATAAATAAATAAGTGCATATTCGACGGTAACTGTATCTTATCCAGCTCAGTATCTTCAAAAGCCACAAATCTGATTGGTGACTTTCGAATGCCAACGATATGATTATTTTCACTAGTCTCATTAATTTAATGTAGATTTATTTTCATCGTTTCGGTCTCGGAGACAGCGATTGAAATGTAAAGATCACGGATGAAAGTTCTGCGATAGACCTGACCTCGCGGCGACAAGAAATTATTTAATTACTATTGGGAGTATTATCAATGTTGTGTCGTTAGAATGGTCTTGTTAATATAACATTCAATCGTAGATAGATTTTTTTTTGTAATCTTGCTCTTTTCTTGAGACGGGAAGCACGCTCGGTTAGTTGGGCTAACACGCACCGTGGACCACATTTCTTTGTAAAAAAAAAATAATGAAACTTCAAGCGACGCTTGAATTGACCGTCTTGTACAAACCTCGGAACATATTTGGAACATTTTAAAAACATTTCGTGGCGCAGTAATGTCTCACTTAATGGGGTAATTACAGAAATTATCCACGCATGCGCCTGTAAAATACCTTCGGATAAATAAATATGTGGCAACCTTTTAAAGGCAATTTAAAATCAATACCGTTTCATTGCGAACAAAATCAGAAACATTCTTCAAATCTGCTGAAAATATGTTTCATTTAAAAAAGATCAGTAACATAAAATGTGCATAGAAAAAAGCTTACATTTATTACGTGTATTAATTATATCACCTTTTACAGAAAATGATGGATGGCTGGCTCTCTGGCTTTTTTAAATTTTCCATATATTATCCATATATATTATAAAATTAGATTAATCATTGTATTAATTTAAACCCAAATATGCATTTCATTTTGAGAGTCAGATCGCGTTATACCGGGTTTCGCTCACCCTAACATTATACTTAATATTGTTAACTAACAAAGCGTATTTTGAAAATGAAACATACATTTTTAAATTTTAAAAAATAATTCCGAATCCAATGATATGTACTTATAACTTGAATTTGTTAGAAAAGTCTTACATCGGATTTTGAAATTCAGTGACACAAAAATGAACAAAGCAAACTAATAAGCATATCAAGCAACAACTAAATGTATGCAGGAATATATATGTAATACAGTTAGGTCAAATAATATAATTAGATAGATAGAAAGCAGCAAATCCTCGAAACAAAATACCACATTCTCTTAGACTGAAGTGTACGACCATTGCGTGTTCTCTAAATATCTCGCTAAATATATTTGAGTAATGTTTCCGACAACCAAACCATGTGCGCCCATTGAACAAATAATTTATGATTTTCTAATGAGCTTTCTAGACTTCACTAACTCGTCGTGTAGAAAAACAGCGAATGATTTATTATTTTTATTAAAAATATTCAATGACAAACTGGACATCCTTAATATGATAATAGATATCGTGCCATGTTCTGGTGCTGTTTCACGTAAATGCTTCAAATACAAAATGTTATAGTAACGCACCCACACATAGACTTCACAGACATGCGAACGATTTCTGTCTTGTGGATATATTCCGATGTAGAATGCTTAAATATAAGAGTGATGTTTTTGATGGCGTATTGAGACAAAGGTAAAATTGATCAAATTGATTGTGTTTAACCTAAATTTGTCTGTATTTAAATATTTTTTTATTTGTGTCTTCTTAGTGATAAAGTGTTATTTTTAATATATACTTCTAATGAAATATATTTCAAATCTATTTTTGTTTATCAAATCTAAATAAATATAACCGTTTGTGAAAACACTCCATTTAAAAAAAATGCTATAGTATCTCAATTCACTCTTTCCGGAGTTTTCCTCCATCAATTTCATATACTGATATATTTCAGACTCAATATGGTAAAAAAACGTACGAATTCTATCTGGACTGCACAATGGATGGATCCAAATAATCATAAGGGTAATCGGCTTAAAATAATTCAAAGATCTATTCCCTGGTTCTCCAAAAGGAAAGACTCCAAAAGAACAATATCAATTATCTCTAGAATGAGAATTGGACATTGCCAGGTAGCCTCACCTTTATTCGGATTGAACTTAATAGATTCCCCAATGTGTAAGTGTGGTGCCGAGGAGGAAACCCTTGACCATAGCTTATTTGCCTGTCCATTGCGGCTCACAGGTTTTTTTTACAATAATCTCGTCAATGGTAATTTTCAACTCCAGGTTAACTTGTGTCATCTTCTTTCCCTTAACTCGCCACATTTAATCTATATAATAGCATTTTTTTGAACGACAATGGTATTGACTTGTAATGTAATATTTCATATTCTAAAGATTATTAATATTAAAATATGATTGTACTTTTTTCTATATAATAAAGTTGTAACCTGATTAATAGCACAAATCACTCTTGAAGGGTGGATTGCCTATTTAAAAGAAGAAGAAGTATCTCAATTCACTTTCTATGTATGTTTTAAATACTAATTTAATGTATTAATTATAAATATATACATATAAAATCAATTTTGTCGAAAAATAATAACAACTTAATAATAATAACAACTTAATAATAATAACAACTTAATAATAATTACAACTTCACAATAAGAATGTGTTCTCCCTAATAATTCTATGTATGTATTTATATTGATAAACTTGATTGTACACGTATTATCCTATTACCGTTTCGCGTTTATACTAAGGCAGTCGCCAGTCGCAATACGGGCATGACAAATTTATTCTTCGATAGGCCACCTCTATCACATATTCCGTGATGTCGCGAACAATTACATAGTAAGTACCTATTTGTTGCAAAGGTTTCGTTCTATGCGCGGCAAATTGTATGTATTTGTGTTACACCAGGATCAACTAAACCCGGTCCAATTCACAAGTTGGCAATATTGCCAAACCTATTCGCGTGCAATTATTAAATTTTGTACATTTTCTAATAATATATATTATTTATTTTATATATCAATTTAACCATTAACTATATTTGAATATGTCCAAGAACACACAATTACTGGATTTTCACCGACAAAGACACTGTTATTAAACAAATAATAGATATCTCATAAAGACGAAGCTATTTTTTATTATATTTATTGGAAAAATATAACCTGTCTTCGGCTGGCTTAAGTGATCACTTTATACAAATATAACGTTCACCATTCTCACCAATTAATCACCATTTTATATGTATATCTTTCTAATTAATACATTTAATATATTATTTATTCATATTTTTCTATAAAAGTATTACCGACCTTATTTTTTTGACATCTGTTTTTCCAGGATGTCTACTATTCTTCCTGTCTCCAATACTCGCGTCACCCATTTTATATGTACACCATTCTATCCTCTTCGTTGTATTAGTATTGGTGGCACAACGCCATTGTATATCTACCGTTACATCTTACTTAGAAGAAAAAATTCTGCTACATCTACGTATATGAAATGGTCGAAGAGATGAATTTGACTTTGTTAAACACCACTAATTAAAAAAAACATGTATAATAAACTAATTCAACCGCAAAGTTACCATCGAAACAATAATAATATGAAACAGTATTAAATGGCCGAAGTTTACAGTTGCACCGCGAATGATCCCAGCCAATCTCGGATCGCAGTCTCCGAGTGCTCCATGTCATTTTGCACTGTGGCCATTTGACTTCCTACTTTCCTCTCTCCGCCTGTCATCTACACGCGAACCTAGGCCCGCCGCTGGAAGTAGGATCGGGGACTTTCTCCGGTGGCCCAGTTCGCGCCGGGCCCCGGGCGCGGCACCTGCGCCGCGTGCCCAGCCAACCCTTGCCGTAACTCTTCGGAGCGCGAGTCCGCGACTGATACTGCCGGGATTGCCATTCGATAAATATCTCAGATGTTACTGAAGTACTCGCCTACCTGCGTTGATTGGATCGATTTCTATCTCCGGCTCGCCAATCGCCAGTGAAACCTAAAACCTAATTAAACTTTTCAAAGCAATTCTCGATTCAGTCTCTCGGTTTTTAAATAGGATAGCTATTTTTTACTCGGTTACAATGGAATAAATACAGTTAATTATTCTATACGTTTGTACAGCGAATTTTGCTTTGAAATAAAGTTTCGCCAATTATTTACGATATTCATTGGTAATTTCAGTGATTGTATTATTAATTTTTAAATTAAATCACTTTTTTTTTAAACTAAACATTGTACTATGCAGACATATACTTTTTCACTACTATAAGTACCTCTTATTATCAGAAATATATATTGGTGCAAACCTATTTGGACAGAGGTACGGGCCGTGGAAGAGGTTCAAGTTAAAATTAGGAGAAAATACTAATTAATAATATCACGTTCTCTAATACTTCACCCGTAGGTACTGTCCATATTCCCTAATACTTCACCCCTACCATATTTCAATTTTTTTTTAAAACTCCCTTTCCACACACCGCCCTCTACCTGAAAAGGTCGGCACTAAACTGTATTTAGCTTCGTTGTCATTTACACCTGACGATGATAAGAACTGCACCTCTAAGCTACATCAATGTTTATGTAATATATACAAAGTTTAGTTAATTGAAAAGAAAACTACTTTGTAACTGTCATATCAATGAAATCATATTTTATTTGTAATGTTGCGATTTTTCAGAACACAGTTTTTTGATAATTAAATGAACGGTAAATTAACGGAATTTTATATACTATTGGGGAAAAAAATGTCGCGCTGTTAAAAACCTATGATATATTGATCAAAATCAGACTATAAAACAAGCACAAAGTCAGATATATAATCTATAACGTAAGGGTTACTATAAAGAAATCTGCCGATAATAGAAAGTTCGATAAAATAAAAATTCTGTATTCAACTGATTTATCTATTTTGTTATGATTTTGACTGTCCCCGCACACTTCAATTATTTTACAAATTAAAAGTACTTACGGTTAATATGACTCGACTTGACTTGACATATTATTACGACTAGTTTACTGGACAGTTAAGGCTACACAGTTACCATCAATTCCCCGGCCAACTATCGTCGATAATATATTTTCTCTTTACAGATTTTATGATGGCCGGTTAAGCAATAACTCAAAAGCTTACGGGTGCCATTTAGTTTACTTAAATCAAAACGATATATTTAAACATCGCCATTAAAACCAATTATCGGTTTCAATGGCGATGTTTAAATATATAGTTTTAATGTTACAAGTATGTATAGAGGCTCGAATCTTGAACCTTTATATTGCCGGTAGAGAGTTCTTTCGGTGAGCTATGGGAGCTTATTTAATATGCACCAAAAATAAAGGATGTCCCAAAAAAAAATTACACAAGTATGTATGTATATTCAAAGTTCTGAAGAGTTATAAATTCAATATTGATTAAGTTAATTCTATATTTTATTATTTCAAATCAAAGAAGATAAACGTAGATTTTTTAAATTATTGCAAACGTTCGAACTTGTCCATTCTGGACTAGGCATTTTTGATAACCCAAATGGAAAACATTTTGTATTTGGATGTATTGCACCTCAACAGCTGCCTTTAATTCTTTAATTTATAGTGATGGTAAAATCGTTATTTAAACCGTTATTGTAACTGTTCGATTGTAACGATAATTGATAACTGATTAACGCAATTATTTGAGCAATGACTGGTACACTAGAAAGTAAGCCTGTGACAGTTAAATCATAATTACCAATCATCGTTAAAGCTCAATTACCAATCGTCGACACGATTACAGTTACGTAACGGTTTACCATCACTATTAATTTATGTCAGTTTTGCAGCATCAATCTTATCCTTTACGTGTCCCCATAAATATTGCAATGGTGTGAATTCCGGAAAATGTGAGGTACATTGAATGTTATCCATTCGACTATTTCATCTGATGTGCAAGATATTAATCAAAATAGATTCTCATACCACGATGGTAGTGGAGATGTGCTGGAAATGAAACTCATAAAAAAAACAACTTTTAAAATGTAATGTACGCTGGACTTTGAAACTCTTTGTCATATGTATATATTTTATTTTGGGACATCCTGTAGTATTTGCATTTTCTTCAGTGACACATATTATTATCGGTAGAAAGCCACCAACTTTATTATTAATACAATAACAAGCGTCAGTATTTTTAATTCATTTTATTACTGGAATATTATGGCGTACTAGATTTAATTGTTAAGAATTAATAAAGGTATTCTGTAAAATAGCGAGTATTTCAATTTAAATATCATCTCCATTTTTATGATCCAAAATCTACTACTAAATATAATCATTCATGTTTCGTAGTATACTCATTCATTCATAGTGTTTTCTACTAAATAATGTGAGAATACTTTTTGCGCTGTTTTATGACGCGGATATAAAAAGTGGAAATGCCATTTGCAACATTCTTGGCGTGGGCGCGAGGGGGGCGACTTCATCTTTTAAATACGTCAATCAAATAATTGATGATACATATAGACAGGGCTGGATTTATGGTATTGGTATATTAGGCTCTCGAAATGAGCAATCGATTACAATGGAATTAAGAACAATCTTCGGCGGTCCCTTGTTGAGAGGATAGCGTCTGACACGGTTACCATAATGGTATCCTCCTTCCACCTTAAAATGTCATCCTTTTTGGCTTGTACTGTTTCACATCCTCAACTAGGATCACCCACGTGGTGGCTCTTGAACAAAAGAGACGATATCTTTGACGACGTAAAACTATACGACAAATTTTGCAATGATATTATTAATATAGTATATTTTATATCTAGGACTCTCCCAGAATATTTAAATATTTTAACATTAGAAATAGTGATAGAAAATTTTACTGTTAAATGTAAATTTTTTTCTTATAAGTAGGAGGTTTAATAATAATAATATCTTAAATATGAATTAAATATATTAATTAGAAAGACATACATATAAAATCAATTCTATCGAAAAATATTGTTGTTGCGCCACCGGGATTCGAACCTGGATCTCTTTCCTAGCCGGACCTATGTTCTGAATAATTACAACTTCACAATAAGAATGTATTTTCCTAATAATAATAATATCATTGGATAATTTTTATGGCACCATTTTTGTAAAAAATTTCACCTCAATGGCGCTTTACACATAAACTGTTTATAGTTCTTCACTATCTATTAGTGATGATCTTTAAATCACGATCCGTGAGTCAATCACTGATATCTTTAAGTCACACTCAGTGAATATTGTGTAAAATAAACTCACATTTTTAAAGCGTTTTCATTCTCTTTGTGATGATATTAAATTAGATACACGTGAATTAGTAATGCTAGAATATGTTTTTTTTACGTAAATGAAGCTTTAATAGTATAAATAAATATGCTCAAAGTATATTTTTTATTTATTTCGTGTATTGTGATACCGTGCGCATTAGTAATGAAACTGTGATCACAGTCACAGTTTTTAATCACTGATATGATCGAATACCATTCACAATCACACCAGTGAGTCAAGAGTAGCATTTTTTCTCATCACTACTATATATATACTTAAAATCAAAAAATGGTATTTAAACTTATGGAAATGTGTTTTTGAAAAGGCGCATTTTTTAAATAAAGTCTCTGATGCACCTCGTCCTCGCTCAGCTGAAGAGCCGTATCCTCGAACGGCACACCCCTCTACATGCTGTGCAGGTGTGTCCGCTGGACAGAGGGGTTCTAAGGAATTGCTTCTCCTCCTTTTTCTTTCTCTTTCTCCTTTTTTACGTTTCTGCGGCAGCCCTTCTCCATTCGTATGTTTTCCGCTTCACTCTAAGACCAATAGAGCAATTTAGAATCGTTAAAAATATAAACCTCCTCAACATTTTTTCCTTTTTTCTGCTAAAAGACAAGTTGGCGAGTTTCCCGACATAATTTTCCCACACTAATTAGCATTCTAGGCGGAGAACGGTCATTTTCCGCTTCTATCTACAGTCAGCAGAAAATAAATAATTTACCCAGTTTGTATATATAATAGAAAGGGGATATTTAAATAATATTTTCGTGTGTCAACACAAAGAGTTTGTAAAAATAAAGTCTGCAGAAGTGAAAAATATTTATCTTTCCATTATCTCGGAATGTGAAAATAGGAATGTATGGCTATCTGTCTATCATTACTACGGCAGAACAGCGTGATAATATATATGTAATATCAAATACTAGCTTATTTTATAATAACAATTAATCCTCTTAAATCATTACATTTAAGGCATTTATTGATATACAATTATCGAAAGACGATATTTTTGTATCACTTTTAACAATTCTAACCTAACTGTTTATATATAAATACGTTCGATATAAGACCATACAATACCAATAACATAGATAAGAGATGGTCATTTCCATTCCAATCACGATTCCAGTAGAACGAACACATTCTTATTGTGAAGTTGTAATTATTCAGAACATGGGTCTGTGATGTTTTAAATACTAAAATAATGTATTAATTGTA
Source organism: Eubasilissa splendida (assembly GCA_031772225.1). NCBI lineage: Eukaryota > Metazoa > Arthropoda > Insecta > Trichoptera > Phryganeidae > Eubasilissa > Eubasilissa splendida. The sequence continues at coordinate 10,122,895 of CM062853.1, read as the reverse complement.
AAGATATACATATAAAATAAATTTTATCGAAAAATATTGTTGCGCTACCGGGATTCGAACCTGGATCTCTTTTTCAATCTGGGAAAGATGCATTACCAACTATGTCACATCACAATTAATTTGAGAAAATGTAACATATAGGTTCGAAAATTTGTCGTCAAAAATACTATCACTGTAGCATAGTCGGTAATGCACCTTCCCCGGATTGGAAAAGAGATACAAGTTCGAATCCCGGTAGCGCAACAACAATATTTTTCGATAAAATTTATTTTACATGTATATCTTTATAATTACTACGTTTAATTAGTAATTAAATGCTACTTTGGTAGCGTTTTTTCTTACTGGCAATAAATATACCGCTACTATTACATATATGGGATCCCGCATTCGTAACTATATATGCATAAAATGACTTTAATGGGACTATAATGGGCCTGGATTTAAGATTATGCCCACGAGCCTCACTTCTCTTGATTCGACTCTGTGTGAAGAGCAGAAAAAACTATGCTTCATAAATGTCGTGTTTTAGTTTAGCTCGATTGAATTCCTGCCTGCGGAAACAAGGCATGAATACTAATGCAGTATCCACACACGTACACCTAAAGGATACCACCTACACCAAAGCATTAATAATATTTATACTTTACAAACAGGCATGAAACTCCGTCCGCGTAATCCAGGAGCTTAATTTAAATTTGTTCCCCCCGGCTACCGGAGTACGGGTTCTTATTACTTTCGCATAAACGTTCTTGGTAGTTTGGCGACTCGTTCGAAACCACTTGTTTTCGACCGTCATCAAAATAATGAGTCCGTATCAGCCAATATGGCGAGCTTTCTGATGATTTCGCGTCGACGTTTTCGTTTTTCAGGAATATTTTGGTCGATCTTTTCAAGTCGTACATAATCGAGACCCCGCCAGGTTTTATGAGGCTTCGCCCTGTGGTTTCTGTCGGATGCACGAAAGGTTCAGCAACACCGATAAGGTGGATACTTTGAAAGGTTTCGCCATTTTTTTTTTGTATTGTCCGCTAGTGCTCCGTGATAAAGAAAGCCATTATTACCTTTCACGAGATAATTTATGTTTTATTTTTTTGTTATGGAGTGATAATATTTCGGTGTTTTAAAATAAATATATGCACAAATACTTGACATTCTACTAAAAGGACAACATATATTTAGTATTATTCAGGAATGGCATTACTCACGTAAGTCATCTAAAATTACTCATACCTTAAATTTTCTTATTTAAGCCATATTTTAGATAGTTTAAATAAATACATTTATAATCCGTTATTGTGAATCTTGATGCTCACGAAACCCAGTTATTAGACTTGTAATATTTTCAATAGTGGCTAACTACAGTGAAACCCCGATTTTAAGTTTTTGAAGATACCAACAAAAAAATATATAAATATGTAAATTGGGGGGGTATTAAAACTGATTATTTATTTTTTATTAAAAAACTCTTAGAATCTTATTTGATGCATGTTCTTTTGTTATTTTTAAATAATTCTTTCAATACTATAAATTAAATTAAAGGATTCTGATGGCACATTGCTAATACTAGTAAAATATGCTTTGAGGCCTTCAATATGCCTCAATATGACATCGTCCTTTGTAGAAACTATGTTTATGGGATGAGCAGACACTTTATGGGAAGGTTCTTCTTTTGTCAAGTTTTCATCAATTTCCACTTGTTCCTATGTTATTACGTTTGAGTCAATATCTAAGTAAATCTGCAAGGGTTATTCATAAATTCTTTCCCAACCACCAATGTTATCTATACTATCTTCTACGTAATTTTCTTGTTGATTACAGCTTGTAAAAAACAATAAAACAATGAAATGTACAAATTACGTAGGTATTAGAATAAAAAATGCGTATATACGACAGGCAAACGATCAACACACTCACTATTGGCTCTGTAACGAAAAGCGAACAAATTTCAATTAATTTTAGACGTAAATTGCAGGAAAGATAAACGTAAAATAGGGTTTTTAATGTACTAAAATGACACGGGACTGCATAAATAACACGCAAATGGGGGGAATACGTGAATTCCGGGCATGTAAAATCGGGGTTCCACTGTATGTAAACCTATTTTACTAACAATACTTTTAATTATATACTTGGCTACCACTCTACACCAACAGTTATCACAATATAATCACTTCAAATTGTATAATTATTTATTTTCAATACAAGTCGTTAAGACTAAGTTGAATTTTTTTGTACCAAAAGTCGAGGTACACAACAACGCGCTTATTCAAATTTTGTGTAAATATTATGTTTATAGTATAATTATTATTTTTTTATTGGAGATGATTCATTGTACTGTATAACCATTTCTAAATTTTAATATGTTTTTCTACAAATATAAAATCAATTTACTATTAATATCAATCGGGATTCGAAATATACAAATTGTTATTAAATACTAATTTAATGTATTAATTATAAATATATACATATGAAATCAATTTTGTCGAAAAATATTGTTTTTGCGCTACCGGGATTCGAACCTGGATCTCTATTCCCAATCCGGAGAAGTACACTACCAATTGTGTTATAGCGCCAGTATTTTTCATGACAAATTTTCGAACCTATATGTTACACTTTTTCAAATGAATACATCTGTCGTTCCATTATTTTTTGAAAGCCATCTAAATTGATTTTATATGTATATATTTATAATTAATACATTAAATTAGTATTTAAAACATCACAGACCTATGTTCTGAATAATTAAAACTTCACAATAAGAATGTGTTCTCCTTAACAAATTGTTATTTTATTTTTTATAAAGAACCTTGAAAAGCGGATACCTAAGGCTTTTGTTTTTCTTTTCGTTGCTACGTGTGCCGTGCTTACAATACGTATTTTCAAAATACCTACGTTCGAGAACCAAACTAATACAAACAAATTTTAATATTTAATTTCTACTTCCAAATAAATGCTGTACTTTATGACTCGATTAAAAATGACATTTTTTTTTTTCAGATTTGGCCGCCATCAGACATCTCTTGGAGAGCGAAACTGGCGGAGCGAGCTGCCCCAGTTGCAGTATGCCCTTCGACAAGGGCAAAAAGAGGAAGTTGATCGATACCTGTGGCCACGAACGCTGCTTCACCTGCATGTTCAGGAACGAGGCATGCCCGCTCTGCGTCAACGGACAGAGTAAATCCATAACACCTCAGGGTTGGGGGAGCCAGACTCCGGACAACCGATCCATCAGCCATCAAACTCCGGACAGCAGGTCGTACGGCCAACAGACTCCGGATAATCGGTCCTTGACCAAAGTGGAAATCCACGAACCATCTAAAGGATATAGAAGAGGCGAAGTCTTTGTGCAATCTCTCAGAGAGTCCCACTCTCCCTGCAGGTTTGATTTATTTTTTTAATTATTTTCATCTCAAATCTTTTAACGTACTGTGATAATCTTAACCAAAATCGCTTCAACTATTTATTTTTCGTTTAAAATTTATTAGAAATGTTAGATTAAATGAAACACAATCACTTTGTATAAAACCGTTTCGCTTATCTGAAGCTTCGTCAGGGCGTATTCAAAACTAACAATAAATACAAAAAGATTGCACTTATATGTACTCGTACATATAGAGGGAAACAGAATATAAAATTACATGCGAAAAAGAGAGACAGAATACATATATAGTTAAACAGAACATCAAGGGAGGTGAAAGTACAATGTTGATGGATATTAAATTGATTTGAAAGGGAACATACCTAATATGGGGCTAACAGATAAATTTATTTGGTTATTAAGAATTACACTGCCACTATTCACTCCATTTTTTATCTCAATGTGAAGCTTGAGCTAAGCGAAACCGGTTGGCGTATAATAAAATTCGTGGTTTTGTTTTATTTAATCTAATATGTCAAACCACAAAGGGATTGCTTTCCACGAAAATATATTATAAATGTACATTTTAATTGAATTATTCAACTCTTCTTCCATTAAAGGTTGCCGAAGCCCCCTAAGCAGGCTGCCCCCATGGCACAAAGTTGCCCCACACCACCTCACACCAGGAGAAGGTTCTTCCTCAGTCCGAAAGCCTTGAGAAGCCCCTTTGGAAATCGCTCTTCCCGCAACGGAAACAACGAGAACCATCCTCCTTTATCAGGTAAGCAACAACTCATACGTAAATAGATTCTGGTATCCACGCCCACACTTGAACTTGCCATTCTCGCCAATCGACCGCATTTCGGTGGTAACCGGCTGTCAGGTGATTTATTATAATCCAACGATCTGCTTGTACCGCACTTTGAATATTCATTATATGTACCGACTCTGTACTGTGTAGTTTATGACTCATCAGAGGTAGGTACCTCGGTATTCTTTTTGATTACATCTTTTCACTTTTTTAAATTTACGATCTTAAACCTGACCGTTTTAGTTTTACCATATTCGGTTCGTTTTTTCATCTCATATCCAGCGCACACTGCGCGTGTGTTATTCAGCGTAACTCGAAGTCTCGATACCGGTATCTGTGGCATAATTAAACATTTTTAATCGTATGGACGTTTCGCCCGCCGCGCCGCACAATGTATCCGACGAACGTTTGAATGCATTAAAATAAATCGCGGGCAGTTTTTCAATTTTGAATCCATTAATGAACTGGTCCCTCGGCGAGACGGAGTAAATTTGCATGGAAATTGCGTAAATGCTATCTGCCTACTCGATGGCCGGCCAGCGTTGTGTGCGCGGCGCGCTACGCACCGACAAGATTGTACACCATTTACAACCAGCCCACACTCGCGAGAGGCTCCCACGCGCCCCTGACGAGGCGGCCTACCACCACCTGCGGAATACCCACTTCTCGTTTCGATCGCATCGTTCAATTTTTGCGAGACAATCTGGAATTTTCTAGTGAAGACGTAAACTGTTACTCTTGACTCACTGATGTGGTGTGACTGGTATTGGATGATATCAGTGATTGAAAACTGTGATTCTGATCACGGATTTATGATAATGTCACGTTAATTAACAAAAAAATAACACCAAAATATATAGTATTCATTTATAATGAAAAGACATTTTTGTTGTGAAGATGCAATTTTAGAACATAGTTTTGTGGTATTTTAATACAAATTAAATTAATCGTTAGAAAGATACGTATACTGAAAAAATCTTTGTATAATATTAAATACCACCATTATTACATTAAACTTTTCCTTCGCATAAAAAGCATACTTGATTCACAGCTTCCTTTCATAAATAAGTAAATAAATAATAATAGTTGACAATATTTTCAGACAAATCACAAATCGGATATTTTCAGATACTCAATCACTGCTAGTGATTTGTGATTTGAAGTATCAGCGATTGACTCACAGCTCGCGATTTTGGGCTCATAACTAGAATTGTTTATACAAGTCGTCTGTTAGATTAGATTCTGATAAAATTGTGATATCGTCTTCTCTGATTATATCCACTCCGTAATTGGAGAATATAGCTACCACAAAATACTTCGTGTCGCCAATCTTACGGCCTCGGCCCTGGTTATCTCCTCTGTGGGTCTGAGAATGACCATCGTTGGATGTCTGCGGCGCCACAGCCCACTTACTCGAAATGGAACCAGCTATTGTTGTTGCTCTCTGAGGCATTCTCAAAACATGCCCAAGCCAGTTGAGTCGTCTGACCTTCATTCAAATTATGAATTCAAAACCAACATTTTTCGATTTAATTCAATGACGTGGTCCAAAAAATATTATCAAAATTCAGAAATAACCGTCACATTCTTCGCAAAATATTTGAGATTGACAATATCAAATTCATACACAGTACATTGAAAGTGTTGCGGTTTGCAGGAAGTCATATATTAAACATCGATAGTGATTGAATCAATGGTAACTGGTAATTGCTAATAATATACTATGTCGCTACAGAAATTGCAATGAGTATGCCTGATGATGCGTATGGTTTGAATTACCAAAGCTCAGCCGTCTATCGGCAATAGAAAGATCCTGAGTTATAAACATTGCGGTGGTCAAACAATATATATCTTCAATCATATTATCAATGATTTGAATTACATTTTACTAAATAAAATCACCTATAACAGTAGCTGTCGACTTAGGCTTTTTTGGGTATGGTGCATATTGCATACAGAGGTTTATTAAAAATTGTGTGCAAATTGCAAATTATTAATTGGTGAAAATGCGTAACTTCGTCGGTTGCGTAACTTACACCGGATTGATCACTGCCGATTAAAACACCTTAGTAGAAAGCAAGGGTACGCACGTAGGTATATTTAATACTCTTGAAACTGGATATTCTTGAAGTTATAAACAATTATTATAATTACTTCGAGGAATTTACATCGCAACGTTCTTTTTAATTTAGCGCAGATTTTTATGTATATACGTACGAGTATTGTATATTAATCGGCAAGTGGCAACGTTATTAAATTAAAACAGAGAATATTATTTCAAAGTAAATGAAGAAAATCATTTTAAAAATTACTGAAAAAAATACTAGAAAGTCCTTTCAGCTGATTTTTTCTATTTCGAAGATGCTATGTTCTTAAATTAAACTTAATTCCAGTGCAGTCCATTTTTATAACCATAGTATTTTAACACAAATAATTTTACAATTAAAATAATAAAAACACTATTTATTGATACATGTTTCAAGGTCCGTTCTATAAGAAACAATGTATCCCAAATTCTATACAGCCAGCTTTTTACACAAATAACAAATTAAAGAATTATATTACATATTAAATAACAAAGATAAGGATGATATTTAAGAAAAAATCGGTGGTAAAATTAAGTTGCATGAATGCAATCATTTTAAAACTTGCATAAATTTTGATATTAGAATTAAAAAGCACTTGAGATGTCTAAATAACTATAATTATTCTGAATTCTCCAATCATCTTTTGGAAACAAACAAAAACAAATATTTAGAAATTTTACATACAATTAGGGGTTTACAGTTGGATAAACTTGAAGTTTTAAAAATAAAAAAAGTGTTAATAGCAAATTAAATATTATAAATAATCAAATCCTTTCTGGAAATAGTCACCTTTTAAATTTGTTGTCACGGTAGTTCCGAATTAGTTACCCACCACTTTTATTTTTATAATTTTGTTTTTGTCTATGCTTGCATTTTTAATTTTAGTTTACATTGTTTCCTGAAGAAGGGACCATAGGTCTTGAAACATGTTGATGTATAAATAAATAGTTTTAAATATGAATTAAATATATTAATTATAAAGATATACATATAAAATCAATTTCATCGAAAAATAAAAACATTGTTGTTGCGCTACCGGGATTCGAACCTGGATCTCTTCCCTAACCGGGGGAGGTGCTTTATCCAACTAAGCTACAGCGGCACTATTTTTATCGACAATTTTTCGGCCTTATATGTTACCTTTTTGATATCAATACATTTAATCTTTCCATCATTTGACAGAGCCATCTACCTTATTTTTACAGAATCTCAAATACCTTAGTACGCTTACGCTGTAGCTTAGTTGGATAAAGCACCTCCCCCGGTTAGGGAAGAGATCCAGGTTCGAATCCCGGTAGCGCAACAACAATGTTTTTATTTTTCGATGAAATTGATTTTATATGTATATCTTTATAATTAATATATTTAATTCATATTTAAAATATCACAGAACTATGTTCTGAATAATTACAACTTCACAATAAGAATGTGTTCTCCTAAAAATAAATAGTTGTTTTAAACAAAGTGTTTTTCTTATTATTTATATAATATGTTCCCACAAAATAATTTTGCAAATATTGAAGAAGAAACGATATCAAAATCACGTTTAATTGGTGCAGATGCGATTTAATTATAACATTAATAAAACATGAATTTAATATCATTTATAAATAATATGATTGCAGTAGTAAATATTTCTTGTTCATGCTGTTAGGGCTTCGATCAAATATGCTCAACAATCACACCTATACACAGTTTGAAGTTAAGGCAGTGCTTAATATTGTAATTCGACCCTAGGTCAAGCAGTTCAGCAAACGGAGAACCAGCGTAATTCCAGTGCCTGGCCAAGTTTGGTCTTCAATAAGATCAGGTCCCTTTGGTCAGCCAACACTTCAGTATCCCAAGGGCTAAACCAGTTAGCCACAGGCACGAGATACACCATTTTAAGCATTTTTGTTTGACCGCACTGTTTTCCTACCTATTCACTAAACTAATTCACCTAACAAATATTTATATACCTATCTTCCTTTTCTGCATTTTTTATTACCTACAGTTTTGTTTTAAAAAAATTATTTTTGTGCAATGTTTGCCTTTTTATTATAAATATTGCGTGTTTATGTTAACTGTTATTTTTGTGTTAAAATTAATAATTGCTTGTTCTATTACAACCGTACTTTAGTTGTTGAATGCTTCTGTGAGTGAGCTATTTATTGGTACCCTGTAGTACACAACACTGAGTACTATGCACTCCGAATGAACACCTGTTATGAGTCTGAGCACAAATTATTCCTAAGCATAAGTGACACTTGTTTTTATCAAGTACCTGACCAGGACCACCTCCCACTGATATTTTTCTTTTAAGTCAGTGTGCTTCTTGCTGATTTGAATAGCTTGTTTTCTGTATTGAATGCAGTTAAGTTTTATCATAATATAGTTATTAATAATTAAAGGTGTTAATGTAATATGGCTTTTCCGACGACGGACAAACATTGGTTTAATAGTTGTTATTGTATTGGACGTTGTCTGAGCAAGTGAATGCACTAATTAATTGGATACTTTAGGAGGTAATGTAAGATGCTGAGATTATATTCATTGAGTAGTTAGGTCACATTCCTTGTGATACTTGAAACACCTGAATACATAAAGTTGATATACACATAGATACATTATGATGTACATATTCATTTACATTCTTCACCTACAATTAGTCATTAAATATTGTATTCAATGTACAATTTTAAAGACACTACATCATAAAATTTATAGGTTTTGAAATATTGGATAGATAAACCAAAATACTTCGAACACTTGGTTCTGAAAGGTCATGGAAACATGGCTACTTATTTAATTACGTAACATTCTTATGCTATGTCTATTTATTTTAAAACATCGATAAAATATATGCACAAACTTTCTTGTTTTTAATAATAAATAATACAAGTATTATTAGTATTAAGCAAATGTAACAAACAGCACATTATTTTCCTTTACAGATGACGAGGGTGGTAACATCAAACCACTGGGATTGAGCGAGAACAGAAAGGGTAACCAGAATGACCTTTACATGCGCTTGGGACTTCTCCTTGGAGACGGAGGCAGGAACAAACGGCAAAAGCATAAATCTGCTGCTCGGGACAGCTGCACCTCATTGGCCAGCCTCGATGCTCATACTCTGGCTTCTAATAACACTAGTCCTGTAAGTTGAGTTTATCTATGACATCATTATATATAAAATTATGGTTTGTTAGATTCTTCAGATTTCATATTGGATTCTGTGATATTTTTTCCCTCCGTGTGTTAGTACATTCATTTAGTAATTGCTAGCATTTTGTAATTAAAGCTGCAATGATCCATTTAATTTGTTCAATTATTTATGATTCATACACAGGTTTTTTTTTCAAGTGTATTGCCGTAACCTACTTCATTTTTGCAGTTTGATTTGAGTCATTGCGTTAATAAAAATAATCTTGCGCTAACTCCGGTGTAACTCAGCACTGCTCGGGAAATACAGCCTCTGATTTAGCCTCTTCCCTTTTCTGCCACTCCCCCATTTCCTCCCGATCTCCTCTCTTTAAAATGATCTTGATCTTTTATTTTTATCACCACCTTATATCATCTATGTAAATTCAATACCGCACATGAGCCAACCATTTCAAAATATGTTTTTTGGCGCTTTCAGTCGAATGGCACACGCTGCTTTCAAGTTTCGAAATAGACCAATAGACTGCTTGCACTTGGCTAAAGTCAATACCGCAAATAAACTATCCCCACTAAAGAAGCAAGCTCTTTTTTGTCCCTCTTGAACATTTTGACAAATAGTTCTTCCGCAGTTTTGGACTTACACCGACGATATTTTACATTTTATTAAACTTTTTTGTATATAACATTTACTCTTTGGTTAATATGAGATCTAATCGCCGGCTATCAATAAAATATTTATACTTTGTAGTGCATCGATTTGGATTTGAATATTGCTATCTTAGTTGCTTACAATATTGTGATGTTAGAGTAATTATTTTTATGATCTACTAGGAAATACTTAAAGAAATTATTATTTAACATTTAAGAATATAGTATGATATATATATGCAATCTCGGTTTATGAATAGGGTACAATTTAGGATTTAATTGGAGATTGGAGCGCATTTGTATAAATTGACAACTAAATTTGCTTCATATATCGTTCCCTCCTACATAAGGTATTGTAATTAACAAATAAATCATTTTAGTATATTTAGATAGAGTTATAAGAGAAAGGTTATGGAATGAACTCTCCGATTACGGGGTGAATAGTAAACTTATACATGCAATTGCATCCCTATATATAGGAAGCTCTGCGTGTGTAAGAATCAATGGAGCACTCACACCATGGTTTGACATTACAAAGAGTGTCAAGCAGGGCTGTGTAATGTCTCTATGGCTGCTCAACTTGTGTATGGTTAAATGTGTGAAAGAACTGGAATGTTTGAATGTAGAAGCAAAAATGGGCGATTTGATTGTATGCTGTTTATTATACGCCGATGATGCAGTACTAATGGCGAATAATTAACAAGAACTACAGAATCTGATGAGTAGAATGTACGATATATGCAAGGAAAATGACTTCATGATGAATGTTAACAAGTCGAAAGTGATGGTATTCGAGAAGGAGGAAAGCAAGACACCGTGTAAAGTACTTGTAGGTAATGAATGTTTGGAACAAATAGATGAGTTTGTATAATTGGGAAATATGTTTGATAGAAACGAAAAGGCTGAGAATGATATCGAAAAGAGGGTGACTGCAGGAAATAAAGTGAACGGCGCTTTGAATGGAATTATATTTAATGGGAATTTGTCAACCAAGGCAAGACTAGCGATGCACAATGGAATCCTGATACCGACACTGATGTTTGGAAGTGAAGCCTGGAGCTGGCAGAAAAGGAACGAAAGTAGACTGAATGCAGTGAATGTTATGACAGAGTGAAGAATGAAGAAATAAGGAAAGAATGTAAAGCTGATGTTAGTATAGTGAGTAAGATTAAGAAAGGATCACTTAGGTGGTTTGGTCATATGGAACGGATGAATGAGGAGAGAATGGTAAGAAAGATATATGACGCAAGTGTTGATGGCACCAGAAATAAAGGACGTCCGCGGAAGACTTGGCACGACCAGGTAAACCAGATAATGGAGGATGGTTCTGTTAGAAGCCTCAACAATCGACGAGCTTGTATGAGAAGATGTATGAATGTGGATGAGGCGAGAATTGTGTCTCAGGACAGAAGAGTGTGGCGCTCTATCCTCTCTGCCTACCCCCACGGTGAAACGGCGTGATGGTAAGTAAGTAAGTAGTTGTTGAAGTTGAAGCAGTATTTTTTTATATAGTTTTTTATAAATCATATTGGAATATAAAAAAAATATGTTTAAAAATGTACGCATAATTCTAGAACAACTAAAAATGATGTATTTGTTAATTAAAATACCTTATATAGGAGGGATTTATATGACAGAGAATAAAACAGAAATATTTGTTCAAGACATGTTGTTTTAAAATACCTCTACTAATACTCTACCTTCTGTAGTTATATTTTTTCTGAATAACAACATTGCATTGTAATTATTTTCCAGGTTTCCACTCTCACGGGGTCATCAGAAGCCGACGTGAGTGTCATGACACACAGTAAGGAACAGACGTCTGACTCTATAGGATCCCTGATGTCAATGTCGCTATCAGGAAACAGCAACTGCTCTTCGAGTCCTATAAGTAGGAGGCATTCTATAACTAGTAAGTTATTTTGATATTTTCAGTTTGCATTTCATCGTTTCTTTACCCTATTAATTAAAATGACTTAAAATCATTTGCATTTTTGCAAATAATTTTAGTATTATGTACAATAATATTTCACAAAGAAAATCTCCCAATGATAAGGTGATATAGCTTAAAAAATGCATTTTGATTGTAGTATTAAATATTGTTTTTTTTACAGCCACTCAGAATAAAGATGACTTGGCATTCTTTAAAAACAGAAGAACATCTGCAAGGCGGTCTGCAAGAACTGGAACAAGACTAACTCCAACCTTTGATGCTAAGAAATGTATGATTTTACATCATTTGTTTAATATAATATTATATATAACATGCATGTTCATTAATTGGTTAAATAAAGTGTGTTTAAAATCCTTTGAAACCCTTCTCACAAATCTAATATATTTTCAGTTTACCCACCGACTCCTCACCTAACGCTGAGACCACTTTTCTTTGAAGTTCCAATCCCTGAACAAGAACCGCTATTTGTCGGAAGACAGTGGCTCGTCAATGACATGCTGGACATCTTAAATTCTTCCTCTCCTGGAATCATAATTTCTGGAGAGCCTGGAACTGGAAAGACAGCTGTCATTCTCCAACTTGTGGAGTTCTCCTGCTTTGGGCGAAAAATGGATTCAATTTATGAACAAGTTAGAGAGCTATCGGATATCAGTCAGGATATTCTACCCGATAAAGAAGCAAATCCATTCTTAGATTTGGCTTCACATGTCGTTGCTTACCACTTTTGTCAGGTATGTCAAAAAGATATTATTGTATTTATATGTTTTGTTTCTTAATGATATTGATATCTAAGATGTTAAAACAATCATTCATTTTGTTTTCAGGCTGACAACAATTGCACGTGTTTGGTTGGAGAATTTGTCCACTCCTTAGCTGCCCAGCTATGCCAAGCCCCACGACTCCAAGCATACCGGGAATATTTACTCGGAGAACCACATTTGCTGGGTTGTTTATCAATCAAGGAATGCATAGCTGATCCTGACCTAGCATTCCGCCGTGGAATAATAGAACCCCTTATAACATTGCGGAGGAACGGCAGTATAGATGAAATGAACAGTATTGTTTTGATAGATGGTCTTTGCGAGGCAGAATATCACAGACCAGACCATGGTGATACAATATCATCATTCCTCACAAAACATACTCCTGAAATGCCATCCTGGCTAAAAGTCGTGGCCACGATAAGATCTCCTTTCATAGAACTGACAAAACAACTTCCTTACACGCGCTTAAGCTTAGATGAATATCAAGGAAATGATAATGTCCAAAAAGACATGCTAGAATACATTAATTTAAGATTACAAACCAATTCCTCTATTCAGAGTAATATGAGATCTGCTCTTGGAAAACAAGAAGGAATTACTAGTTCAGTATTCAAATTTTCACAATATGTTTTACAACTGGCCCAAGGATCATTTTTATTTGTGAAGTTGATTCTAGACTTGATAGAAAAGGGTAATTTAGTTGTCAAGTCTTCCAATTATAAAGTGCTACCAGTGTCATTGGCCCAAATATTTTTACTGCAATTTAATCTTAAATATCCCACAGTGCAGTCATTTGATAAAGTCACCCACATTCTGAGTGTCTGCCTGGCGGCTTTATATCCACTAACATTAGTAGAAATTTACTACTCGGTGAATTCATTGTTGGTAAACACATTCTTGCCGTGGGAAGAGTTCCTGCAGAGATTTTCAACACTATCTGGATTCCTCGTAAAGAGGTTTGATAACACATACATGTTCTTCCACCCTTCATTCAGAGAATGGCTCATTAGAAGAGATGAGGGAGAAAGCGCAAAATTTTTATGTGATCTACGATCTGGTCATTCAGCCATAGCCTTCAGGTTATCCAGGGTACAGTCGCCGCTGGATGCCGAGAAAACAATGGAATTAGGACATCACATACTGAAAGCTCATCTTTACAGAAACATGGGCCCGGCTCCACCGGGAACCTGTTCCAGAGATTTACAAGCGGAATGGGTTTCAGAAAGCTCCGCCAATGTCAGTCGAGCTATTTCAACTCTACGAAATATATACAACCCAAATGTAAAAGTATCAAGATTGATGCTACTAGCCGGCGGGTCACCAGATTTTGTTACGGAATATCTGGGTAATGCTCCGTTACTGTGCATATATGCTTATCAAGGAATATTGTCGATGGTTGGAATGTTAATAGAATTTGGAGCGAATGTTCTACTAACAAATTCACAAGGTTGCACAGCTCTCATACTAGCATGCCAGAAAGGACATACAGATGTCGCTAGAAGACTAGTTGCAGCAGGTAATAATTATTTTTATTGATCACGTATTTAGTTTCAAATATTTAGATACCAAATGATGTTAAAGTTGAAACATAACTGCAATCATTAGCAACAATGTTTTAGGAGATTTCCTGGTCTACCATTTGGAGTACTGTTCGTGATAACTGAATGTTTTTAATTTACATACATATTTATTTTAACACTTTCGCAAATGCTTAGAATTTGTGAAGTCTTCCAAAATACTTATCAACCTTTTTTTAAAAATAATTTACAAGTTTGGAAACGTACAGTTAACTAATAAATTAGTTTAAACAAAGTTTGTTTTTATAGGGACACATTATCTCAACTTTTTATACTTCCACATGCATTTCTCAAAGGCTATAGCATTCTTTTCACCCGTATTTTTATTTGACCGACAGTTACATCTGTCATTTTTCAAATGAGAGAACAAATACTTACAGTTATTACTGTCAGTATTAAGAGTATTATAAATGTTTTCCAGTATTACATATTTAAAACATAATGTACCTAAGTTATTATTACCTAAATATTAGTAAAGAATCTCACACAAATAATACTTCATGATTAATGAAAATTCTAACATATCTTAATTGGTTCCAGGTGCAACTTTGAGTGATATAGATCAAACTGGTCAGACAGCACTGGTCCACGCCGCCAGGAATGGCTACGGTACAACAGTAGCTTACCTTTTAGGATGTGAGGGACCCAAGGAGAGTGATGAGGAAACCCTTGGAGCTCAACATGCATTGGTTGGGGCCTCTCAAGCCGGGCATCTCAATATTGTGGAGTATCTGCTAGATACTGCAGAACTAGAGGTTGGTTCTCATATTTTGGACCTAAGATATTATTAGTTTTTGTTTATTTATTATTATATACATGTATGTACATATAATTGCGTAATTACAAATGGAATTTATTTTATTTTTTTATAATCCTACGTCCACTCTACTAGGTGAACATTTGTGTTAGGATAGACATTGTGTATATGTATTTATTTATAGGAATTATAGATTATTAATTAGATTATTTCGTGCAGATATACAAAAATGAGTAATATGAGAAATCATCTAATTTAGTTTTGAAAAAAAAAAAAATTGTATAAATTACTTATGTATTGAGTAAATATTAATCATTACATAGAAAGAGTACATTGAAAAATTAACTTGAACATTAATAATATAAACCATTTAGAGAAAAATTGAGATCCCTGAAACGACACTCTAAGTACAAATATTCATAGATAGATGGAGCGTTGGCCATATTGAATGATTTACGGGGAAGCTCACTTAGATATTGTGTTTAATAGTTAGTTTATTTATTTATATGTTAGTTTAATATACCATTTGATGCCCAAGAAGATATACAACATTATGGCACTCATAACTCAAAACTGCCCAAATATGATATACAGTATTGTTGCAGGAATAGTTTCAATTATTACAAAAAAGCGACATGGGACCGTGGTAAAATAATATTTTTCATTTTCAGGTGGACTCAATTTGCAGTATTACTGGAGAAACGGCATTAACAGCTGCCTGTGGTTCCGGAAGTTTCTGCCTCGCTGTTGTGGATGCCCTAATACAGCGCGGTGCGGATCTTCACAAATCCAATCAGAGAGGAATGGATCCCATCTGTCTAGCAGCACGCGGCGGCCACAATGTCATAGTGGAAAGGCTGCTACTAGCTAGAGCTACCTTCACCAATCCAAACAAGAATCCTCTCATCATTGCTGCGGCTGAGGGACACCCTAATGTCGTAGAAATATTACTCGATCACGGTGAGTTAAATTTTATATTCTTTGCCGTTTTATATTTATAGTTTCAGTTCATGAGTATAGAATAAATGCTGATCAAGAATTTGTATAAAAACTAATATGAAATGAAAATTTTGTATGCTCTTAGGCATTACAGCCTTATTGTATATTAACACATACATGCTCTTTGAATAATACATAAATCATTTGTGTTCAAAAAATTTTACAGGCAGTTCTCGATTTACGAACGAGTTCTGTTCCTTGAGGTCATTCTTTATATGTTTTTGTTTATTATGCATCAAAACACCTAAATACACATTTTTTGCCCATACGATGTAATCGCATAAGTTTAGCAGTCATTTTTACATATGAAAAGCATTGTATTTAGTTGAATGTATACGTTTTATTATAATAAAATGCAGTGAATATAAAATAAGTTGAAAAAATACTAAGAGAACACAAGATTTTCATAGTAATAGTTAATTATAATTGAAAACAAAATTATACATTTTTGTACATTCAACTTTTATTCGTACAAATTTTCATCAGTATTCGTTATTTTCACAAGCGTGTCACTTTGGGCACTCGAGATAAATTGTTGAAATTTCAATGAAACGGCTGCGGCTGATTCGTCCGCTCTTAAAATATGACTTAATTGAATACTGCATAGTTAGTTTTTTTTTTCATTAACATGTCAGTAAATCATGAACGCCTCTTTTCACTTTCGCCTGTTTCCTGTTCTTCAAATATTGCCAATCCCTCAAAAATTAGCTGCAGCCATTTTCTGCATCATGAATGGAATGTGAAATTTCAAGATTTACTTCTGTGTTTAAATTTGCTAATATTTATATTAACTCATCAGTTTTCAATTGTTCAGAACATGAGTCTAACAACTCTTTTACATCTTCGAGTCAAGTTCGAGTTTTATTTGATTACCCAGTTCAACAACTTTATGCGTTAAGTAAAGAATAAAAATATTTAAATAGCGAATGTTCATAAATTGAGAACAGTCTATACATTTAATTGAATGGTGTGTAAAGTATTATATTAACCAATGTATTATAATATTTAATTGATTTATGGTTTCTACCAGGTGCTGATGTTGACGCTACTGACACAGATGGAGTATCTGCTCTCGGTTGGGCCTGCCTCCGTGGAAGATTGGGTTGTGTAGTTTCACTGTTAGACAGAGAGGCATCCATCACATTGGCTGACTCTGCAGGAAGAACACCATTATGCTTAGCTTGTGGTGGTCATCCCAACATCGTGGAGACTCTACTAGAGAAAGGAGCTAAAATTGAATGGGTAGATCATAATGGAATCAGACCTCTGGATAGAGCGATTGGTCAGAAGAATATCCAGGTAAAAAATTGTGTATTATTTAATAGCTAGAATGATAATAATTTTGTCTGTTTCACTTTTATTTTTACTAATTATTGCAACATTATTGTGCCAGACACCATTTTATAATTTATCTAAAGTTACTACTTCTGATGAAGTCAAGTTCTCTCCTTGAAAATCTCATTTAAATCTTAATGTAGTTATGCAAACTGAAATTGTCACACAAAAAGGTTGTCACATAATCATTTTAATCAAAACCATTTTAATTTTATAACATTTGTTCTTGGAAATGAAATAAAATGTATTATGAAGTTTTTACAACAATGTCTTTTTTTTTTATCTTTCTAGGTGGTGCAATGTTTCCTGAAAAGGGGAGCCAAACTAGGCCCTGCTACTTGGGCAATGGCTGCAGGGAAGCCTGAAATATTGTAAGTTTAAATAGAATAAATTATTATTAATTAATTAAATAAAAGTACATAATTTTGTAATTTGATTTCATTTCATTAATATTGTACACTAAATATTTACAATACTAGGTAATATACCTGTCATTCTCCTTTAATTGTGATCAATCATAAGTTGACATATTTTTTATTGTTTTCATTGAAGTTTTCTTTTTATATTTTGTAATGAAATTCAACATAATTGTTATTCATTTCATGAACTTGATTCAACATGGTTCTTTTGCATCCTTTTCAGATTAATCTTGTTGAACAAATTACTAGAAGATGGCAACGTCTTATACAGAAAGGGACGCCTCACTGAAGCCTCTCACCGCTATCAATATGCACTCAAGAAAATTAACAACATTATCATTGATCCGATAACGACAGGAACGACCCTTTCACCTGAACATCTCGGCACGTTCACTCAACTCAAGACTAATTTCCTCTTGAATCAATCTAGGTGTAAAAGGAAACTAAATGTAAGTTCACAATATATTTTATTTATTTAAAAAATAGAAATGCGTACATGGAATATTTGTAATATCAATATTTTCAAACTAAGCTAACTGATTGTGCTTTTACATGCTACAAGGATCCCACGTGTTCAGGACATGATAGCATATTACATTTTTTTTAAAACTTATTTATAAACATTCTAACAGTGAAAGTTTTTAACACAACGAGTATGCAGTACTTTTATTATTTTATTTATTTATTTAGTAATTTTTACTGACGTAATATTATCAGTGTAGTGCTGCAAAATTTCTACTACAAAATACAATAAACTGTTTTAGTGGTTGGTGGATAAGAAACAAATCTTTGATTATAAACGAATATTAAATTAATAAAATGCTTCAGAACATTCAGATGCCAGCATACTCAGATTTGTGAACTGATTTCTGTTGTTCTTTCAGGAATTTGTTGAATCAGTGGAACTGGCCTCGCAAGCCATATCACTTCGCCCAGATTCATTTGAATGCTACTACGCCAGATCCAAAGCTTTCTTGGCACTGGACAAAGCCAACGAGAGTCTTCAGGATGTAAGAAAAGCCCTCCTGCTGACACCTCAAAATAATGCTAATGTGAAGAAAGTATTGACAGCACTGCAACAGGAGATTCTAAATAAAATAACAAATAAGAATGTCTCTGCTAGGGAAAGAAACTTATATGACACTCTCAGCCTAAACTTGCCTTAATACATAATTGCCTTTAGTACTAGAGCCTTTGAATGATTGTAATTAATAATCTCATGTACATTATTTCAAGTGTAGACTTATGATTCCTAATACTAAATAAAATAAGATTGAAATGTTTCTGCCTTGTCACTTTAATTTGTTGTAAATTATTATTTTAACTTAATTTATAAAATTTATTAAAGCATGTTTATCAAAGGCTCACATTAATGTAAAGCGCCTTAGCCGTAACCTGTCTAAATTATTGTTTATATATATATTGAAGTGGATTTAGGTAAAAGACGTGTGTTTAGATTATTTATTTATTCAAAAAAATGTTTACAAAACAAATACATAAAAATATTTAAAGACTGAGAATATTATTGATGCAATCAATAAATTAATATGTTATACTATTTTAATGAAACATAATATTATGTATTTTGAATTTGACTATTTGAGCTCTAATGATTAGCCCATATTTTGGCATGTTTTATAAATTTATGGGTTTTGTGTATGTCTTTACTTTCTTTTATACTGAAAATAAATATGTATTCCGAACTTGGAATGTTTGCTTGATTATTTAAGGTACCCCAAAATGACAAACAATTTACAATTTATTTGCCATTGTAAATTACAGTTGGTGATTGAAATACCAAAGTATTATTAAAAATAGATGGCAATTAAATAATACATGGCATTGTTCATTATTAATTTCAAAATTACCATATTTGCTCGCATAATTTGCGCACCATTTTCGCCATTTTTATGACTTAAAAATCGGGGTGCGTAAAATACGCCATTTTTTTAGTGGAGGGGTTTTGTAAAAAGTTTAAATTACAGTACGATTAAGAATAAAGTAGACAATTTTATTGTAATTTTAATAATATTATCTGTTGTAAATTATAACCTTGCACTATATAACACTTATTATTAGAAATGCAAATCACTATGAAATACCTAAGACATCAAGTGCATCTACATTCGCAGTGCTCTAAGAACAAAGGTATTACTTCTGTACCCTTGGAAAAATCCATAATTGGCATAATACGATCGGATAATTTTTATTCGGGTAATTTTGTAAAAAATATCACCTCTTTTCACTATTAAGTATAAAATAAACTGTAAAATAACCAGAGTAAAAAATAAAATCGGAAATCATTCTTTAAAAATAAGGGTGCTCAAAATACACAGGGGCACAAATTATAAGAGCAAATACAGCATATTACACATAATTATATTTGACTAAAATAAATAATCTTCAATCGTTGCAAAACAGTTGTAACTTAAAATATAATGAAGTGTCCAATTGCAATGCTCATAAAATTATGATATCTAGATACATAGATAATTACATTTTTCTACGCATATTTTGCATTCAAAATATAATAATATCTATGTGAAATGACATTTGAAAAATATAAAATGTCAATCTTCTAAGATTTTTGTTAGATGAGCTAAAGTAATATGTACTCAAACAGAAAACCAAACTCAAATAGTAAAGTAAAATACTTAATAATCTGTGATTATTCAACTAGACTGAAAGGAGTACAAAACTCCCAAAAAGGAGTATAATTGGCAACCTTAATAGTTGTGAATAAATTAATAACATTTTTCTAGAATATTTAAAACAATATCATCCTCAACCAATCACATTATATTAATTATCATTTATAAATCATAGTCTTCTTTATCACTTGAAATTTAATGTTTATATTAAACAAATATTTTTGTACCATGTACTGATCGTCAGAAAGTTCTTTGGTATAGAAACCTAATTTACGACAGATTGTAAATTAGGCTGAAGTTGAGGAGTCCGTGAAACACTTTTCACAATTTCACTATTGCTGTAGCCTTGTCTACTATTGTCTGCATCAATTGTCACTCGGTGCCAAATTTTCTTATCTAGCCATTCTGATAAGGGAAAATTCTTCTGAAAATTTTCTGTCAAAAATCCATACAGTATGGGATTAATCACAGTGTTTATCAGAGCCAAGGTAACGCACAATAAAAATTCAGTCGTAGTTAGAAAAAAGTTTTCGTCCCATCTGTGTCCGTCAAAATAAATAAGGAACATGACTATAGGCATCGGAAGCCACATGAACAACACGGCGATAACATTAAAATACAAAAACCTCACAGCTTTCTTATGCTTTGCAAGTCTGTGGAGGCCAGCATTGGACGGCAGTCTCGCTAAAGGTAATTTGTTAACCTCTGAAACCGATCTTTGGGCAACCAAACCCGGTAATAGATTATTGGCTATAGATTGTACACTTTGTCTCAGTCTACTTCCTGATAAATCAACACATCCAGCTTTCTCTTCCAGTCTTTTCTGTATGTCTTCCAGTTTTGAGAATATTTTATGATAATTTATCACAAGAATAGTCATAGGTATTAAACAGCTGATAATAATTGTAGGAATAGTAAAAATCAGCGCATAGTTGATTGGTGCCGCTGGGAAAACAAGCGTACAAATTGTCACATTCAAAGTAGTAGTTAATGTCGTGTTGAATGTTTCTATCGTGCTATTTTGTTGGATGATTTGCTCCCTGAAGAATACTGCAGATGGAACATGCAGAAGAAAAGAAAAGAACCAGGTCAGGATGCAGGAAATTATAACAGTACATCGATTAAGACCGGAACAGTATGAAGGAGCTGCTAGACAAAGGACACGATCTACACTGATTCCTGTCAGTGTCCACAGTAGTACGGATCCGCACACAAACTGGAAAAGGAAAAAATATATAATTAGCATTTTTGACAATAATATTGTACAATTAGATTAGATTCAACAATAAATTATTATAGCGACATCTACCAATAGAGTGTAAATATAAAATTAAAATACTACGCAGCTTTCTTGCATTCGAAAATAACAAATACCACCAATAGATGTCTCTACTGTTTGACAATATTTTTTATTTCAACATTAATATTGATTGTGTGATTGACATTCATATTTCTCTTTCTTTATATAGAATATTAGAATTAGATATTTATAATAATAATCAATTGAGGCACACAGAAACTAAAACGGAATATATATACAATAAGATGTCAGATAGAAATGATCAAATATGATTTAATAACATGTGGCTTTAACAAAATTGACTTTAAGATATATATTGTCGACAAAATAAACACAGCAATGTTCATGACATTTCAAAACAAATGTGACAAATTTTGAAATGGACCAATCAAAACGCAACAAATGACAGTTTTCAAGATGGCATTCCATACAAATATTTGATGTGTGCCTAACAAACATGGCAATGTCCAGTTGTATTTTAAATATATATGGCTGCGAAACGATGAAATATAACTTGTTGATACAAAAGTTTCTTATAATTCTGCGTCCACTTTAACATTGTATCCAGAGTAATCTACTTCAACTGCTCCTGGGTAAGATGGTTATGTTAGAATTAATCGATAACCATGCATGAAAAGATGTATGAACGAGGCGAGTGTAAGGACAGAATTTTATGTCCTCTACCTAAATCGGCATGTTGGTAACTGAATTAAGTTTGTTTGATTAATACATAAAATCTATTTTTCACATTTAAAATTAGAATAATCGAATTAATTTTTAGTTTAACAAGAATCAATGATAAAATTATTTAACGTTTGTAGTATATTTTGTATTTTCCTAAAACACTTCTTAAAATATTTAAACTAGAAAAACGTATTTTATTAAATAAATGAAATATAATGTATGTACATATAATTTACTTAAACAATAATGTATCACTAAGAACCTATTTTAGTAACAGACCGAGATTCGTCAATTTTTTAAATAATTTTCCCAGAGATTAATTAAACAAATTTGAAACCTGAAGTGAAAATTATGTTAAAGAAATCAACAACAAATAGATATTGAAATTATATAGGGTGTACAGCGAAATAATTACAAGATTAAATTGTAATTGTAAACCATCAGGATGAGGTAAGTGGGAGGGGTATTATTCAACGCGCGTGCTTTGCGGATTTGCCAGTCGCAATGAGTCACTGGTCGGGAGCGCACCGCGCGTTCGCGGTTGAGCAATTTTTAAAGTGCGGTGATTCATTAGTTCGTGCGCGTCGCGCTTTTTGTACTCACTTTAATATTCGACGAGTAAGTAATAGTCCAAGTATTCAACTTATCTGGTATTGGGATCAAAAGTTCAGACAAGAAGGGACAGTGGTTAACCAAACTCCTCCGGGATCATCAACGTGAGCAGGGACACCAGAACATGTGGCTCAAGTTCGACGTGAAATTATGCGCAATCCGCGTAAATCGATAATTTCAGCAAGACGGGGCCACTCCACACACAGCTAGAGTTTTAATGGAGAAGCTGAGGGGAATTTTTCCCAATAAATTAATCAGCAAGTACGGAGACATACCCTGGGCACCTCGGTTACCGAACCTTATTCCGTGTGACATTTTTTTTGTGGGGATACCTTAAGTCGAGAGTTTACAACAACACAACAATCCTCGAATAATTCAGGCCCTACAAGAAAATATCCGCCGTGAAGTAGCTGCCATTGAACCGATGCTTTGCTCTCGCGTGTTCCTTGAGAGAAATGGACGGTATTTAGACGATATTGTTTATAAAACGTAAAATCCACATCGTTAAACTCCATTTTGTATAAATAAAATATAAGAATAACATTGTAGTTTTTTTTTATTATTTAATATTAAACTTGAAAATTTTCCGCCAGTCACCCTTTACTTTCAATCATCCAAATGGTAGTAGGTACATATTTGGAATTTAGACATTTCATTCACAAGGTGACAGTAGCATCCTATCAAAAAGTAACTCGAGATGAAATAATTATCAGAAAATTCTACTTTGTCTATGACGCAAATCTTTTTCCGCCATTTTTGTTTTTATTTGACGCAAGGCCGCGTCATGAAATTGCTACGCGGGAAATGTGATATTTAGGAATTAGACTAAAGAACTAACCGCACATAACGTTGCGGTATTTATTCATTACAGAGATAATATTTCGCGCAAACTTCAAGATCTCATTTTGTTTGTTTTCAAACGCGGCGCACTGAACGGCGCGCGGTGTCATTTATCCGTAACGAGAAAAATGCGGTGGAAAATTGTCTCACAAAACCTCAGTACTAAATTAGCTGCGTAGTATTTTGTAAACTTAAACGTTATTGTCCTAAATGACTATTACGTTCGCAGAATAGCCTAATGGAAAAATTCTTAACAAATTATTTAAGATTTTTATTATAAATCAGAAATACATTTCATTTTATGAGAAAACATCCTTGGCTTAGAAGAGGTTTAAGGCTTTTAGTTATTAAAGGGTTAATTAATAGGTTATACGTTCAAGTGTAGTTTTACCATTCTGCAGGGATATCAACGACAGACCTTTGACCATTTCCCTTTCTCACAAGATGTCCAATATTACTCTGGCCGGCCATGACTAGACATTTTTTGTTAGATACTCAGCACAATAATGTAATTAGCCGCACAGCGTTCTAATCATCGAAGATCATAATCTTTATAAATTGGACACTAATCAAATATTTAAGAAACTAATTTACTATTATATCAATATTGTAATAGGAAACTAATTGTAAAGAAAAAATTATCGTTGCTGAAATGTACCAAATATAAAAATTTCGCTAAGATAATCTGAAAGAATATTATCGATTTCTGTTGGCCATCTTAGGATAATCTTATGAAATTTTTTATTGAAAAAATACATTTCCCGAAGATTCAGAGATTACATAATGGCCAGTTAGAGTTATTAATCAACACGGTATATCGGTTTTTAGTGTTGTTGCAGGTAATATCGCTTATAAATTGTGTGTAACAGTATTAATATTTATTTAATATACCGTTCGGTATCCAATAAAATATACAACGCATATTCATTCATAACTCAGATCTGCCCAAAAACGATATACAGTGTTGTTGCAGGGGCGGTTTCATATATTTACGCAACTTTTCTGGGCATAATGATTAATACTCTCGCACTATGTGTGTCCGTTTATTCATTTGGTCCATAATGTATACATATATTGTTAAAACATTATTATTGAAAATTACGCAAAGGGTGGTGCATCTATCTACTCGGTATGATAAACAGAACGACCAAATGATACACATCGGCCTTTACCATCAAATCTCCGAGACTCGAGAGTAAAGTTTCACCCATGTACCCGCATCCTTTTAGTTAAGGGAATATGTATACTTAGTTATTAATTTTACTTAGTTAATTATTAATTGAATTCGATTCCATTCTTCATTGAATTATCACCGAATATGAGTTTTAATTTTGTTATATATTTCATAACATCTTTCAGTTCAAGTCATCACATTTAAAATCAATAGAGGTAACTTTAGTCAGTTGCCTCCTACAATCGAACAACATTCCAATTACCTAACTTTCCAGATATTTCTCTCATTGGTATTTAATGTTCAAACGGTAATTCGTATAAACTTCCTGTAGACGAATGCTAAATAATTTCAAATACTAAAGCATTTAGTTTAGGTAATATCAAATAAAGTTTACGACACGCCAGTGCGATTGGCGTTTGTAAGCATTTTGTTTAGATACATTTAAATGTCACCGGTAAAAATAAAATTTGCGATATATGGAATGGTATTTCAATCACAATGAATGATTCTCTTTTTATGGTAATATGTAAGTATTATTAATCTTTGTACATTTCTTTAGTGGTATTAAAATACTGCTATTAAATATGATGACAAGGGTGAAGAGCGGGAGATTTATCTTCATCGAGACACATAGACTAAGTCCGAGACATAACCGGAGTCTCACTGCAAGTTACACTAGACAAGCAGTTTGTATTGTAGTATCTGGCTAATGGATTATGATCTCGTGGCACATCGACAGAGGGAGAAAAAAATACTCTATTCGTGGGGACCAATAGAATTTGTAGCCGTGGATCTTCGTGTTTCAAAAAAGGTGAACTGTTTATATTTATATATATATTTTTTGTACGTTGATAATTGCACTTTACTTACTGTTATACTGGAGGAACATTATTAGTATAACAGACAGGGTACCCAAATATATGTCTTACTTATTTACTGATATGTTGCATTTTCTTTGGCAAATTTTATATGCATACCCTCGGTACGTTTGTCTGATATTAGAAATATAACGCAACACGCACTGTAATTAACTAGGTGAAAATGTATACATAATGAATATTAATTTGGAAGAGTGATACGTCAGACCGTTAGACATTATTTATCAATGAAAGTACATAATACATGTAAAAAGTGAACCTAATAAATGTATTATTATTATTAATTTCTGTTGATGGTTTAAATGTATTATGAAACAGTTGCCTTTTGAAATTTCTTGTAAAATACATTTATGCATGTTCTTTTGTCTATAGTTTGACAATGACTAAAAACACCGATGTTTGATATATATTGCTTCTAGACGTTTTTAGATGTTCAACGCAACACTTGTACATTTTTTTCCTTTTATCGTAATTGTGCACAGTTTTAAAAAGGACACTTGTTCCTAATATTATTTTATTTGTTCCATCATTTACTGCGGAGAACTTCAGTTTCAACCCAGTGTTCTGTTTTTAAACATGGAATTAGAAGAATTGTACCCATCAATCTTGGAACTCTTCACCCTTGAAATATTTGATAGGTAAGTAGATTTTACAGCTATTGATATTAATTTTTTTACAGTATATTTCGTATTGTTGTATAATATAAGTAATTAAGTAACGATTAAAATTTGATTGCTTTAATAATCATTACGTATAAAAAAGTCCGCCCCTTCTTCGGAACATCGCGAATAACTTAAAATGTTAAGGTATTGGCATCCCACCGCTGTACACAAGATACGTAACGTGTAATTGTACATACATTAAACCTTTAAAAGACCTTTAAAAAAAGAAATTGAACCTTTTGTGGATGCATTGATTCCATGTAAAACATGAATTCAATAAGATATGTGTGAAAATTTATGGTGGTCGGTATGTACGGCAATTTTTTACCACAGCGAGAAATCAAACATTAGTTTTGGAATGTCTTTTCAGCTATATAATCATTGGCAGTTTGCGTGATAAGTCTGTATACAGGCTGGCCCAAAAAAAGTGAGAAGATGAGTTATTTCAAAACATAATATAATTAATTATAATTCTTAATGTAATTTTTTTTGCACAATATTTAGCTAATCAGACACCCCATATTGCATAATCTACTGGGTTTAAATATGGGCTGTTCGGTGGACACATGCCTGGCTCGATAAAATTAACATTCTCACGATGAAGAAAGTTGATTGTATTTCTGGCTGTGTATGATGGAGCTCCGTCCTGCTGTAATGTCTAGTTATGCTGTAATGTCTAGCTATACTCCAGGCTTTGTTTTGAAACTCTGATTATTTTCCTAGCACCCCAACGTTTTTCAATTCGTAAGTTTTTGATCAGAATATGGACTTCTGCAGTGATTTTTGTCATTCTGGTCAATAATTTGAAAAAACCAAATATAAACAATGGTAAAATTAATAATCAATGATGACGACCGGAAATTGTCGAAATAAAACGTAATATAGATAAGTAAGTAAATTAGTAAACTATTTAAGCTATTGTTGATATAGTTAAACTAATTTTGATGTAATTATATCACATTTTACGAAATGTTCTCACTTCTTTTGGACCAACCTGTATATTACTGAATTATCACAATCGAAATAATTATATATTTGATCAATGTAAACCGAATTTTGAATAGTTACTCTTTAGACTCTGCGCAAATACAGGCGCTTCCCCATAATTTTTGCTCAGTTACACTCTAGGATCTTGAAGAAAATATAGTCACCCCACTCGTTAACTAAATAAAGCAAGAACTAAAGAAAGGAAGAAGATTAGTGTAACAAAAATAAGGTACGTACGTAGACTCGATCCATGTCAATGCAGCAACACTTTCCATTTGTTCAAAGCAACAATGTCATTTACCATGTGCGGCCTATATTTGGAACGAAACCAAAAAGAAATCAGTATTTACGTTCGCTTTCTTTATCTGGCTCCATTTAGGCATTCACAGATCCTCAATCGAAGAATGGATATTGTCATGCACATGCGATCCTAGATGCATATCATTATAATTGAAAATTATCCGCTGTTTTGAATATTTTACGACACTATTTTATGGCGCACGTGTGTAACCATTTTGGGAGGACTTTCTGAACATTTTGAGATATGAATTTGAAATTTTTAACCTTCCAATCAGTTTCTTCCATCAGAAAGCATGAATCGAATTAAAATCAACATTTTCAGAATCTTAAAGTGATCTCAATCGTTAAGTCAATCTCTGTAGGTAAAGTTCAATACCGCATGTGTGTCAGAATAGACATTCCATCAGACCGACATAGGTAACAAAGAATCAATTATATTATACAGCCAGTCCTCACGTAACTGCCAGGTTCCGTTCAACCGATCTGTTTGTAAAACGAATCGGTCGGTAAACAAACTCGACATTTTCAACTGCTTCTCTGTTCCTACCTTTGGAATAGTAGATACGGTAAAAAGTACTAGTTAAATATATTAATTAGAAAGGCATACATATAAAATCAATTTTATTGAAAAATATAGTTGTTTTTACCAAGATTCGAACTGGATGCATACATTAACCGATTATGCTACACCAACACAGCAATGGCGTTCGGTGACTTTTTATAGAAGGGATGCTGTATAACAAGTTAATACCTACATACTATCAAATGTACAAATATAATATAAAATGCAAGGATATTCAATGTTTTAATAATTTCTCAAAACAATCTGCTCGTTTCTTAATACGTATGCTATTTTGTGCATTATACCCATAAGCATTAAAGTCGTTTTTTGTACGTTGGATGCTGTTAACGAATGCGTATACAGTATTCGAATAAATTGACAGGCAGAACTGAATGTCGCATACTTCCAAACTTTGTGGATATGGAACGAATGATAGAATCCACTGTTGCTGGTATCTGTGTGTTTACGCGATTCATAGATGATCGAAAGTTGAAAATGTATGTATATGTATTTCGACTCGGTCGGTGCGCGCGCCATGTCGTGTGTGTTATGACTAATATCTAAAGGACGAATTTACTTGCAGCAGTGCAAAATGTCCAAAGATTTTTGACTCTAGAACACAAGACATGCGGAGCATCCAAAGCGTGTATGAAGCGATCGCGCCTGCAACACAGTACATTGACGACAAATTTTCGAACTTATGTTACAATTTTCAAATTGATACATCTATCGCTCCATTATTTGAAAGCCATCTACTTAATTTTTTTATATATGTATATATATATCTTTCTAATTAATACATTTAATTAGTATTTAAAATATCACAGACCTATGTTCTGAACAATTACAACTTCACAATAAGAATGTGTTCTGTTAAATGAATGTACTAGGCCTAAATTATCGAAATAAATTGAAAATAAAATCGAATCTAAATTATTGTTCGACGACCGCTCACTTGTTAACATTAAGTGTCCCTTACCTGCTGACGACGATGAGACGCCGAAATTTTATGATATTTATATATATATATTGTATATATTTTACATATATTTATTATATTGGTATGCGTAGAATAACGGTCGTAAATAATAACAGTCGTTAAACAAGATGGTCGTTAAGTGGGGAATGACTGTATTTGCACATGCATTCGTATTTCTTTGGCACACTGTGGATTATTTGAGAAGAGTATACAATTAATGTTCGAATCCATTAATCAATTTTTAAAAGATGTTAATTATAATAATACACATTAAAACCGTTAGAAAGGTATTCATCTAACCTAATTTTCAAAACAGTCAAGATGGAAGTGGGCGATAAGATATATTAACCATTTTATAACCAACCACATTTGTCATGGAGGACATTTATCAGTAATTTAAAAAAAAAATTTAACGCTGTGCCTATGATAGATAGTGAGAACCAAAATCGTTTTTCATTAAAATTACTTGTGTGAAATTTTTTTTTTTAGTGGTTGATTTTGATAGAAATAGAACTTATTATTTCCAGGGGTGTACACTTTATACAATATTATGTATTACCTAAGTATATACAGGATGGCCCAAAAAAAGTGAGAACACATCTCGTAACACATGAATTATTTCAAAACATGATATAATTAATTACTATCGATATTAGCAGCATAGCCTAAGACCATGCCTAGTGCACGCCACTGTACATTTGTGTTTAGACTGTGCCCGTCTCACTAGAAAAATCTATGTTGAGAGAAATTATAGAGAATCTCACGACGCAACTTTTTGATCGTGTCTCTGTAAGATATGTGCGATTAACATATAACATAAGGTGACCAGTCTACTCTGCGTACAAAATGCAAAAACAAAGTTTAAATTAATGACTCGGCATTTAATTATGCATTGGCCTTTACCGCTACTCTATGCATGTATCAAGAGAAAAAATTAATTAATCTACCCGCATCTTCATGTTGCTGACTGTCTATTCCTCCAATTTATTATCCGGCGGGGGAAGGAGGGGAGGTGGGAGGCACAGAACATTAATTCGTTCAAAGTATTATAATAATAAGTATGATGATTTCTAAACAACAGGGTATAACAGACCTAGTCCACATTATTTTATGGATGGAAACCTGACTAAAAAACGAGTTGAAAATCTGTAACGTTACGGAAAATATTATTGTATGAGACTCAAACTATGTACTTCTAAATAAATATATTCGCGAAATTGGCCCAATATTATTTTATATCTTCGCTTCAGGGCCTAAATTATCCAAGAGAAAACAATCTGGCTACTCGAAGTTCAAAAATCTTTAATTTTTTTGATTTCAATATTTAATTTGAATTCAATAAAATATTTCAATTAATCGAAATAATCGCACAAGTACGACTATTATAAAATGCTTCTGACATGGTTGAGACTAGGCACATGTATCTTGAACATTTTCGACTCATTTTTTTTATCTGTACAGGTACTCTTAAAATATTGTGCACTACATCTGTTACACCCAGTACATATATTATACTGTTTTATTTTACGTACCTTTTAAAGTGTGGTGATATAGAAATTCGAGTTAAGTATCAAGACCAAACTGGCTGTTTTAAAGCTGTGCACAGACCCACTTTAACATGTGGTTACCAAATGGGGATTTTTACGGAGATCAGGAATCCAGGCTGCCAAAATGAGATATCTTAAGGCAGTAGCGGGAGTAACGTTATGGGACCGAGATAAGAGAAACTCTCGGCATGGAGCCCAGACACATATTTCAACACATGGAAAGATCTCATTTAAGGTGGCTTGGACACGTCTTTCGAACACCAGAGGAACGACTACCAAGATATATCTTCTTGGCAACTCCGAATGGAAGGTGGTTTGCCAGACTAAGTCAGAAAGTATTGAAGCGGTGCAAGACAGGGTGTTTATGTAAATACCTTCGATAGCTGGTTCCCAGATTTCCGACGAACAATAAGCACACATGCGATATATGAACTGCACTAATCTTTTTATTTTTGCTGTCTTTCTGGTCCGATGTTGTTGTTCTTTTAGCTGGGTTGTCTTCTTTAGATTTCGACCGACCGAAGCGGTGGTTTATTTGGACCGCTCGACTGGTCGAAGCATGGGATATAATTAAATAACGCCTGTCGGTTACCGTCTTCTTAGCTTTCCGAAAAAAGGGCGGCAATACTCACATACACACACACATGTACATTATTATAAACCAGGAAACCCGGTGGTGCCAATCGAAGTAACAAGGCGCGTAAACACAGGGGAAGATGGAGGCGCTTGTCGAGACCTTGACCCCTCCACCCATCTAGAATAAGGGGACTAAAATAATGATACGTGTATTAAAACTTATATTCATTGATAAATATTGCGTACAGCAGTTAAAAGGTTAAACTATGTTCTATAAAAACCCAATTGCTGCCAATCTTCAAATGATGAATAAATAAATAAATAGTATATTATTATCTTCCGTCAGATCCCACTTATTAATGAAGCGAGTAATGGACAACGCATTTCTCGGCGGTATCAATTTGTGTGACGTTTTGCGGTCAAACATCCTACAAAAATTACGGAATATATGTCATGGATCACTGTCGATCGACGCAGCTACCACCTACCACCTACCATTCTTACTACACACCACCACACGGTGCACACAGATCTCGAGTGACTGCGTATTGTCAGACCACAGAGCGTAATCTGTGCCAGAGACGGATTGAAGTGACGTCAATGAATTTGCACATTTCATGTGATACGATTCGAATTAATAATATCTTCAACATTGTGCCCTTGGAAAAATATGATATCATCGGTCAAAATTGATTATTTATATCAAAATTCGTACAATTAATTGTGTTAAAACAAACATATCAAATTTCGTGGTAGTTTAGGAGATAACAAGAAAACAATGTTAAAATTTTTAGAATAATAATTGTCGAATTGAATACAAATAAAATACATTGAATTAATTCTTTATAACGTTTCCGAATAAATAATTACTCTTAATTATAACAGGACTATTTTTGTAAAAAACAAAAACTCCGCTGAAGAAATTGTATAATGAATATTCAAAACTTTGAAGCTTCATGGTTCCAATATTAATAATAATAATGGATAATTTGTTTAGCGCCATTTTCGTAAAAATTTTCAGCTCAAGGGCGCTTTACACATAAACTCTTTATAGTCCTACAATTATCTTTGTTTTTTAAAATTACAAATTATTATTTTTATTAAGGAGAACACATTCTTATTGTGAAGTTGTAATTATTCAGAACAGACGGTCTGTGATGTTTTAAATATTAATTTAATGTATTAATTTTAAATATATGCATATAAAATCATTATCGAAAAATATTGTTTTAATATCCCGGTAGCGCAAAAATAATATTAAAATTATTATTTTCACTTATGGAAATGACTTTTTGAAAAGGTGCGTTTTTAGTTTCTTCTAAAATAAAGTCTCCGATGCACTGTTTCTTACGACGGAGGGCAAAGAGTTCCACGTTTTTGGGCCTGCCACCGTAAATGCCCGTTCACTAAATTTAGACTCCGGGCAACGGTTGGTTCTACAACCCTAAATTGTATAATAAATATTCAAAACTTTGAAGTAGAAGCTGACCTGAGAGTTTGACGTCTACTATTAAATTGTCTGAGATACAAAGTTCTTGAAGGTATCTTAGGTCTCTGTATAGAGGCGCCATATTGTGTGTCGCCTTGTACATCAACCGGCACAATTTAAATTCAACTCTTTCAGGGAATCAGAGCCAATGTATCTGATGTAAAAGGGATGTTATATGAGAGAATTTAGAAACTCCATATATTATCCTGCTGAAACATTGGCAGGCCAGCATAGATACTGTTACAATAGTCCACACGTGACACCACAAATGCATTTATATGTAGACGGGCTGCCTCAAGAGGAAGATGTCTCCGAATACTTTTAATCTGTCTCAGTTGATAAAAGCATGCACTGACAGTTTTACTGATCTGTGTATTCATTGATATGGTACAATACATTGAACCACGGATTGTATCAGCCAACAGATATTACTTTGGTGTCTGAAAGCAACTAAAGTCCACCCTTCTATCACGTCTATACGAAGCCCTTATTAGACTAGTACCGATATACAGAGCAGAAGTCTTGAGTTGTCGACTATAAAATTGCAGGTTCGACGGGAAGAGCACCTTTGCGTGCCTTTAGCACGTTTGCATGCGTTCGTCCTAAGTATAGTATCTCATAAGTATCAGGGTATCTCATGACATACCCAAAGTATACATACAATATATATTAAATCAAATTAAATGACAGAAAAAATCAATTTATCGAAAATATTTTTTTGTTGCTACTGGTATTCGAACCTGGATCTTTTTCTATCCAGGGAAATGCGTTACCCAATTATCAAATGCGTTATCGCCAACAGAGTAAGTTGACGACAAATTTTCGAACTTATGTGCTGCAGCTCTTTCAAATTGATACATCTGTTATTCCATTTTTAAAAGCTGTCACCTTTTTATTGCGACAAATCTCAAATACCTTTGAGTAATCTACGCTAGGAGACGCCAGAAATTAAATCAATTCATTAAATTTGGATAAACTTTGATACAATTTTCCCTTAATATATTAAATCGATTGAAATAAATAATCCTTTGATTTGTTTATTTGTCAACTTTTTTCCCGAATCCAATCATCCAATTTAAATGTAACCAAACGACATCTATAATTTTTATTTTACTCGGGATATTGTGTTAATTATAAATTCCGTTAGTTACTTTATTCCACTTCAATATAATTTATAACTATAATATGGGACAGCTGTACAATTTTATTTAAATGAGGTGAAAAGGAACAACATTATTCATTATAATTCTGAATATTTCTGATTCCAATGAAAAACGTTGTCCCTTTTCGTGTAAATAAAATTGTATAGCTGTCCCATATTATAGTTATAAATACAAGTTGATGAGTTATATTGTTAGATTGATAATGCTCTTGCAAGGCGAAACGCGTCTTAAGCAAACTAAACGAGTAGAATATGCGATGCTGTGTGATATTGTAATCGATAGAATATTCGACGACTAATTTTAATCGACCATCGAACTGATAAATTCTCGCTGAGATCGAGGATTGCTTCCTTTACGGAAGTCAATATAAAAACTGGAACAGTCGAGTGAGCCAAATTTCGGCTTCGAAAATCCACGAGGTTTTTGGAGTTGAAGAATTTAGTTAAACGAGTCAAAACGAGTAATCGAATAATTGGATATGCCTTGCTGGTTGTAATTTTGTAGATTTTTTATGTATCCTTAACATTTATCTTTCTAAGTAACGAACTTCTTAACGGCCAGTGGCGTAACTATACCAGTGCAGCCAATGCGGTGCTTTAGAGCTCACGTTAAGGAAGATGCGTGTCCCTAAAGTCTTTCTCATAATAAAAA
Organism: Eubasilissa splendida; assembly: GCA_031772225.1. Classification (NCBI taxonomy): domain Eukaryota; kingdom Metazoa; phylum Arthropoda; class Insecta; order Trichoptera; family Phryganeidae; genus Eubasilissa; species Eubasilissa splendida. Next base: position 10,087,987 of record CM062853.1, on the reverse strand, counting down.
TTCTGTAATAAAATAATGAATGGGTTTAATAAAAAAAATATATTTTGCATTCAAGTACAGTCCCTGGGAATTTATTTCTTAATATTTCGCTGGGACTCTTCTAAACGGGAGGAAAAATTTCCGAGAACTGCTCGGCGGGTATTCTTCGTGATCGGTGCCATTTCTTCTCGAATATTTTCTTTTAATTGGTCCAGAGAGGGAGTATTGTTACTGTATACCTTTGGTTTAAGGTATACCGTAAATGAAAAAGTCCATTGGTGTCAAGTCGGAATATCAATTTGCCAGGGAAAGTTTCACGAATGATAAAGACACGCTCCATAGCGACTGAATTCCCAAGGACGTGGCCCTCGCCCGCTCGTTGAATGAAAATAATTTTGGAACAACTGTACTTTAATCGATACTTTTTATATGAACAAATATTTTTTTCTTTTACTACGGCAAGGAATAGATTTATAATACATATTTTAAATCATTTATTATAATCACTTCTCACATGAACATGTTACGAAAACATAAAGTGTAGCAAGGTTTTTAAAAATGTGAGTGTATATAAATGGCTAAAAACACATTTTTTTGTCATGAATATTCTAAGAGACAAGTGATCAACTTTTTGCTTACAATTTAGTCGATGAAACCACGTATATTGATATCTTTATACCTAATTTACAATATTGAATGCATATATTGAGACTCCTTCCATTTTGTCTTGGGGCCCATTTTTTCTGTTAGCAGTGTTACATCGCACAGCTGCGCGACCACGAAGATAATAATAATTATTATTATAGAAATAATAAAAATGACAGTCATTTTATCAAAAGTGTTATTGTCATTTGTGTTTTAAATATTTATAACTCTTGTCGATTGATTTGTTCGCACTATATTCTTAGTGCAAACAAATTGATTGACATATTTTCCTCTTCTCTGTCCAATATTTTTCCTTCATTATTTGTAATCTCAATCTCGTTGTTATTAAATATAAAATTAAAATTATACTAAATACATATGACGCATCAAATATAAAATAAACAGATCGACAATGTCTTTAATACTCGTCTATTTTTAGCCGTTGAAACAATGCCCTCCTAGCTAGCTGCACATTTGCAAAATTCTTTGTACAAAGTTGAAAGTTTTCTTCGTGAATTTCCATTCATCTCAGTGGTACACTGACCGGCCGCCACAATGCAATGGTCGGAGAGTGGAACAAAACCTACTTCCGAACAAACATGTCCTGAATACAAATGAATAAGTTCGTCAGTGAAGACTGGAGACTAGTGTTGTTACTTTAAATTTGACCTATCCGGGTACCTAAGTAGCGAGAATAAAAGGGTACCACAGATCGTTGACAGACGGTAACGCAGCTTCGTGAATAATTTATATATACATGACATCGAAGTAGAAATTCATGTATTATCTTAAATTCTTAACTTGATCAGATATAATTATATTTACAATACAGGTTTACTACATAAATGGAACACAAATAATAGATAGTTTAGTTTTATCGTTACGTTAAACTTGGCTATTCATATGCGTATTAGATAGATCAATACAGATAAAATAAATGTAAATTATGAAACCGAATATCTGGATAGGCCCTATGTCCGCTCTACTAGAATAACACTTGTCTCAAGGTTTTGAGAAACATTAATTTGTGTAAACAAGTAAATAATTAAATTTAAAAAAAAACTACAATGTTATTCTCATATTTTATTTATATAAAATGGAGTTTAACGATGCGGGTTTTATGTTTTATAAACAATATCGTCTAAATGCCGTCCATTTCTGTCAAGACACTCTTGCAATCGGACTCTTAAATTTGTGAACACACGAGTGCAAAGCGTTGGTTCAATGGCAACAACTTCACGGTGAATATTTTCTTGTAAAGCCTGAATTGTTCGAGGATTGTTACTGTAAACTCTCGATTTAAGGTATCCCCACAAAAAAAAAGTCATACTGTGTAGGGTCCGGTGACCGAGGTGCCCAGCGTATGTCTCCGTACTTGCTGATTAATTTATTGGGAAAAATAGCCATTGATATGAAAATGTGCTTTGTCAGTAAACAATATGTTTCCAAGCGTTCGTGCTGTTCCAGAACGTTCCAGCATCGTTCTCGCTAAGGTTTCACGTAAAGAATAGTCATTTTCGTTGAAAACTGCACGATTTGCAGTTTGTATGGGTAAAACTGTAGTTTATTTTTCAAAATAACGTGCACTGTTGATTTTTTTATTCCAGTACAGGCTGCAATCTTCCTTATCGATTTACGCGGATTGCGCATAATTTCACGTCGAACTTGAGCCACATGTTCTGGCGTCACTGCTGACGTTGATGGTCCCGGATAAGTTTGGTTAACCATTGTCCCTTCTTGTCCGAACTTTTGATACCAACACCGGATAAGTTGCATAATCGGCCCATCACTTACTCGTTGAATATTAAAGTGAGTACAAAAAGCGCGACGCGCACGAACCAATGAATCACCGCACTTTAAATATTGCTCAACCGCGAACACGCGGTGCGCTTCCGACCAGTGACATTGCGACTGGCAAATCAGCAAATCACGCGCGTCGAACAATACCCCTCACACTTGATGATTTACGAGCAATGAATTTTTTCATTAATTAAAACAATAATTATATCAAACTAAATCTAGTACCTAACTTAAATTATTACGATGAAACAAAACAATGTTCAATAATCTATATAAAAATGAACATTAGCCACAAAGTTGAATGTATAAATATTAAAAATGCAGATCAAAGACAAATATAATGAATCAAATAATTCATAAGGTTAACTGTAAAGCGTTTTACGGTACAATTAATATAATATAAAAATTTTCAAAATATACTTATTTCTTAGTAACAGCGTGTCTCGTACTGCACTACTAAATACCTACACTTAACTAAAATAGGATTAAAACCCAAAATATTATGTTCTAAAACAACTCATACTTGATCAATACTATCCATATTTCATATTCAAAAATCAAAATTACCAATATTTTTACTTCTGCAACTTCTGCATTACGTGTCAAAAATTATCGAAAATATTACGTGCGGTATTCAAATGTTGTGTCTCAAAAATGAATTTAAATTACCCGAGAAATTTATTTAGCAATCGTTTGCTAGCAAAATATTTCCAAGAGTACCCGGGTACGCGATATACTCGCAGTTCTAAATAGTCGACATCACTACGGATGACTTGTCCGAACGGTGATGGATGGTCGCGCAGACAATAAACCGCAGCGAACTTATCTTACAAAGGTTGGGGTCATTTAGAAAATAAAAGACATCGTAACCCGGTCATCACAGACGAAATATATTTCACTTTTTTGTACAATTTTCACTTTTCTAATACCTGTTCTGTACCTGTACCTGTAGACACGCCGTATTTACGTATATAAGGCTTTTTTTTGTAACAATTAATAATATAAGAAAATAGAATACATAGTGAACGTGATTTGAGCAAGGTCAAGCAAAGGAGCAATACGCAACTGACAACTGATAAGTTATATGCAATCTGAGCAATCTCAATCTCGCTCATAGAAGCTCATATAAACAGAACCAATGTTTCCTTTAATTATTTTAGTTGATGTACGAAATAAAATATTGCTGCAAAGTTTTAAACGTATTTTTTTCGCAAACTGCAAAATATTTATTTGACCAATAAATATTTCACATTTTCTAAAATTCAATGTCTAAAATGAATTAAATATTTTCAGCTTATTAAGTAACTAAACTAACTAACTTGGGTAGGCAGATAGGATAGAGCGCCACACTCTTCTATCCTGACACACAATTCTCGCCTCATCCACATTCATACATCTTTTCATATAAGCTCGACGATTATTGACGCTTCTAACAGGACTCCAGTATCTGGTTTACCTGGTCGTGCCAAGTCGTCCTCTACTTCTGGTGCCATCAACACTTGCGTCATATACCCATAAACAATAAAATAAACAAACATAATAGTAAATAATAATAAATATAATATAATAAATAAACAATTCGTTTAATACAAATTAAATGATTCAACTAAAAAGATACAAATAGATTTTTTTCTGCATATTATTCTAGTTGATTAATTTAATATATATTAAAAATACCATAAAACTATGTTCTGAAAATGCAACTTTACAACAAAAACACAACAGAAAAAAAAAACTTTATTTTTCGTGAAGTTTTATTTTAATGTTTATTTATTTTGGCAGAATAGTGCGCGATGAATTATACGTACATTTCACATCAGACGTAATAAAAATTAACAGATTAATTAATTTAAGTGTGGTGGATATGTTTAAGCAAAATATTTTCCTGTAAATTTCACCTGAAAAGTAGGTTGATAGAGTCAAGGTAAATGATCAGAGATTGGGATGATGCAATGATGGTTCATATAAAGGTTCATGTACTCATATATTGTAAGCTTTAGTCATTTAGATCTTGTAATATTGATTTTATTTTACTAAATTCCCTCACTCAGTCAATGTACTCATGTCTGAGCATAGTAGTCGTTAGACTGCTTCTACAGCGTGAACTGTCTGTCTTTATTCTTCATCATTGTTCATTCCCAGTGATCACCATCGGTATCACTATCTTTTCTAGCAATATGCCCAAAGATCGCGGGAATTATTACAGCGTGCTAATTCTTGAAGAATGAAGACATTCGTTCATTTCTAATCAACGCACAATTTCCAAGACGCCTTCTGAGCGAAAGCAGTATATTTATTTCTCAGAGTTCAAAGTTATAGACCAACTTATTACAACAATAGTGTAGATCTCTTTTGAGTTTTTATTATTTCAACGGTCACTTTTTGCTAACCAATTTTTGACCCAGAAAGCAGTCAGTTACTCGTACAATCATGATCGCTTACCTGCGAGTAGGGCAGCAGCTTGCAGGTAAATTCTCCGAGATCCCACTGAGGAGATACCCTGGCCGCGATGATGGCGGGTATCCCCAGTACAAAGACCAGGTCAGCAAACGCCAAATTAACGATGAAGCAGTTGGTCACAGTCTGTATCTCTTTTCTCCTGCGAAGAACAATATATATATATTTTTTAAATATCTAACGCACACACGTTATGGTAGCAACCACAATATTCTTTCGATAAATTAATTTTATATGTATATCGTTCTAATTAATACATTTAATTTGTATTATTAATTATTTATTCAAAAACAAGCTTAACATTTAACAGAAATATGTCTGCAAGTAACTTTAAGTTATTGTTCGTTTTTAGGTGGTTACACACCACCTTTATCAAAGATTAATTATTTTCTTAGGAAAATTCTAAAACCTAAAACCTAGTATGTATAATACAAAATCTATGACATTAGTCTATTTAATAAATCGACGAAAATACACAATAGAAAAATAATTACATCGTTTTATGTGATAACTGCACACTTTCATGTAATAGAGTTGACAGCAGTTCTTGTTTTTATATGTTGCCATGAGACATGGAGAGCTGTTAATATATATATGTTTTTTGTTGCGATGAAAATATATATTTATATATGTAGAATAGTGTTTGTTTTAATAGTTGACGTAATAACTAAGTTAATCTAAAATATAACTACACGTGTGTTGTCGCTTCCTACAGAAGTATATAATTTTTTTTATCCTTGTGTCGATGTGAAGACTGTATAATAATTAATTAAGGAAAATAAATATAAATTAATTGGTTTCCTAATGTGTTAAAATTAGATCCTTACGTCAATTTGGTCGTCAGAAAAGTACAGACACAGTGACGCTCACTCAAGGTCAAAATTTTACTAGAAAAACTACTCATTCCTCGATGTATTATTTGATATATTCATTTTCCTTGTAATAAGTTTTGTGAGTTAGAAAAATTCATACTTTGATTTCTTTGAAATTTAAATTTGACACAATTGTTTTCAAAATGTATAATTTTATTATTATAGTTATTGGTGTGATTTTGGTCATTTATTGCTTGCTATTATTGTCAGATATAAACTATTTTTAATATCGTCTTAATGAGAAGACAATGCATAGACAAAGGAAATCCACCAGAAAGGCAAGTCTGAGGGGGATGAAAAAAATGTGAGGTGTGCTTAGTGGGATTTTGAAGAGATTATTGTAGATTATTATTAGACGTGATAGTTTTTAAAAATGGAATAACAGATGTATCAATTTGAAAGAGCTGCATTATATAAGTTCAAAAATTTGCTGTCAACTTATTACAACAATGGTGTAATTAGATAACGCATTTCCTCGAATAGCAAAGGATGCAGGTTCGAATCCCGGTAGCAACAAAAATATTTATACGATAAATTGATTTTTTCTGTATATCTTTTAAGTTGATACATATAATGAATCTATTTTGAGATTGGTAACCATTAATGGACTCCATTAGTTGTTGTTTTTAATATTCTTGAATATTGGTATGTACATGAAAAGTAAGAACTAATAAAAACAGAAAGAAAAAATAAATACAAAAAGCCAAGTAAACTCAACGAAGTAAAAACTAAAGACATGTAAAATGTTAGGAACGGAGTAAAGAATATTAAAATAAGAGCACATCAAAGAAACGGAGAAAAAAAGTTATATCAGGATAAAAGATTGTTAAAATATGTATAAAAAACAAGTAAAAACAGAATATAGTAAAAACGGGGTAAAAAAACAGGATTAGAATAAAAACAAGCAGAGAGCAAACAAAATATAACATTTAGGATGCGATACAGTTATCATCTCTTGTGGTAGTTTATTATATATATAAGATTTTCATTAACGTTATTTGGGGATTTGCTCAAGTACACTTAAAATATTTGATAAAACGCAGGGTTCTGTTTTCAAGTAGGTCTTTCGGCAATGCCTTTATAAATAATTACCTGATATTTAGTACTTTGAGCTTTTGGAATAGCAGTTCTGATAAGCCATTTAAAAATGACACATTATGTGCCGTTAGTAAGGCTCGATGTATAATATTTAGGCGTGTTCGGTTTCATTTTTACGTAATTTATATTATATTTATTTTCTACTTTCGCTCTCTTTATACCGATATATATATATATATATATATATATATTATATTATATATATATATCGGTATAATATATATATATATATATTATATTAAGATACATATGTAGGGGACGGAATTTCAAATTCACCGCCGTCTCAGCCAACATCAACACTAGCGACATAACTCTGCCGGCTGCCGCTATAGGTCTAGCCCGATCGACGATCTATCTCTCCTGTTTCATCGCTTCGCAACGGTGATCTTGCCAGCCCACGAGCGCCGAGCGAGACCGCTGTCTCGTTTCAATTCATAATTAACGCTCACCTTCTGCATCTTCACTCATTTGTTTCATTCTATCAGTCTTCCTTGTTCTATCTGACTCAATAAACATCAACACGCCAATCATCGCTCTTTCAATTAACCACCGACCTAACCCCCAAATATGCTTTTTAATATACAGTACATAAACTTCTTCTATGTGATGACAATTCTAAATGACTCAGAAACAAAATAATTCAATGTTCATTTCCAAGAAACTGAATGATGTGACAATTTGGTGGTATAAGCGTATGTGTAAAGTAATAATCTATATTTTTAAGAACACATTCTTATTGTGAAGTTGCAATTTATTTATATACGAAAAAGTGAAAAATAAAATATAATAGAATCAAAAGCAAAGTTGTTTTCAACATAGTCGACAAGGTTAAGAAAGATTCGCTATATAGAAAAGGATGTTATGAAAATATACATCGCGAGTATTGAAAACATCAGGTGTAGATAGAGGACGCCTGTTTCAGAACTGGTACGATCAGGTAAACTATATATCAGGTACGCCTATTCTTTAAATATGTACATACGAGTATATATAGCAGTGGATAGAACTCCACACTCTTTTGTCTTGGCATACCACTCTTACCTCGTCCACTTTCATATCTTACTTTTTCTTACGCACACTCTTGGGTCGTTGAAACTAAATCATTATTAGATATTTTTAAGTAATATTTTTATCGTGTATCATTTTATTTAATTGAGAGATTTTGACAGTGTGTACTTAATATAACTAACATCATAAATATTTAACATGTGATACTATTTATGAAAATCTACAAAACTGTTTAGATATATAAGTATGTTTAGATATAGAAGTATGCAGAAAATAAACAAAAAGAAAAAAAGAGGAAGAAAGGGTGGGGAGGTCGCAACTATTGTTGCGGTAAAGGGAGAGCAATATGTGTTTATAGGTAGAAAAAGTCAATTTCTGTAAATTTCTCATAATTGTATTTGCATAACCGGTGTATGAATGAATTTTGTATGTAAGATGTTGTACATCTAGGAATGTGAAAGAGTGCGAATTGCCGGGTCGATCTAGATGGTATGTGGAGAGATATTAATTCTAATTACCTGGGACATTTAATATGGCCTTGCAGTAGTTTGAAGAGAAGTATTTGGTCAGCACGTGTTCTTGAAGAGTTGAATGATAGATTAGATCTAACATTGAGATATCGAATAAACCTATTTTGTATTCGTTCTAATCTCGCAATATATGTAATCTGCCATAGATTCTAAATTTTATCGACTATACTAAAAATAGCTGTACATTTGCTCCTGCTCCTACATAGATTTTCCCGAATATGCGTCTGAACGACCGCATTCAATCTACTTTCGTTCTTTATTTGCTAATTCCAGGTTTCACTTATACGCTTAAATGTTTACACACGAGTACTCCATTATAAAAATAATTTTAAACAAAACCAGACTTTCAATCTGTCATAATTTTGTAATAATTTTGAATGTGGAATATCGTTGACTGGCACAGTAAATGAGCAATAAGATGAGACGGCACATCAATTTATATATTTAAATTATTTTTCAGTTGTATGTATGTGCCTTTGTTAAATAAAAATAAAAATAAAAATATATATATATATATATATATATGCTATTATTAATTACGGGTTATATTTAGATACAATGTTTAACGTCTCACTAATGACGTGTGTCAGATTTAATAGTGCCGGAACCAATCTTGCCGTCGTAATGATAGATATACTGTCATTTGACAGATATGATGATGGATTTTTTTAAATATTAAAATATAATGTATTATGTTAAGCTAGGTATGAGCATTTATTTCAAATCTAAGTTGTGTTTTTATATGTATTTTTTTTTACCAAAATGAAATTTACCGAAAAAATACAAATAAATGTTTTTTTTAAAGATTTGAAATTTTGAATATGTAATTTTTCCCTTGTATAATTTAATCATGTATCCTGTTTCTATATGCCTCATGTGTATGTATATATATTATTTAAAAGCAAAACGGTATTTTTATTCTATGTAATCTATTGCGCCGCGTAAACTGTTAATGTATTTTAAAAAAAAACGCAATATTTATTATTAGCCCAGCTCATTTCTTGAGATCATTGGACCTCCTTAGGATAATGGATGCTTGTTAAGATGTAGTAAGTATTATCAATTATTATAGGATGTAATAATATATATATTTTTTAATTAATATGTTAACACGATAACAACACTCTTAATACTAGATCCAGTGGTGTTCGAGAGAGACCGATTGTGATATAACATTAAATAATTAATGAATTTATGTATTTGGTAAATATGTTTAAGAGGGATGGAAAAGTTGTGAATGATATCGAAAAGAGGGTGAATGCGGTAAATAAAGCGAATGGTGTTCTGAATGCAACTATCGCCAATGTAAATTTATCACATGACATTTGTTTTAGTGCCAACACTAATGTACGGAAGTGATTTGATAAAAGTATAATGAAACTAGACTTAATGCGGTGGAAATACAGCCACTTACATACAAATACTGAAGAATATATTTTTTTATTTCATTTGAATATCGACCCCTCAGAATCATTACATCTGTTACATCTGATACTGATACTGTTTTGAGATAATGACCTCAAAAGTGTCAATTAAATTTCAACATACATTCATGTATATTTTATTTTGAGTATGCAAATACGATCAGTTTATAGGTCTTAACTTATTTTCAGTATTATAAATGACCACTGTGAGATGAGAGAAATTAAAAATAAAAATAAACATTGTAAATTAACAACTATAATGATCCATAAATTGAAATAAATAACTGATGCAGTTGGAACTTTGAGCTCTTGCTATTTTCTTTAATATCACTTAAATAGTGTTGATGCGTATGGAAAAAATAATGAATAATGTATTTGGAACCCATTGCATGCAATAACTCAAATTAGCTCAAAATTTTAGTTGGAAGTGTGTACCCTCGGAAGATCTAGAATGACCAGATAAACCAAGGACGGTCCTGTTTCATTCTTCAACAACCAAAGAGAGAATGCATGAAAATGAAAGGGGCAACAATGGAGTGCTAGAACTCTACACTCTTCTATCCTCTCTGCTTACCCCCGTGAAAAATTATGACTATTGTGAAATAACCGAATGGTGTCAATGCTGCTAAGATTTTGTTGTACAGTTTCACTTCTTAGAAAACAGCAATTTTCGCATCATCACCTAATGATTGTGAATCATGAGATTATTGGAAAATGTCTTAGTAATAATGCATCGATCTTATGAGTCATATTATTTGTTGTTCCATTACATCACTTGAACAAATATGTTCTTATAGAAATGTCATTTATACACGAGATGATTTGTTTTTAATTATATTCATTCAACTCATCTCGTTATAAATCGATAACATCGACGGTATCTGTACCCAGAATCAAACAAGATACTATAAGTAAAGGGTGTTTTTTTAAGAGGTATGAAACTTTAAAATGAAATGAAACACATACAAGTCGTGGTAATGGCCATGGTATTGGCTTTATTGGAAAGATACTTTTATGTCATTAGTGTTTAAATATGATTTTGATAATAAAGCGCAATCTAGTATATCGGAAATAACGCGACGAATGTTAGCATCCAAGTAGTCTATCGTCTCTGGTTTATCGGTGTAGACTAACCACTTCACGTATCTCCACAGAAATTTCCTTCAATAAATTGATTGTGGCGCGCGCTGTGTGGCATGTTGCGCTATCTTGTTGAAACCACAGCTCTTTCACATTAATGCCATTCAATTGAGGAACGAAAAAGTCTGTAATCATGGATCTATTGCTGTGCACGATGGCGAATCGACTCATTCGGATCCTCCTCAAAACTACGCTCCATTGCAGCAACAACTTCTTCATTGTGCACTGTACGACGTCTCTACGAATGTGTGTTATCAATTAGAGTATGCGTGGTGCGAAAACGATCCATGGTTATTCGAATTACTTGCTCGGATGGACGATTATGTCGACCGTAAAATGGACCTAACGCACGGTAATTTTCGTAAACTGAACCACGATTTTCGAAATAAATTTACACAATTTTCAATCATTGTTCTGGTGTAAGTCTATTCATGGTGAAATAGCAAACCAAACTGAGCACAAATCAGCTATTAGTTGTCAAATTGGCTGTCGCTAGAAAAAGTGTTGCCAATTCAGAAAAAAAACCTCTAAAAAAACACCTGTACAAGATTGATTATTATTGGTTTTTATTTACTTCATCTGATTGTTGAATACTCACCTGTTAACGGAACTCATCGCATTATTGAAACATACAACTAGAATACAAAGTAATTGCTTCGATTCAGTTATCAAAATTTTAATAATATCAAAAACAATAATGAGTATTGGGCCTAAAATTGATATGTATAAGTATAACATATGAGACTGACGCCGTATGTATTTGACGTCATGTGAATCCAGTTATAATTGAGGCAGTGGGAGGGAAAGCGGACATGCTCACAAATGTTTATACATGAGTAATGACATTATGTGACAATGAATTTTAAATATTTTAATTGCAATAGTGGATCAACCCTGATTTTAAGAATGATATCTCTTTTGCATTTATTTTATTTTAAAAAAAAAAAATGTATTTGAAACTCGGTAGGTACTCAAAACAAATCTTTTTGGAATTTGCTCTCAATTAAGTTATTTATTATAAGTCAAGATTTCCAATTTCACGGTGATTTAGTGGCCACTTTTATAAATAAGTAAGTACCTACCCACATGTTTATTTTTTATGGTACTGTAAATCTCTATTTTTTTTATTCGTTTTTTATTCAAACAAAGCCAATAAATTACTTACCACCACGCCGATTCCCCGCGGTGGTAGGCAGAGAGGATAGAGCGCCACACTATTCTGCCCTGACACACAATTCTCGCATCATCCACATTAATACATCTTCTCATACAAGCTTTCGCGGACGTCCTCTATTTCTGGTGCCATCAACACTTGCGTTATATATCTTTCTAACCATTCTCTCCTCATTCATACGTTGCATATGACCAAACCACCTAAGTGATCCTTTCTTAATCTTACTCATAATACTAAAATCAGCTTTACATTATTTCCTTATTTCTGCATTCTTTACTTTGTCATAAATGCATTTTCCACATATACGCCTTAGTGATCTCATTTCCACTGTATTCAGTCTACTTTCGTTCCTCTACACTCTCATTTCCATACACCAGGACTCCATTGTGAACCGCTAGTATTGCCTCGGTTGACAAGTTCCCGTTAGATATAATTCTATTCAAAGCGCCGTTCACTTTATTCCTCCTCCCTGCCCTTCTTTCGTCTTTCTCAGGTTATAAAAGTATTAATTTCTCGTCATCATGGATCTAATTATTTTAGGTAATCTTTGAATAAAAATTCAATTAATTCATAATTGTTTGTAGCATGTACCTTGTGTAATAGGTAGAGTTTTCCTTAGAAATTAATGAATCTTTGAATCTCCTACCTGCAGACGAACAACTTAATTGCTTACCTATTCCAAGTGCACCTATATAGGTGCTTATTGATTCTAAGTGCACCTAGTATTATTTAGATTATATAATATAAATAATGATAATAAATATTAACATAGGCAAGATCATACAGTTAAACTTTACATGTACTAGTGACAAAACTCCGTCCTAAGACGGGCACCAAAAACATACATAGAACGTTTGGTGTTGTAAAAAAGGTCAGCTGCACGTCTAGTTTGCGTCATTTTTTCTGAACTGGATCGTCTTACGTACTGATGAAACACCACAAATACTCTTTAGTATCCAACATCAAATAAAACGTCAAGAAATTGAAATAATTATATTACCTTATTATTTTAAATAACCATATTAATTTTAATCATTTTAAAACAGCATTGCAATATTTGAAATATCTAACAGTAAATTTCTTTTGAAAATAATATGCCTTCAGGACGTTAGGAATTTATTTATAAGAGAGCGGCTTTAAGATATTTTTTTTATACAAATGCGACGAAGCTCAAACAAGATTCAGTTTCGGTAGGCCGCAGTTGATCTTAACACCTTTGACGTAATCACTTAGATGTACATACGTCATACTAATTCCCCACATCACGTGAATCTTATCGCCCGATTTAAAATGTTAGTGCTGTTAAAATGTATGTACAGAAGAAAATGTGTATTTTTCCAAATTCCTATTGAGAAAAAAAATACGTTATATGTTTCAGTTACATGTATCACGCCACCCCTGCATAGAGTATGGTTCAAAAAAATTGTGATTAAATATTTAAAAATTTAGTTTAATAAATATAGACGGGAATAATAATTAATACACTATTTATTTTTGTTAATAAATATATTTAGTATTGAAATTTGATGTTAAGAATTTATAAATAATAAAGTCTAAATATCAATCAGCATATGTACTTTTAAGACAATTTGATGCCATAGTAGTAATAGAAAAATAGTAGTGTTCGTTTAGCATGTTACAGGTAGCTGGATCGTAGCTCAGTGCAATCAAATCAAATTATAATTAAACGCGCGTAATTAACGTTTCTTTGGTCATTTTTTCGTCACACCTATTTTTGAGATTACTCTAAAACGAAATTTTTTCGGAGTACATCAAAAATGCCGTCAGTCACGATTCCCCGCTTACTCTTAATAATTTTTTAATCATTTACATACCTTAAAACTGCGACAATAATTGCAACATTCGCCACAACCGACAGACACAGAACGAGAGCGAAGAAGGCAGCCTCGAGGAACACCCAGACTCCGCTCCTCTCGCCTAGAGTGGTGTAGTAAGTGAAGTAATATCTCGCATCCCAGCCATCTTCGTCGTAAATACCCCATCCGTAAGATGACATCCAGGCGGGTCTCATTTTTCATTAAAAATATAATAACACCGCGAAATCCTCACGCGAAACATGAACACGGATAATTTGACAATTCACGGAGGCATTGAATTACTTGCCCTCATTTAAAAATATTTTCGCTCGTCGTTTTCACTTTTTGCACTGTCGTTTTTCACTGCGTAAGTTTTTGATTGTGTTTTACATCACTTATAAATTAAAAACGGAATTGTTGTAATTACAATTTGTGAAATTGACACGTCTGTTTCGGTTCGCGATGTTTAAATGCATTTGAATGTACGTACACAAATCACATCGGCGAGAAAACGTGCGAGTCAATGAGACGGACACTACGTTCGCGGCGGCCACTCGGGTTTCGAAAGGAAACGTTTTCGTCGAATAATGTTGTAATATAAACCGATGTCAACCTGACTCACGCTCGTGTCAGAGATTACACACACAAATTCTTGTATATTTACTTATTTCTCGCGTTTACCTCGTGTTGTTTGTTTGCGGTTGGAGACATGCGATAAACTGCGGCCTAACCAATACAAAATGAAGGCTGATAATAATTTGCATTGTTTAAAATGTTTAATCTTGCACGCGTAAAGATATGTCGGCCTCTGCGGTTTGGTGGGTGGTGAGTTTGGAGTTTAACCGGAATTGACGTCTGTCTTAAAATTAAATAATGTGTAGGTTTCAGAAACACAAACGATCGACTTCTCAGTTTGTTCAGGGCTCGACTATAACTGGCCCTACGTTTTGCTTCGGACCGTGCGGCAGAATACATCGCCCTGATGACTAACCTGCAACGTAAACCGAAACGAAGATGAATGAAACCACATGCAACACGGTGATGTTCTGCACAGGTGGCGGATCTTATTGGTCTAAATTTATAAGAATATGTATATGCTGGCGCCATCTGTAAATTAAAATTAAAAAAGCCTTTTCGATTTGCCTTCTATTTCTGCTATAGTGATAATTCAAATGATTGAAATAATTGAAAAGTTAAACAGGGATATTTTTGTCTTGTGAGAATTTTTACAGACGCAATCATTACATGAATTGAGTTTATATAAAATTGCAACAGCAAATCTAATGAAGCTTCGGTATGACGTTACGTTTTATGTATTCTGAAATTCAGTATCCTGATTACGGAGATATTTGTCTCGTGACAGAAATTTTTGGAGTGTTGTCGACGACCATGGATCTAGATAGTTGGTAACATCAAATGATGATAATTGAGTAATAATTACGGAAGTGTAAACTTTATATGAAAAATCTTTAGCAACGAAGTCCAATTAATGACCTTTAAACAGAAAATAAATTTCAATGTTATGGTATTTATTTTTATAATTTAAAAGATAAATTAATGCGTATCAACAGCAAGATATAAGCAAACAAGAGGAAGAGAGAGGCTGAGCTCGCCATTCGGGAAGAAGATTTAATCTCAGAAATCGGTGATGCACAGTGCAATGAATTCATCTATATAGATTCAAAATGAAACTAAGCAAATATGTTAAGATAAATTATAATAAAAATAAATATTTTTATCTTGTTTATTTTAGAACGTATATACAGGTTGTAACAAACCTAGTCCACAATATTTTATACCTGACTAAATTATGACTCAAAAATGATTAAGAAATAGGTGCAAATTCTGCACTGTTATGGAAAATGTTATTGTTTGAAATTTTGATGTTCATCGAAATAAATATTTTCAAAATTGTTCCATTATTAATCTAAATGTTTGGTTCAGACCCTAAATCAACTACGAAAAAATAGTCTAACCGCTCGAAATTCGATTTCCTTTAATTTTATGTACAATTTAGAATCAATAAAATATTTTGATTAATCGAATAATTAGGATTTTTTTTTGAAATGCTTATGTCTCTGACATGGTTGAGATTAGACACATATTTCTTAAACGTTTTTGAGTCGTAATTTAGTTAAGTATCCACCCATAAAACACTGTGAACTAAGTCTGTTACACCTTGTAATATACTTATGCATGCACTATATTAAGAATAAATAAATCCTGTTACTTGTGATACCCTTCATTCTTCCTAAACCATCCAACAGTAAAACTTATTACTCACTGTTAACTCGGTCCTGACCTCAGTCACCGTGTTGTGATTTTCTCATAACGGATTGTTTCGGGAGTACCTGGCGCTTCATATTATTAAGAGCGTGATTTCAAAAATAATTCACATTTTCGCGTTTTTTACGAAAATGTGGGTTTTTATTATTCATTTATATCAGAAGTTATATACAAAACTGTCATTTTTTAAAACTATTATTATTTAAAGCTATTTTTAATGTTTTTTAATCGGCAATATGAAATCAAAAAACACATTAATAGGATCAATATAAATATTATTTAGTAAGAATGATTTTAAATAGTAGCTGAAGCCTCAAAGCATGTAAGTAAAAACAATATATTATTAAGAATAAATTGTTTTCACTAACACAAAGTGTTTTAAAAACGTCAAAAATTGATAATATGTCCTGTAAATTTAACTCTATTAATTTTTAATATTTTGTCTTCGTTATCTTGACTTTAAGATTATAAGATAATATTTCGTATATCTAAGAATTTTCCATACTAAGGCAATTTTGTGGCACGCGGAAAATGAATTTATTGGTCGCGGTCTTTTTTATAATGATTGTATTTTCTTAATTATGACAAATAACATTCAGTTTATTAGTTTTATATTAGTATTAAGGTCCTATTTAAGAAATAGTTATAAAAAAGTCAAATCTAGTTTATAACTTCTGATATAAATGAATAATAAAAACCCACATTTTCTTAAAAAACGCAAAATTTTTAATTAATTTTGAAAGCACGCTTTTAAGGATTGCGGTGCACGAAGATCAAAGAGAACCCACGAAGAAATGATACAGAGAAATAATCCGCTTTATGCTGGGCACTTCAACGTTACAAGCTCGCGTTCATCGTTCATTTCTGCTACAACCAATGACGCAAGTTCTTCGACGCATGTTTCTCTTGAAATATCTCCAAAAGACTCATAATTACTGCTTTCTCTCGATGTTCTAGATTTTTTTTTCCGATAATGATACAAGCATGAAATCATACCGTATCAATATTTTGACTGTTTCCGATCTAAGTCAAACCGATTGTGCCACTAAAATAAGATTAACTCGAATGGCCGTTAATGGGATCAACACCCTGACCTTCGACGCCAAGGGCAGTATCACAATCGCTCACCGCGCAAGCTAGATGATGCGTTGACCAGATTTCAGATTGTTTGCTTTCTTTTGCACTTGTAATAGAAAGCCAACAAATGAGTCAGACTCTTCAAATATAAGATATGCTTAGTTCAAATAGTTGAGGCGCCCCAAGGCATCAATGCCAAATTCCTCAATTGGCCACTTGTAAGTCACGAGTAACCAATTAAGGAATTTGCAGTCTAGACCAGGGAAAATTATTATTATTGGGAGAACACATTCTTATTGTGAAGTTGTAATTATTCAGAATATATGTCTGTGATGTTTTAAAAGTACTGTCGCTCTAGCATAGTTAAATAACGAACCTTCCCCGATGTTGCATTTGGAGAAATCAATGAGAGACTTCTAAACTTTTAAATTTTGCGGAAATTCAGTCAGAGATTCCTACTAGGCCCTGGTTTTCCAAAACGAAATTAAATAAGTTTGAAACTTCCTCGATCTGCCGTATGAGGATCGGCCATTGTTGTATCAATTCTCACTTGTTTAAAATCCGCATTCGGAACTCTCCTATGTGTGAATGTCAACTAGAAGAGGAAAATTTAAATCATGTTTTTTTAGGATGCCCTATCAATGACCATTATCCAAATTTAATCCAAGATCTTTCTAACAATAAAATTCCATTTACCAGTAACATCACAACTATGTTATCATCTAACAATCAAACCATTTTTAAAATATTAACGAGGTTCCTAAACGCCAGTGAAATAAACCTGTAAAAATTAAATGTATTCAAAAGAAACTTCACATTAAATAAAATGACTTGGTAATGGCAAGAACACTCCATAAGGGTAAAACGCCAATTTAAAAAAAAAAAAACCTTCCCCGGTTTGGAAAGAGATCCACGTTCGAATCCCGGTAGAAACAACAATATTTTTCGGTAAATTTGAGTTTATATGTATATCTTTCTAATTAATACATTTACTTAGTATTTTAAATTATTATTTATTTGATTAATTCACTTACTTTTTTATAGAATTATCATTACATTTTTTATTCCGTTATTATTAATTATAAGTGGCTCCCACTTTTCTCTGCCTATTGTTATTCGATTTCCGTCGAATTTGGTGATTTCATTTGTCCAACAGATTTCAGGACGGCCTGTTGGCCTCTTGACTACCCTCGGGTACCACTGAATGACGACAACCGGGTACCATATGATGCGACCTGCCCATTGTCTATTCATTTTTTTAACGTCTTAGAATTAAATCATTATCATTACGTTATCACTATCAGCTTGTATCTCTCTACTTGTAGACACAAGCCTCCCCCAAGGTTCGCCAATTCTCTCCATCTTCAGGCGTTCTCACCCGCCGATCTTCTAACATCGTCGCTCTATACTTATATTATATATATTTCTCATTTCTAACTTTTCAACCACAAAAAAGTCTAATATATTCTTTCAGAATATGTTTCTAACTTTTCAACCACAAAAAAGTGTAATATGTTCTTTCAGAATACGTTTTTAACTTTTTAATCACAAAAATTGACAATCGTATCATTTGAACCTTCACGTCGTACTTTATCTTTATAGGAGTCATGAACATGTCGATAATCTGAAAATTGATACAATATCATTGTAGATATTTGTAGTGAATATTTATCAATCAAGTCTAATTTTTAAATTTCGACATACAAAAAAAAATAGGAAAAATGGTACGAGTTATGCGTGCATTTGACATGATTATTAAAAAGTAATACACATACAGTGAAACCCCGATTTTAAAGGAAAATGTAAATTGGGGCTGTTAAAAAAACTGATTTTTTATTGAAAAAGTTAAACAATGTTTTTGACAGCATGTGTTTTTGTTGTTTTCGAATATTTCTTTCAATATTATGAATTAAATTCAAGAATTCTGGTGATACTTTGCTAATACTAGTAAAATATTCATTTGAAGCCTTCAATATGCCTCAATATAGCATCGTCCTTTGTAGGAACTGGGTTTATGGGATGAGCAGACACTTCTTCTTTTCGTTTATGTGACTGTTCACTATTTCACCAATTTCCACTACGTCCTATGTTATTACGTTGGAGTCATGTAAATCTGCAAGGGTTATTCATTCATTCTTTCCCATCCTTCAACATTGTCTTCGCTATCTTCTACGCAATTTTCTTGCTGATTCTAGCTTGTAAAAAACAACGAAATTTACAAATTACGTAGGTATTAGAATGAAAAATGCGTATATACGACAAGCAAACGACTATCATACTGCGAACAATTCAATCAATTTTAGACGTAAATCGCGAAAAAGACAAACGTAAAATAGAGTTTCCAATGTACTAAAACGACACGGGACTGCAAAAATAACGCGCAAATGTAGGTAAAACGTGAATTCCGGGCATGAGAAATCGGAGTTCCACCATATTTAAATACGCAACAATAAATATATAAAAAAATTTAAGTATAATCAAATATTCTGTAATATTTCAAATACCTAAATGCCTAGACTAATTCTATGTCTTTACAAATATCTTGTAAATTTCAATACCATTAGAATGGATGTGGGAAGTGTCACGTCATTAACTGATTTAAAAAAAAAAAAAACAGGTGTTCAAATGTATTTATTAATGCTATTCTAAAAATAGCAATAAATAGACACTAAATTTCGTGACAATGATTAATTTATCCAGTCTCTCGTAAGAGATATTTTTAACTGACCGTCTGGCGGCCGGCAAAGCTAATTCTTGGAAAAGAACGTTAAATAAATACGCGTAGATTTCAATTGAAATACAACATATTGCAGAGGATCTCATTATGCAATTTCCGAAAGATTTCTATACACTTTTTTCGATCGTAACAAGGAGACCTCGAAACCAACTGGCGTCTTTTCTAGGTTAGATCGCGTTTTTGTAGATGGTTTCTTTGAGGAGACCTATATTGCACTGCGATCATATTCAAAAGAACACGTGAATGCTGGATGTAATATACGGGGTCACCAGACTGTCACACATATAACCTTTTGATTTTTATGACATATGTATCGCTACATAACTCATCACAATTTTCATTTATCCCCAAAAAAGAAGAATATTTTTTAGATAATATGAAGTGAATAACGTTTTATCCTTTCTTTATACGATATTTAATTTATATTCAGATTTGTAAATATACAAATACAGTATAATAAATAAATGATTAATGTTTTTAACATAATTTTTTATTTTATAGATATAAAATAGAATATGTATATTCATATAAACGGCATAATAAAAAACTATAAATAAATATAAAATTGAATAATATAATTTTTATCAATTCAAGTGTCAACTGTGACTTATATTTTAGCCCGTGTATTTAAATGTTAATACAGTTATGTTAATGAAAGGTTCATTAAATTTTCGTTATTTTTATCTGTTACAGGTTCATTTTTCTCATTAGGAACCTTACACTCCATCCACTGTTCGAAGAGATCGGGCCTCGGTCCAACCGGCTCATCCCAGGCCTTTCTGCAGTGTGATATAATCCACGCTGGGTCCTTGGGAATGCTGTAAAGTCAATTTCAATTATTCAATCAAAAAAAAATCACAGAAACATAAAGGTGTCCCAAAAAATGTGTACACACTCTGAAAGGTTATAAATTCAATACTGTTTAGGCAAAATTTTTATTTCAATTCAATGAAGGTAAACGTAGATTTTTTTCTTCAATATTTGCAAAATTTTATATCAATAATTATACAAAATATTTAGAATTTTCCAACCACCTTTTGGAAATAAACCATTTCTTTAATATTAAAAAAGGTTAATAAATTATATATACAAATACTAGTGGTTTACAGTTAGATAAATTCGAAATTTTAGAAATAAGAATAAGTGTTAATAACAAACTTAATATTATAAATAACCAAATTCAAAATTTGCAAATAGTCACATTTTAAATTTGTATTCATATTAGTTCTTACTTATTCACCATTTTATAGTTTTGTTTCTATCTATGCTGATATTTTTTAATTTCAGTGTGTATTGTTTCCTGAAGAAGATACCAAAGGTAACGAAACATCTAGAATAATTAATAAATAGTGGTTTAAACAAAGTATTTATTTTGTATAATTATTAATAGTAGATTTTTTTAATTATCGCAAACGTTCGAACTTGTGCATTCTAAACTAGGGATACTTGATCACCCAAATGACAAGCATTTTGTATTTTGGTGTATTGCACCTTAACAGCTGATCATAACGGGTAATTCTGCATGCGCCCCACAGACATGGCCGTGTAGGGACTCACCTGACAGCCATATAGGGCAGAAGCGAACTGACCAATAAACAGATTATAATTTGGGATTCAAGCCTGATCCTCGGTGCGCCTGTGGTCGGATGAAGCAAACGCCGGATAAATTCTCTGGTGATGCGAAATAATGACGGATTCAAGAGAGGATGATGATTAATCAGTAAACTCGTAATTAGTAATCCGTGAATATATACCCCTATTCAACCCTTTACTGTACCCTTAGAAATATATATAAGCTGTAATTTACTTACCGTATAATTTCACGAAGGTCATCCGCATCAACGACAACATTTCTTACTGGATCATAAAAACCATCCTCGGTGTCGTAGTACCCTGGGGGGATCTTTCGTGTCGGTTTCCTATCTGTGAGGACAGAACACCCGGCCGGATTCATGCCCATTGTAATCTCGTAAAAAAATCTAAGATGAGTTATAATAATACAAATTAAATTAATCAACTAACAGAAAAAATCTATTGATCGAAAATATTTTCAGTTGCTACCGAAATTCGAACATTCCTATCCGAGGAAATGTGTTAAATATTTATCTACAGCAACCGATTACGATTACGACAAATTTAGAACTTATATCTATATATTTTTATAATTGTTAGATTTATAATTCTATTTTTAAGCAGAACACATTCTTATTGTGAAGTTGTAATTATTCAGAACACAGGTTTGTGATATTCTTTAAAATACTAATTAAATGTATTAATTAATATATTTTTAAATGTTTGATTCTATTTTTAAAAGCGATCAACTTTATATAGTGATATAGTTCGATTAGAAAGAGGTTTAGGTTAAAATCCCGGCAGCAACAAAATATTTTTTTTCTGTATAGCTTTCTAGTTGATTAATTTAATTTGTATTAAACTATGTTCTGAAAATGCAAAAACGTGTTCTCATTAAAAATAATAATCTTTTTATAGTTCATAATACAAAGTGTACATTATTATAAAAATAAGGAGCAACGTTGTAGCACTTAAGTTAGTGCCCTACCTGGAACACTAATATTTTACTGAACTACATTTATTTTTAGTAATCTGCGAAAGGTTATATACATATTTCAGTCACCTCTCGGTTCATCGATTTCTTGAAGGCTCTTTCTTAAAAAAATCATTTTGAAATTTTGTTTATGGCCACTATGCTGTTGAATCTAATGCCGCATGGATCAATGATCAGCTGGAGCTTTAATCGGCTGGATCTTTTGTCATAAACGTATAATACTTGATCCAAAAATCAAACCGCCAGTCAGTTGAAATAATAATAATAAATAAGATCACGTGCTTCGCTTGCACTAACCACTATCAATATTACTTGGAATACTCCACGTTCTTCGGTCAGTAGTATTTGGAGATCGTCGTATGAGTTGCTTTATACATATGTATATCAACCCTGTCGCCGAAACATGATGGAAGTGATTTTTCGAGTTTTTAGACTCCCGATCCTTCTGAAAGACGATGATGATATTTTACCTGCGATCAGGCTGCTGCGCATACGTGTCGTCGCCAGTGAAGGTCAGATCGTCGCTGAACACGATCTGGCGTTCGTTCAGGACACCATTCTCCCATTTTCCCTCCACACGGATCCCGTCAGGATAGTTGAGGACGCCATAGCCATGGAAACGACTATCAACCATGCCGCCTGCATACTCCACCTCTGCAATTTAAATCTATTTCGTGTGACATGGTTCACATACTTCGATATTTGATATTTAATAGCGAAATAAAAAGTTTAGAAAAACGACATCTAAAATAAAATTGAGATATTAAACTTTTCAAGTTTTTAATATAAATTTTTCGATTTCTTCGGCGGAGTTTGGTTTATCGTCCACAAGGAGAATTTTTTACAAACATGTCGGTATATAGAGTAATAAAGAAAACTAATTTCTGATTTTGGACACGTTATATAATATAACTCTAATATTTTATTTGTACTTAAATAAACAGCTATTGTTCTAAAAAATATTACAAGTACTGTTGAAATATAACAGTGTTATCTCTGATATTTAACATATACATAACTATAAGGAGAACACATTCTTATTGTGAAGTTGTAATTATTCAGAACATAGGTCTGTGATATTTTAAATATTAATTAAATATATTAATTAGAAAGATATACATATAAAATCAATTTTATCGAAAAATATTGTTGTTGCGCCACCGGGATTAGAACCTGGATCTCTTTCCAAACCGGCGAAGGTGCATTATCCAACTATGCTACAGCGACGATATTTTTAGCGACAAATTTTTGTTGGATAATGCACCTTCCCCGGGTTGGAAAGAGATCCAGGTTCGAATCCCGGTGGCGCAACAACAATATTTTTCGATAAAATTGATTTTATATGTATATCTTTCTAAATGAAATAGACAATAATGACCAAAATGACATATATTATCTTATAGTTCCAAAGTCACGATAATATAATTTTAACTTTTAACACTGTAATAATAACTTATATTGCAAATTTCAAATATTGAACGGACTGAAATCCTATAAATAAAATGATTATGATCACCAAATTTTGAAGATGAAATTTATAACTTTATTGAATTTTCAAATAACTAGTGTCATAATAGATATTTTCTATTAGTGGAGTTTAACAAAGTTAAGATAATATCAATTATCAGAACTTTGCTGGAGAATGAAATAGTGTGAGAACTGTCACTTGTGTGAATGTGTGTATGTGTGTGTGTGTGGGGGGGGGGAGGCGAGCTTTATAAGGCGACGCATTAGCGGGGAGCCTTCTCTCATCTCAGCTCCTTCAAATTATAATGAGTGTATATATTGTATCAATCTCTCTACTTACGTATTTGAATATTCTGATAATTGTTATTATACAAATATCAGATATCTCGTAGAGATAAAGTTATTTTTTCAATTACATTTAATCGAAAATATATGGAAGTATGGGGTAATTACAGGGCTTACGACCTATCTTTGGCTGGCTTAAGTGATCACTTTATATATATATATATATATACAAATAACGTTCACCAATTCTCACCCCTAAATCTCAACATTTATCAAATTTTTGAAAGCTGTATATATGTTAGGATGTGAATTCGTACCACTACACCATCGCCATCTATGGACCAAATTTGATAATTATTTTTTCTTTTTTTTTAAACAGCATATATGTCATCACTATGAGAATCTGATTTTTTTAAAATTATTTTAATGCAATATTCTTTATCTGTAAAATGTTTTTTATATTATTATACTAGAATACGCGTGAAAAATTAATATATCTCAATTTTTTATATATTTTCTAATTTTGACCAGTATATTATTAGCAATATTTGAATATGTCCTAGAACACACAATTACTGGATTTTTACCTACAAAGGTACTGTTAACAAATATCAGATATATCATAGAGACAAAGCTATTTTTTTTATTATTTTAAATGGAAAATATATGGGGTAATTATAATAATTATGATAATTGTTATCTGGAAGACCGAGTTTATTTTACCAAGAATCCGTATACGAGATAACCAGACAAGTAGCAGAGGATTGAACACCAAAGTAATTGCGCAGCATTTCACACTGGCGCAAGTTATCACAGTATGCAACAATTTTTACATTGTTTGAGAAGATATTGATAAATTGAAAATAATTTGTCAAGAAACATAAAAATATGATTTATAATAATATAAAGGACTATTTGATGATACTAAAATTTTCGTGATGTTTTTTGAATGATTCTCGATAGCTACTCAAAACTATTAGTATGGTTACCGTTCAAGAGTGCGTAGCTCCCTCCGCCGGACATGCCAATTCTGTTCCATTGCCCGTCATAGTAGTCGCCACCCGGCAGCTGCTCGGCCACCCAAAAGAGGTTCTTGGGCTCGAGTGCCGACACTATCGAAGCCATGAACGATATTTGAAACCCCCTGATAGACTGCTCCCACAGAGTTTCCCGCCGGCTCCCAGCTGCGCTCATTTTATTAAGGTCATTTTTATCTAAAGAGATCTCTCGTAAAGTTTCCCACTTCTTTCCACTCGATGTGGCATTTTGAAGTTCATCAGATTCTGATTTAGTGATTTCTGATGGAAAATTTTCGCTATGACTTTGGTCATCTTTAAAGGTTTGAAGCTCATTTAGATATTCTTTGGAGATATCCTGTGCTGTTTCTCGCCGGCTTTCATCCTCTTTCATCATCTTATGATGCTCTTGTGGAGCTATAGAGATTCTCCGCTGAATCTTATCATCTTTAGTCTTCTGAGCTTCTTTTGGATAATCTTTAGACTTCTGAAGCTGATTTGAATAATCTTTGGAGATATCTTCTGTTATTTCTCGCCGCATTTCATCCTCCATCATCATCTTTTGATGTTCATTTGGAGCTATAGAGATTCTCCGCTGAATCCTATCATCTTTAGTCTTCTTAGCTTCTTTTGGATAATCTTTGAAGGTGTCTTGTACAGTTTTCGACAAGCTGGCTCCCTCTTTAACATTTTGAACCTCATCTAAATAAAGAATATGGTATCAAATGTCATTATTATATACATACATAAACTAATCTTAAAGGATAGAATAGTAAGCAAAGATTGCAAACCACTAAATGAACACACATGAATAAAGTGTACAGTAGGAGAGGGGTTTGTAACAATAGTAGCGGGGCGAGGGGCATTCTACACACATTATTCGTGGAAATATAAATTAGATAGATTATGACACACTCTTTGAAAATAAACTCTTGGAGTAAATAAGACGTATTTTTTACATTAATACATATTATATTATCAGCGTTTAAATGTTCGTTCCAATCGAGTCATATATTTTTAAAAAATCGAAGAGCTATTTTATTACGTAAGTAGTCACGTGGGTGACACCAAAATGAAAATATTGGGACAATTAATTTGCGTTAGTTCATGTCTATATATTGCGCCACCGGGATTCGATCCCGGATCTCTTTCCGAACCGGTGAAGGTACATTATCCAACTATGCTACAGCGACATTATTTTTGACGACAAATTTTCGAATTCAATCGTTGAATGGAAATATTACATAATTCAATAATTGTCCAGGAGTTCCGTTATAAAGTTTTCACGGGACGATATTTTGTCTTGTGGAGCGTAACTTGTTTTTTTTTGTGACGTAACATTGAACTCCAGCCGAAAACAACGGATAATACGATCTTGTAAAAAGCGTCGGCAAAGATGAGCATTCGATAACGTTCAATTGATTTCTTACCGTGAAATTATTTCCAATCTGTAGCTTTTTACCTGACAAAAAGCGAGCCATCAACTCTGTGGCAAAAAATATTAGTGTAACCTTTTTCACAAAGAAGATGATTGATTACTCGAGTGTATTTTTTTCTATAGATCACCATTAATAATTTAAATACTGCAGAGTTTCAACGACAATTTATATATTTTTAGATTCATCAACATTAAAAAAATATCGAAAAAAAAAAAAACAATTGTCCATAATACGAATATTTTTTTAAATATTACTCTACGGGCGACTTTTTCGCTAGATTTTTACAACGTACTCGGGTACAATTCACCACGTCTATGGATGAGATAAATCTCAGATATTTAGTTGAAATAAATCTCAGCATCAGTGGCGTAACTAGAAAAATTGGGCCCCACTGCAAAACGAAAGGCCCCTCTGAATACGTAATGCGTATAAGATATAATAATATTTTTACTATGCGGTTTATTGATTACATAATAAAAACCTAATAAGTCTATTTTTTTCTATAATATTCACACTTTCATGATGAAAAATAAAAGTATTTTTTTAGACATAGAATAAATTCGCAACAGCAAAAATCCTTGCTTCGTTTAATGGGGATGTACGCTTTGCGGAGAGGGTCTGGTCCTAACCCAACATATTATAAGTATTACAGAAATTACTGTTTTAATTTTATAATGACATTTTTTGCTGTAGTGAATTAAAAAAAATACTAGTCCATATTAGCACAGGGAAAAATGATACTCGTAATAGTATCATTTGGGCCCCTATTTAATGTGGGCTCCAATGCATCGCATCGGGTGCATTGGCGTTGTTACACCACTGCTCAGCACCATGTAGATTTCGATTAGGAAAAAAACTTGAGATTTGTAAACACGACAATTTGACTTGATATGTGCCCATAAACATCATCCAGAACCATTGATACCTACAGCGTACAACTAATTGCTTTAAATTACAAACGCCAAAATTAATAATTTATTTTTATTAAATTTTGGACACATTGATACAACTTATATATTATTAAGGAAAACACATTCTTATTTCGAAGGTGTTAATTCTAGAATCTCCTATAGGACCACTCAAAGGTATTTAAGATTCCGTAAAAAATAAAGTAAATGACTTTTAAATAATGGAACTGGATAGATGTATTAATTTGAAAAGTGAAAAATTGTCGTCAAAAGTAATGTCTGCTGTAGCATAGTCGGTTAATGCACCTACCCCAGATTGAAAAGAGATCCAAGTTCGAATCCCGGTAGCAACAACAATATTTTTCGTTAAATTTTTGACGACAAACTTTCGAACCTATATGTTACACTTTTTCAAATTAATACATCTATCGTTCCATTTATTTGAAAGTCATCTACTTTGTTTTTACGTAATCTAAAATACCTTTGAGTAAACCAATAGCAGACGCCAGAATTAACATATTTTTCTTTAAAATTGATACATTTAATTAGTATTTAAAATATCACAGACCTATGTTCTGAATAATTACAACTTCACAATAAGAATGTGTTCTCCTTAATACAATTTCAGTTGTGTTTAGCGTTAACTTCGTGGGTAGACATAAATAATAATATATTTTTTTAAATAATAACATTAGTATCTACATACTGCATTGATTAATTTGACGTTTACATGTAATAATGTCTGACGAATAATATCAATTATCAGCCGTGGAAACTTACGAGTGAACTGTTTCATATACTGAATGAATAAGTAACGTGAAATAAGCGCACAATTATTATCACGTTACTTTAAATTAAATTATTATTCAAGAGATGAATAACTACACCGGAAATGCGAAATCAGGATGGCTAGAAAGCGCAAGTGATTGTATGAGATTACACAGAAGCTTGACCACGACCAGTGACACATAATACGATAAATTACGAAAAGTATCGATTCGACGAACGTCAGTAATTCAGATTTAAGTAGCTATTGAATCCATCACTAAGCAGGGCCGCCAATAGAGTTTGGGGGCCCGGGGCAAAGGAAATTTGGGGGACTAAACAAATAACTAATACAATACATTGTTTGGAATATGGCCAGATAGCTGGGTAACCTAGGCTATAATCTAGGGTATAACCGAAATAGCTTATAAAACTGATGGTGTAAGAACAAACAGTTTAATGCCATATTTAAACTATGTTTTTGACAGCAACCTCCACAACACTTGTACATGGCCAATTAGGCATTTTTTAATTTATTACTGAACTTTTGTCTTCACAATTTAGATAGGTAACTTCAAAACGTTCAAACAAACCAATCTATCATTATATTATTCAATAAAATAAAATTAAGGAAAATGATTTTTCTGAAACCGGTTTATTTTTTAAATATCAAACTCATATGATTAAATATCACATTCTTATTGTGAAGTTGTAATTATTCAGAACATAGGTCTGTAATATTTTCTGGCGTCTGCTATCAGATTATTCAAAGGTTTTTGAGATTTCGTAAATTATAAGGTAGATGGCTCTTTCAAATAATGGAACGATTAAATGTATTAATATCAAAAAGGTAACATATAGGTTCGAAAATTTGCCGCTAAAAATATCGTCGCTGTAGAATAGTTGGATAATACACATTCCCCGGTTCGGAAAAAGATCCAGGTTCGTATCCCGGTGGCGCAACAACAATATTTTTTGATTTTATATGTATATCTTTCTAATTAATATATTTAATTCATATTTAAAATACAGAGTTAATTAAATTCATTAAATATATTAAAAATATTATATTATTCATCCACCGGTTACCTATAGATTACAATTCTAACTATTTTACTTGTTTATATCTGCTACAGTTTATATTATACTGTAATGTTGATTTTTGTGATTCCTAAATAAACTTGTTGAAATTGTATTGTGACAGATTTTCTATAATATTTTTTATCCAATATTCAGTTTACGTCACATTATATGACATTTTGATCTCTGAGAGTCAGTAAAGACACACGTGTATTGGATGCGTCATTCTAATTAAGGAGCGAAACACACGCGGCGATGATCGGTGCACATACTGAACGTTTCACGCTAATTTTGTATTGATCTTTACCCGCTTTCGAAACGAATCTCTGAGAGAAATGTCATCCGTGTACACACGCCGTAAAAGCCAACAAATAATATGAAAAATCGGGGCAAGACTTCTTCTTCATGTACCGTCTTCTATCAAAAGTTGGAGACCATGTTACAGTATGTTGATATATCCTGTTTAAGATCATCAACATTTTAGACATTGGACCACTTTCTGAGGCTACCCAGCCAAGATAACCCCTTTCTACCAACGCCTCTTCTGCCTTCTATCTTCCCCTACAACATTAGTTGTAAGAGATCATATTTCTCATCCGAAGTATTACTTGATAGTTGTTATTAAGGAGAACACATTATTATTGCTAAGTTGTAATTGTTCAGAACATAGGTCTGTGATATTTTAAATACTAATTAAATGTATTAATTAGAAAGATATACATATAAAATCAATTTTATCGAAAAATATTGTCGATGCGCTTCCGAGATTCGAACCTCGATCTGTTTTCCAATCCGGGAGGAAGGTGCATTACCAACTATTTTTGACGACAAATTTACGACCCTATATGTTACATTTCGTTCCATTATTTGAAAGCCATCTACATTGCGCAACAACAATATTTTTCGATAAAATTAATTTTATATATATATATCTTTATAATTAATACACTTAATTAGTATTTAAAAGTTGTTATTAGTTCTCTTGACTTATGTATGCATCTTAAAAACTTGGGCCTTACCAGTAGCCTTACACACTGGTACGGTAATATTTTTCTAATTTTCTCCCCCAGCGCACAAATAATCCTTAAAATCACACAACATAGTATTAATACGCATACGGTGATTCATAATTAGAGATGACATTGCTCCCGGGAAACGGGTGCCCGAGGCACGTTGTTCCATTTGCCACTCCCTCTGTGCGGCCCTGGCGTCAAGCGCCTGGCTACATTGCATTTACTTGTTGTATCGAGCGGTCAACTTCTCCGATTCACACGTTCCTCTTGCGCCGTGAGATCCGAGCTGATTTAATAATATGACGCAAATGATGACAGACAATGGCGCTATTACTTCCAGGCGACCTTTCACTCGAGCAATCGCCGTCTTACATAACCTAATCTCGAACCATCTCGAACGGTGGAAATTAGCGGCTCACCATCGATGCCCACCAGTCTTGCAACTGCCGCGCTGCCGTACCCGACACTTTGATGGGCGGCCGGTAGTCGAAGAATAATTGGACAGGCTGACGGGAAAATCAAATAACTAGCGAAAATACATTGACGCGTATATGTATAAACAGAAAGCTTTTCTTGTAAAGATAAATCAAAATTTTTTGAATAAATAGTTGTACATTTGTATACATAAAATTGTAATATCTAATCTGTGTGCCACGTATGGAATTGTCGTCGTCCATCTTTCAAAAAGGCGTGTCTCGTTTTTTAAGCCATAATAATAATCAATAATGAAAAATACAAATTAAATGTATTAATTATAAATCAATTTTATCGAAAAATTTTGTTGTTGTTATCGGGATTCATACCTGGATCTCTTCCAATCCGGAGAATGTTCATTAACCGATTATATTACAGCACACAGTGAATTGACGACAAATTTTCTAACCTATATGTAATACTTTTCAAATTAATACATCTATCGTTCCATTATTTGAAAGCCATCTACTTTATTTTTACGGAATCTCAAATACCTTTGAATAATTTGATAGGAGATGCAATAATTTATTTTTATTAAATTTTGGACACATTGATACAACTTATATATTATTAAGGAGAACGCATTCGAAAATTTATCATCAATACACTGTGTGCTGTAGCATAATCGGTTAATGTACGCTCCCCGGATTCGAAGAGAACCAGGTTCGAATCTCGGTAGCAACAACAATATTTTTCGAGAAAATTGATTTTATATGTATATCTTTCTAATTAATATATTTAATTTGTATTTAAAATATCACAGACCTATATTCTGAATAATTACAACTTCACAATAAGAATGTGTTCTCCTCAATAATTAATAATTAATGTATATTTTAATTATTTGGTGTATATTAGGAATGAGAGAAATATAATTGTCCGACTAACTTGCGCCTTAGACTTTGGACTTTGGTCTACCGTCTACAGAGTACCGGGTCCGTAAGCACCCCATGCTCTTTCATCTTATGTGTGCTTTATAGGCTGTTCAAGAATGGGGGTTTTATTTTTTATTTGCTGCGATAAATGGTGCAGGTGTTGCCGCTTATGGCAGTATTAAATTCCTAACAGAGGATATCTTTTGGTCGCATGAAACGTGCGGGAATATTTACGTCATACGCGGCGAGGACGTTTGCTGATGGAGAATTGATTGATGAATTCCTTTATGGGAGGAATCCCCGAGTCATGGTGGAGTTGTGTGATCCGTATCCATCGCGGGGCCCCCAGCGCTGGCCAGAGAACCATGTTCTGGAAGATTTGAAGTCTGCTCATGTTCGATTCGGTTGCGTGACCCCATATGGGGGCTGCATAGGTGAGGATAGGTCTGAGGATAGCCTTGTATAGTAGAAGCTTGTTATCGGTGGCTAGCTTGCTATTTCTGCATAGGAGTGGGTATAGTGAAGAGAGTGCACGTGACGCTGCGTTTACTTTTTCGTGAATATGTTTGCGCCACGTAAGTTTGGAGTCCAGCGTGACACCAAGATAATTTATGTCACGGGTCCAAGGAATGTTTTCACCAAACATTTTTATGTTGGGCCTTTGGCGGGTGGATCTTCTAAATTACGCCTAGATTTTTTAATAAATATATAAAATAAAATAAGTACCTCATTGCAACATTTTATAAACAACATAAAAATATATGAAACTTTAACAAAAAAATGTGTAACATATATATGTACAAAAAATAAAAATTAATGAATTCATTACATAAATGATTTAAAAAATATAATATTTTTTTCTTCATTTATAATGCTGACTATTTCATGAAAGGCAAGAGTAGAGTCGTACCTAGTTTGAACGACAAAAACAAACTTCAGTTTCACAACCTGAAGGAATGGGCGCACGTTGTCAGCCTCTAGTGCGTAACCGGTGAAATGTTTATTGACACGCTGAAATATTTCACACGATACATTTTTAAAAACATTAAAAAAAAGTGTAGCTCAAACGGCTAACACATATTTCACGTAAGAAAAATATTATTTCACGGTCCATTACTGAAAATATATAAGAACAATTTACGCACATACGGTGGCTGGGTGTCGTCACAGCCTCCAGATAGTCGATGCAGAATGAGATGATGAAAAGGCTCCATCACAAACGATTACCCCTTATTTTTGTCTGAATTATTTTCAAACCAATTATGTAAGAAGGGTTTACCTGATTATGCATTAATAAGTTGCAGCGAAATTAATGCATTGGGTATACAATTCGAATTTATGCATAAAATCATTGCACATTATGAAAGCAAACATTATTGCGAAACAATTCCGAATAAAACTTAATCAATCTATTCAATTACAAATACATTTATATGAAGGAGTAGGCGCTAACTCGCTTCATTTTCAATCATATACATTATTATTTAATATAAGTTGGTCGATTTTAGATAGATTTCGGTAAAAATACTATCTATTGCGCGGGATCTCAAGTCACGCCGCCGGAAAATTTGAATACACTCTGTTCAATCTTTACCAGAAACTCTCGAAACCATCCTCAAAAAGCTATGAATAAATATAGTAAAGGATTTTGTAGACATGATACAAACGTAGATGAAGTATACCTCAGAAAGGATTTGTTCAATATTAAATTGGTATTGGCAATATTCAAACCAGTGACCCTGCTTCTGTATTACGCACAACGCGAGGAAGGTAGGGATGATTTTTTAATTATGATAGGGATGTATTCTCTCATCCATGCTGTTCAACAAATTTTCAGAATAAATATTGAATGAAACTACTCAAGGGCTTGTTATAAATGGGAAAAATTTTGAATAACCTGCGTTATGCAGATTATACGATACTTCTAACAAGTAATATTGAGGATTTACAACTTTTACTGAATCAAGTAGTGAAGGGGTGTGAGACCTTTTGGTTAGAACTTAATAAATGCTACTAAAATAAAATATATACCTATTAGCAAACATGGCAATAAGAGTGAAAGTCTTTATATTTCTAGAACGAAAGAGAACTTGGAGAAGATACAAAGTATTATATACTTGGGTTGCAATATAAACAAAAGGTGAGATCCTTTTGTTAAAATCAAAAGCCGCATTGAGCAACCTCTTACAACCTTTATCCGCATGAAAAAGATATTCTTTAGTCATGATCTCAACCTTAGATTACATCAAATGCTATGTTATTAAACAAATATCAGATATTTCATAGAGACAAAGATATTTTTTATTATATTTAATGGAAAATATATGGATAGATGGCGATAGTGTAGTGGTACTCGAAGTGAGTCCATATACTGATGATGACGTTATGAAGCATTTGAGATGTGGATCTACAGAAAAATGTTTTAAATAAGCAGAATGGATAGAGTTACGAATGAAGATGTTATGGTTCGGATGTATAAAGGATAATAAGAATTTAAAATAATTAAAATTTCGATATGTTGGATATGTAATGAGACATCCAGAAAAGTATGCATCGCATAATGAAGGAAAAGATTTCTGAATATCAGATGAACCTGGGGCAATGATTTGACCAGTCTACTGTAGAGTTTTTAAGCCAGAAACAATAAAAATAAAAGTGGTTTTTAGCAATTTGAGAAAGTTAAGAAAGGGGAGATAAAAAGTAAAGACGATGAAAAATTTCCATGGAATAATTTATAGAAAATATTAACTTACCAGGAAACCAGAAACAGGATTTTTGCTGTTTAAAAGATACGAGACGTACCCATAAAAGAACCAAAATACACATATAAAATTCAACAAAAATGTATAGTATTAAGTAATAGAAATTTTTGGAATTATAAGTTATTGCACCGATTGAAGTTGAGCATTGGCGGGAGACGTATTTAAACTAGGTACACTTTAAACACTTTAGTACCAATCAAATAGCTCCGAAACTTTTTTTTAAATATGACTAGATTGAAATGAAAATTTAAACGCTGACAATATAATATGTATTCATGTAAAAAATACGTTTGTTTACACAAAGATTTAATTTTCGAAAAATAAATACTTTTATATTATTATATTATATTATATATATTATATTGCACAAATGTGTCATAAACTATAGTATTTATGTTTCCACCAAGAATGTATGTAGAATGCCCCTCGTCCCGCAAATAATGTTCCAAACCCCTCTCCTATATGTACACTTTATTTCATGTCTATTCACTTACTAGTATGTGATTTAAAACAAAATAGGCAGTCTTCTTATACAGTAGATCATCATCTATCAAAATTAATGAAAACGAATTACTTAAATCTACTAACAAATTTTTAATAAATTTTTTAAACGATGAGGGAATAATGTCCATATGGTTGAGCAAAATGACATACCCATTATATGGACGAAATGACATATTGAAAAAAAAAAAAAGTATAAAATTCATAAATAAACTACATGGATTTCTTATATGATATTAAATTGATAATAATAATAATTAAATTGATAAATTGATAATAATAAATTAACTTAACGCATAGGTAAAATGACAAACTATGTCTTCATGTATATCAGAATGACATGTCATTATGTACGTAAATACATATCCTATCACCGAAAAAAATAATTAAGAACTATTCTGTTTATTGTGATAAACACATATCTAAATAGGCGATTAGTACTTTCACAACAAAATCAAACCAGCATAGTTATCGAGAAGAAACAAGTTTACTTACTTTTACTATAAAACAAAAACACCCAGCGAGAACTCGGAAGTCAGGTAAAATCACATTTATCATCGGTAATGAGCGGCCGTCATAGGCGTCTCGGAAGATTGTGTTAGCGACTAAGTGCGCCTCTAAAGAAGGTTTATTGAAACCAAACGAGAAATGTTTTGTAAATAAAGCTATTTTGTACGTATTTCCTACAAGTTATTATTATTGTATATAAATGAAATTAATGGTAACCCTGTTATATCTGCCAGATCTCCGTCTAACGTCTTGCAACCCGTTTAACTTAATAAATTGTGTATAGTAATAAATATATAAAATTAGGAAGTGCGCTTCGAAAATTTGAGTTGAAAAGTCAGCGAAAATAAATGTTAATAATGAAATACTTATTCATTCTTGTAAAATGATACCATGCCCAGAAACCAAATCTTTCTAATACTATTTTCAATTTATTTTGAGAATATTAACGCACCTGTCATCTTCCAATACGTCAAACAATTTTTAACCACTTTTTATATTAAATTGAAAACAAAAGAGTTACGATACTATTTTCAATAAACAGGCACTTTGCATATATTATTATTTGAAAGATTTCTCCTGCATAGGCACTTCATTATGGACTAGCGAACTCTACTAATCGCTGCCTTATTGGTATTGCAATATTTGAATTAAGAATATTATCGTAGTGAAGTATTTTTATGATAAATCACAGCACGAATTAAACCGCAATAACACGGAAAAAACTGTCTACTTTAACACAGATGATAGTCTAGCAAAGTAATAAGTGTATTATATCTTTATTTTTAAGGAGAATAAATTCTTATTGTGAAGATGCAATTTTTCAGAACATAGGCAATTGATATATTTAATTTGTATTGTATTATATGTATGTTTATTTCTGAAGTATAAAAAAATTGGGTCAAATAAATAAATTGTTTCGAATTTAAGAAACAAATAATGGAATAAAAAAAGCAATGCGTTACTATATTTTTTGAAAAAGTCATCAAAATTACATTATCTATTAAGTATTGTATACTATAAACGCAAAATAATTTAATATTTACATCTTATAATATGATAACAAGAACTACTTGGCGGTAGAATTTAGAAATATCAAATAAAATTGTGCGTGTTTTTCGCATATTTTTTCGCAAAATCAATCCCATAGGTATTATAAAAATTAAACCAATACTCATTTCATTATTAAGGAGAACACATTCTTATTGTGAAATTGTAATTATTCAGAACAGACGGTCTGTGATGTTTTTAAATACTAATTAAATATAATAATAGTAATGCAAAGTTGGTATTGCATCTACTCCAGATTGGAAAAGAGATCCAGGTTTGAATCCCGGTAGCGCGACACTAATACATTTAATTAGTATTTAATACTCATTTCGCTCACATCGCGGGGTATTCTGAAAATACTAGAAAATAATGTTGCGGAATATTTTCACAAACACATCACTTAATAATTTGAATTTTTATTAGAAAAAAAAAATATTTTAACATTTTTCAATAACAGATTAAAACACCCGGAGGTATACTTTTTACAACAAAATGATTTCGAATGATTATATTTTTTCTGCAGTTCAGAAGAATACAATCTATAGTTGCAATACAGCCCTGTTATTAGTTGTTATTAGCAGCATAACCAAATTCTGCGCATAGTGCATGCTACTGATTAATGAAAATATTAATACACCAGAGAGAGGTATTTGTTTATAGCAGAGAAACGTACATAGAACAATGTTACGTTAATAATCTTACAATTATTAAAACTAAACTCAGGCTGTAAATTGACTATGAATAATAAGTAATTCGGTCACTAGGCGAGTGTCTTACCGCTACACTACGAAAACACATTCTTCTTCTTGTTCTTTTAAATAGGCAATCCACCCTTCAAGAGTTAAAAACATTGTTTTATAGAAAAAAGTACAATAATATTATAAATAGGAAATACTATATTACGAGTCAATACCATTGTCATTCAAGTGATTAAACGTGGCGAGTTAAGGGAAAGAAGATGACACAAGTTAACCGGGAGCTGAAAATTACCATTGATGAGACCACTATAAAAAAAACCTATGATCCGCAATGGACAGGCAAAAAAGACATGTCCGCGGGTGTCCTCCACGGCACCACACTCACACATTGGGGAATCTATCATGTTCAAACTGAACAAATGAGAGGTCACCTGGCAATGCCAAATTCTTATTCTAGAGATATTTGATACTGTTCTTTTGGAGACTTTCAAACAAAACATACAAAAAACAAAAAACACGTTAGTCACCCTAATAATATCATTTCACTATTTAAATGCTATAAAAAAGTACATTTATTTGAATTAATTAATTTGTCATTCGAAAGAACGGTCGCTTTAATTTAATTAAAAATATGAAAAATTACATTATATTACGTCATATTACATTCGACCACGGATGTGGAAGGCTATTAAAAGAAGCCAGGAAGATTTATTGCCCGTTCCAAGATGGAATACACAAAAATACAAAATGAAAAAATACATAACAACACATTCAGAAAATAGTTAAGAATCACAGACACTGTAACTTGTCGCACTGTAGAAACACAATTGAACTTTTTACTTAAATCACTTTTCTTCACCTTAGTGAAACAAATTTATGTTAGGTAATTTCTCACCGTGGTCACAAGTCCATGACTGTAATAAAATGCGATTAAAGTAAAAAGGATCAAATATAATATATGTATTGTTTAACTTGCCGTGTTTGAAAGATTTTCGCAAAATATTGTTTTCGTCAGGGGATTATTTTATTATTAGGAGAACACATTCTTATTGTGAAGTTGTAATTATTCAGAACATAGGTCTGTGATATTTTATATATTAATTAAATATATTAATTAGAAAGATATTATTTATTATATATTTATTAATATTATTTATAATTGATATTATTTTTTTTGATTTTTTACGATAAAATTGATTTTATATCTATATCTTTCTAATTAAAATATTTAATTCATATTTAAAATATCACAGACCTATGTTCTGAATAATTACAACTTCACAATAAGAATGTGTTCTCTTAATAATAAAGTTGTATCAATGCGTCCAAAATTTAATAAAAATGAATTGATAATTCTGGTGTCTGCTATCAGTTTACTCAAAGGTTTTCGAGATTCTGTAAAAATAAGGTAGATGGCTCTTTCAAATAATGGAATGATTAAATGTATTAATATCAAAAAGGTAAGGTAATATAGGTTCGAAAATTGTCGCTAAAAATATTGTTGCTGTAGCGTAGTTGGAACCTTCCCCGGTTAGGAAAGAGATCCAGGTTCAAATTCCGGTGGCGCAATAACAATATTTTTCGATAAAATTGATTTTATATGTATATCTTTCTAATTAATATATTTAATTCATATTTAGATTATTTTTCAATAATTCATGTACCAACGTGTGTTTTTAACAATAATATATAAGCTTAGTGGTAAATAATATATAAAGAGAAACAAATCAACAAAATTAGATGTAGGTATGCAGGTACGATGACAATCTAGACAGTAAAATGTAAAGGTTTAATTTTTTTTAAATGTTTATTATTCAATAGAATAAAATTTAAACACACAATATCTTAATCTATTTATTCACATAATCACCTCCTACATTTAAGCATTTATAATATCGGTTCACGAGCTGAAAGTCTCTCTGTTGTAATCGTCCTCCGCCACACAGCACATTAATGTAATGCACAAGTCTTGGGCATTACAGGACTTGCGACCTGTCACCGGCTGGCTTAAGTTATCACTTTACACAATACAACGTTCACATATTTACCCATCCTACCACAATTACAATTTTTTTGAAAGTTGTATATATGTTATCATGTTGGAACATTTCAATTATTTATTATCAACTATGCTGTTGCCAAGACTTCCATATTTCCCATGTAAAAATAATAGCTTCGTCTCTGTAAGACATCAATAACTTCGTCATAATTTTTATTTTAAATTTAGATATTTTTTCATCCTTTCTTTCTTTTCCTCTGGCAAACTTTGAAAAATTCTTCATTGTAATGTACACCAAAGAATATTGAGATTAAACCTTTTTCCCGAATGGTAGTCTCATTATATCTCTTCTTCTTCGTATCGTATCGCGCTCATGGTTGATTCGGATCACTTTTTCATACAAATTCAGTAAATAATCGAAGATTTCAAACAAATAAATCATGAAAACAATTTCAAATTAATCGTTTCTTGTAATAGTGTTGCGTACACGGAATACGCATCACATCAATATTCTTATTATTATCAAACTAAGCTAAACGCTTGTGATATGAAAATAGTACTTAATGGGCTCCTGAAACGAGGCTCGAACCCCCGACCACTTAGCGATATCACTAGGCGAGCATCTTAACCATTTTAGCCCATATTATAGATATTATTTATTTTTTATATTGTTCCGTCATCGTTGTCGGGCTAGTTGGTTATTTCTATTACACCTTTTTACACCGAGCTCCCAATTTTCCTTGGACGGATTTAGTTCGGCCGTAGCGAATGGCCTGTCCTTGGCCAAGCGCAGTGACATCCCGCGGAACAGTCAGCGCCCTCTGGCAGTGGCGTATCGTGGAAAAATAATTTCCAATTATAATAATTTATGCTCTGAATAATGCCAAAAACTGAGAGAAATAAAGGCAAATGGAAGTAAACAATAATAGTAACACAATATTCAGATATGCGAGCTTACGTACTAGAGATATAATATTATTTAGTAACGTGAATAAGACTATAAGAATATTATAAGAACTTTAAATGATTTATTATTTTTATTTAAAATAGTAAATGGCGTACTGGACGCCCCTAATTTAACTGAACTGATTGTATACCACGTTCCTGAGCGGAGTACCAGGTCGTCGGTGCTGACAAAGACTACACAGGCTTGGGAACGAATTTGGTATATTATATTCCGATATTCAATAAATATAAGAGTGATGTTTTTGATGCTGTTCTGAGTCAAAGATACAACTGATTTTGATACTCAGCCATTCTATGTCTAACTTAAATTTTTATTATTTTTTCTGTCTTGAACCTTTATTTTTAGTTTATTTGCTTATTTTTAAATTGCTATTTTTCTATTCAATTTATATATATATATACGTATATTCCATGCTACTTGTGTAGCTGTTCATGTGTTTTTTTTGTATTTTTTATATAGAAGCCCATAAGGGTGTTAATAAATAAATTATATATTATCTGTATATAAAATATTATTATAGAAAACATAGTTCTTTTCACTTCATAATACACTAATGTTATAAATAAATTATTAATACTCTTGCTAGTGCATAAGCATTTAGATTTTTAATTCTTTTAATACTTTTTCTTAATTTTATCACGAATACTTTT
The DNA here is from genome assembly GCA_031772225.1 of Eubasilissa splendida. NCBI lineage: Eukaryota > Metazoa > Arthropoda > Insecta > Trichoptera > Phryganeidae > Eubasilissa > Eubasilissa splendida. Next base: position 10,046,921 of record CM062853.1, on the reverse strand, counting down.
AGTATTATTTAAACCATTTAAAATTAATTTGATTAAATTAATCATCATTTAAATCTCTGATAAGTTGAATTAAACCCGAATTAAATTCAGTGACTAGTGCAGTTTCTCACGTCCAATCACTGCAATTTTTTCAACAAAAAACCATTTAATTATAATTGCCGTAAACGTTTTACGTTCCGCCTTTGAAGTGCACAAAATGAACTCATCTTACAAAAAAAAAAAAAAACATTGAGGCCACACCTTATGGAGCACTTCAGCATGCAAAGTACATCCGCCGTGTAAAAAGCGATCTAAATGTATCTTAAAAATGCGTCAAATTACAAAAATTAACTAGTTTTTTTGCGAAGCACCGTATTCTTTAAAACATTTTAGCGGAAGAAGTCCAGCGAAGATAATTTCGCTATTTTTTGTGAGTTTAATCCGTTGAAGAGTGACATCCACTTCCGCGAGGATTTCTCGGCAGACGAGTTAATGGTAATGTTTAAATCAGAGAGCAGGGAATATTGTGAAAAATGTAATTTAAAAAATATTCTAAAATTTTAAATGAATTTAAGATAACCAAACTAACCAACTATCAAACCTAATTAGAATATGATATGTTTTGTATTGTCTTCTTTCAAATACATGATAACCTAACAGGAAAATAGAGATGACGATGGACCACATCGGCGATGTCAAAGCATTGATGGTGCTATATCGACCCTTTATAATAGGTTACATCTAACCTTTATATTATAACAAGGTTATCTAACATTTTCGTCTAATTTGAGTTATTGCGTGAAAAGGGTTCCAAATGCATTATTATTTATTTCTTCCATACACATCAACTCTATATAACAGATATTAAAGGAAATAGTAAGAGCCGAAAGTTCCAACTGCATCAGTTATTTATTTCAATTTATGGATCATTATTGTTAATTTACAATTTTTTTATGTATTTTTAATTTCCCTCATCTCACAGTGGTCATTGATAATACTGAAAATAAGTTAAGACCTTAAAACTGATCATATCTGCATACTCAAAACAAAATATACATGAATATATATTGAAATTCAATCAACACTTTTGAGCTCATTATCTCAAATGGAAGTGTCAGATGAAACCTTATTATTCTGAGAGGTCGATATAGTGACTGCAGTCATGGATTTCCAAATCCCATGAAGCCGTTAAAGAAGATGAATAAGTATATCTTCCCGTCACCATGTTCAGGTTGAGGACTCTTAGCTTCTATCAGATACCTCCATGTATCCCAGTTCTGTATCATTATCGTATCTTCAGTCCATTTCATCTTCTGTTTCGCTTCAGGTAGCTTCTCTCAAATATCTCAAATTTATCTAGTCATAACAGTTTTATTTTTTGTTATATTATATTTTTGTCATACTTGTGTCGGAGGCCCCCGTACCATGCACCTCCAGGTGTGATAATGATGTTCTATTGCCAGCGCAGTTCCACTTTCTCTTCTTACAGCTTCTTCCATTTGTCCTAACTTTAGCGCTACGTGCACCCAAATGGACCAGCATTACGTAACTACATCACGACTCGGGTATTCCTCCAATAAAATAATTCATAAAACACCTCTCCAAACGTTTTTATGCTGAACTGCCACAGCACCAGAACCCCACGATAAACGTTCTGTAAACCTATGACATAACGGCCCCCTCGCTTATTAAATGTCCCAAAACCGTCATCCTTTAGAGGCTATCACCTGCCCCAGCTAGCAGCCCCTGTAACATTACAGTAATAATATTTACAATAATAATAAACACACACCTAACGGCCCCATCATGATGGAAGAGCAAGGGGTCCAAATGGACCCGGTACTCTGAATGAAATGATATAAAAGTCAAATAAAAGTTCTAACTTTTGAACGACTTCTCTGTCATTTAATATCACAGAAAGTATCACATTTTTCAGGTAATCTTTTCTCTAATTCGTGTTTTTTTTTTGACTTGGTTTTGGCTTTGTTTGTTTTTTTATTTGAGGCTGCAGTGGTTGCAAATCAACTTTTTAACATCACTTTTTAGATTATTTAATTTTTTACACGATGTGTAAGTGTTACTACCTACAGCGTACAAACTTCAGTACCAGTATCAGTAGTCAGCGTACCTTATTTCAGCTGCTTGAACTATTGACCGGACTCTCTACGCGACTGTCAATATACCATGTAATAAATTGCAAGTTGCATTTCTCTCTATATCCTCGGCCACGAAACACAGTATTGAGTATTTTCCACCTAACTCAGATGTTTGCAACCTTTTTGTTCAAAAGAAATGTAAATAATATCAAACAAATAATAGATATCATACAGAAACGAAGCTATTTTTTATTAATGGAAAAATACGGAAGTATGTGTATAGGGCTTACGTCCTGTCTTCAGCTGGCTTAAGTGATCACTTTACACAATGTAACATTCACCATTCCACCCAATCAACCTCCATATCTATCAAATTTTTGAAAGTTGTATATTTGTTAATATGTGGAAACACTTCTAATACCACTACACTATCGTTATCTATGGACTAAATTTGATATTCATTTCTCTGAAACAGCATATATGTCACAATGAGAACCTAATTATTTTTTTGAAATTATTTAAAACAATATTATTTATCTGTAAAATGGTTTTAACACATTATACATACTATAATACGCCTGAAAAATCAATATTTTTCCATTTTTATATATTTTATTACTTTAACCAGTATATTATAAGCAATATTTGAATATGTCCAAGAACACACAATTACTGATTTTCAGTAATTTTCAGTGAAAATTCAGTAATTGTGTGTTTTTGGATATAGATAATATCGTTTATACTCTTCTTCAGCCACACCCAACCACTGTTAGATAAAGTCTTAAAGATCGCCATTCCTCTCTATCCTCTGTCATCCGCATCCAGTTGCTTTAAACTGTAAGCTGAGGAATGACTCACGAGGCTTTCAACGGTTACCATTCCTTACTTGAGCCGGTTGACCCTGATCATCGGCACATCAGTTTTGTTATTCGGCGAACTACATCTTCTACTTTGGTTATTCCACGAATGTCTTTATTTCACATTCCTGAATGCTGAATATGAAATATATTGCTTCAGTGTGTGGTGACTAGCAGACGCCACGTCATTTTCTATTAAATCGAGTACTAGTCAACCGTTTTGAAAAATAAATAAATAAAAATACATTTAAAAAATCATTCACCTATGTTTAGCACACGCAATTATTAAAAATATTACACTATCTAGGAATAAGTGTGATTTTGAATGAACTAAATTTGTACATATGTAGTTATATCTGTATATTTTACTTTAACACAGACGGCAGTCTAGCAAAGTAGCCAGAACAATGCTGTATATATTAGAGGTGGAATCAACTCCATCCTACACAATAAACTATGAGTATTATACTTAATAGCTATATAATTGTAATAAGTTTATCATGTTAAATTATAATATTTTATATTCACCTCTGTTACAACAAAAACATGTATGTCGATAAAGTCTAATAGATATATAATAGTAAAACTTTGAAAGCAATGTGACAACACACACGTTTATAAAAATTAACCAAACGTAACCGGAAAACAGTTCATCCATGAAGTTCTTTTGTTTCTCTGCCTCTGTGTGGCAATTTTTGTTGGTAAAGATGTAATCCAATTGCCGAGGTGACCTCGCGATGTGTGAACTAGCGCTGGGAAAAAATATATCCGACCAACAAGATTCATCAAGATCTCAATTCCCAATTTATAAAATTCATCTCTTCTATCAGATAGTTTCTTCTGGTTCTTTTCATCTTATTAAAAATAAGTTTTGATTACTTATTTATCAGTAGCGTGCAGTGAGTATAGATTTAGGTAATGCTGTTACCAATGATATAATACAATCATGTAATACAATATATGTACTTTCGTTTAACCAACGTCTTTAGACAAAATAAATCCATCGCTTATACGACCCAACCATGTATTTGTTTATAATTTTAGAGTACTATTAATATTTTTTTTAATGTAAAATAATAACTTACTCATATAAAAAATATATGGACGTTTTTAAGAACACTTTCTATGGCGGAAATAACTATTTTTATTAAAGGTTGACGTAAGAAATAGTTCGACCAATTGCTTTTTGTTTTTTTCAAATCAAAAACCAATCGATGAACGAAATTTAAAGAACAATCATAAAATCAACACGTTAAAAACAGTAAGATAGTAAAATTTGCAAATTAGTAAAAGAAGAAGTCGACATATCAATGATTTACACGCAGTTGTAAGACTTTCTAATGTTATTCTATTAAAAAACAGCATAAGTAACGACTCTACAAAACGGATCAACCGAAAGGAATTTTCAATACAGTAAATGACTTGAGTAATTCACTAGTTTAAAAATAGAACAGAGTAATGTGAATAGCTACAATCGACGCATTATAGCACATCGACAATAGAGCTATATAGTCGTGGTAGTTTTTAGAACTAAGCTATTCAAGTTTTTACTGGTACACAGATGGCGCTAGTTGTAATAAATCCGTAAATATACGTTCACGATCCATATTACAGATTATTTAATTTTTATTTGTTTCCCAGAATTTTTAATAACGCAAAGCTTTTTTGCTTATATGCTCTGCACGCCCCTGCTATTTCTGTATCATTCCTACTATAGACATTTCTAAATTGTTTGAAATTAAATTACATTATCTATCTACTCAAATTTACCAGAATCTATTTATAAATTGATTTTTTTTTTTTGTTCCACCCTGTCTTCAAAAATAACTTGTTTGGAAAGCTGTTCATTATCCATTTGTAAGCAGTGACCTGCTCATAATTGTGATCGACACTAAATTACTGTCAGAGTATGATCTTTGCGGTCGTTATAGGTTCGATTAGTACACCCGAATTGTAGGTATCAAAAACTTTTACGTGCCTATGTTTTTCTACAAAAAGGATCTGGCCAAAAACCAAAGATTAGCTATTACTTTATCATTCATATAACATAAGCACACAGCGTATCTTGTGCATAAATGTAATATGGTTAAAAAAATATAATGAAGAAGAACGCATTTCAATTGTGAAGTTGTAATTATTAAAAACAATCTAGATGGCTTTCAAATAATGGAACGACAGATGTATTCATTTGAAAAAGTGTATCATATTGGTTCGCTGTAGCATAGTTGATAATGCACCTTCCCCGGATTGGAAAAAGAGATCCAGGTTCGAATCTCGGTAGCGCAATAACAATATTTTTCGATAAATTTGATTTTATATGTATATCTTAATAATTAATACATTAAATTAGTATTTTTAAAAAATATTAAATTCTCATTGTGACATATGCCGTTTCAAGGAAATTAATTATCAAATTTAGTCCATAGACGGCGATAGTGTAGTGGTAATTGAAGTGAGTCCACATATTAACATATATACAACTTTCAAAAATTTGATAGATATGGATATTTATGGGTGAGAATGGTGAACATTATATGTATATAACATAATCACTTAAGCCAGCCGAAGACAGATCGTAAGCCCTGTAATTACCCTTAGTCCCCTAAAATATTTTCTATTAAATATAATAAAAAATAGCTCTGTCTATGAGATATCTATTATTTGTTTAACAGTGCCTTTGTAGGTGAAAATCCAGTAATTGTGTGTTCTTGGATATATTCAAATATGACTAATATGGTTAATTAAAAAATATATATATATCAAATAACAACGATATGCATCTCAACTATTAGTCTGCTTTAAAGGGAGACAAAGCACCTGCATATACTCTTAGATAACTACGAGCACAGTCGAGACTGAAAATTTAAATTGTTATAAGAGATAAAAAAATATCTTACAAACTTTTTGGTTGCGTTTAGTTCATTTTTTCTTTCTCTTTCTTCGTGTAGTCATCTTTTGCCTACCGTGAAAATGTGTCAAACGTCACATTAAAATTGAGTAATTTATAAATCATTTGCTATAGAAAATTTAATACATTATAATGACCAAATATAAAATGTACTTACATATGATGGTATTGTATCTACGTACATCTCAATCTTGCATAGATTAATAAAGAGGAGGATTCGTCAAAGGCCAATTAATTTCTGAATTTCTTAAAATCGTTCGCTCGCCAAAAATATCCCTTAAAAGTTCGGGTTATACGTATAAGCGAGCAGTAGCTCCATTCTACTGAAACCATATCTCAAACTTATCCTCCAAAGCAGAACGCATAAAATTTTCAATCGTGTCGTGCCATCTTTATTTTTAGAGATTTCCAATGATCCTCTCTGACATAACACCACACCAGATGACGGTGTCCTGGGTCGCGGCAATTCGCTTAGGGAACCTTATTTTTAAGAACGTTCAATTAAGAAACGAATCATTGATTCCGAGAATGAATTTCCGACTTTGAAATGGCATCGGTATGTTATTTGCAAAATTATAAACAACCAACTAAATTTAAATTTCCTAAAAATTATTCGAGAAAATTTATATCAAGTAACAATTTGAGTTAGGTACTAAAGTTATTTATTTAATAATTGTTTTTTTTTAAATAGATTCTAGTAAAGAAACAATAATATATGTTTTTAGTTAGTATTGACATCCTGAAGAAGAAAATTGTATTTTTCGAAACCGGTAAATATATTAAAAACTCAATAAGTGGTTTATAAAACAAAGTTTATAAATAAAAATATGAATTTTAACCACAAAGTTAATTTTTCTAATTTCAAAAGTAATAAAATATGAGAATAACATTATAGTTTTTATTTTTTTAATATTAAACTTAAAATATTCCTCTGGACATCTTTTGCATGCGTCTTATAATCGAGTAAAGACGGTGAGAATGATGCAGTAAAGTACCTACCTATACTCTATGTACAGTTCGACCAAACGCCAACTAGAATAACGTCTCAAACGTGAGATATTCTAATGATTTAGAGTTCACGCGGCCCGACCTTGATTTGGCGGTGCGATAGAGCGCGGCTCGGCAAAGCCTAATTCTGTGGGTCATTGTATTGTAACCTGACAGTGTGTGCCTATTCTTCTGGGAGTCATACAATCGCTACACTTCTAAAATGGAAAGAGAAATGGATCCATTCATTCGCCCACTTTTTGAAATGATGCAAACTTTTTTTTTAAACATTCGAATGCTGAATATAACATTCTAATATTAAGCATGGATACTTACCAAAGAAACGATAGGGCGACTTGAAGCATTTGAAATGTAGATCTACAAAATAATGCTTAAAACAAGCTAGATAGATAGAGTTACAATTGAAGATGTTATGGTTCAGATGAAAAAAGAAAAATAAGTCATTAAAATAATAAAAATCCGAAAACTTCAATATCTCGGACATGTAATGAGACATTCGGAGAAGTATGAGATCTTGCACCTCATAATACAGGGAAAAATTGCTGGAAGCCGGTACCCTGGAAGAAGGAGAACATCATGTCTGTGAGGATGGACCCGCCAATTCCTATATAATACTCATTCGCCGCCTGGTTGGTATTTTATTAATGGCAGCTGTGCAACTTTGTCTCGCACATGTGACAATACAGCTGCCATCTCAAAAACCCTCACAGTCCCCGACCTTTATTTATTATGATTTACATTAATTAAATAAATAAACAAATAAATGGAAGCAACGGTAAATAAATATTTGAGAAATGAACATGAATAAGAGGAGAAAATAACACAAAGAAAGTGACATAATAAGTATCGGTATTTTACTTCGGTCATTGAGCCGAGGGGGAGAATGAACACACCCTGAGAAAAGGAAAAGGATAAAACAAAAAGGAAAACGATCTAACCAGTCTTCGGAGCACCACTGCCAGCAGTTCTCATCTTAAATAAACACTGGAAAACATCATGGCTGAAGAACTCGAGGCAATTGTTTGGCCAGTCTACTCTGCCGCAGTAAATAAAGTGATGATAGCCAACGCCCGTTGAACGGATAAGGCACAAGAAGAAGAAGAAGAATATCATTAATTGACGCGGCAGTTACTTTGTGGTATAACATGATCATTGTAATTTTTTTAATAAACTAAATTTTGTATTATGCACACGTTGAATTATACTTTTGTCATTAGTATAGTTTCATGAAGTACATTCCTTCTAATAAGCAGGTGTGAAAATTTATTTACAGTTTGATGCCACCCTATTCTTATTCGAGCACAGCGGTGAGGTATTAAAGGGGGGAGGGTTTTTTCGATCGTTATTTGAATTATGGAAAGTAGTAAAAAATACTAATAACATCACGTTTCCTAATACTTCTACTCCATATTAACAATATTTTATTTTATGAACAATATTTTTCGACAAAATTGATTTTATATGTATATATTTATAATAAATACATTAAATTAGTATTTAAAACATGTAATTCAATTTATTATTTGAATAATGGAAAGTTTGAATAACTTACTATCGATTTTCTCAAAAGAATCATTTGGTATTCATTTCAGACGTCATAAGACCAGAATTATCCACATGGACTAGTGACATAAAAGCGAATTTTCAACTTTTGCTCCTTTTGTAAGTATTCCAATGCACATATATGCTATATTTCTCAATTCGGGCCCTGTTTTGGTAAATTTTCTACGAAAGTATAATATCAACATCAATACGAAAAAAAACGTCACTATGCCACATCTCTAAATTGTTAGTTATTCGTTGAGTAATTATGACAGCTGTCATTTTTGTTTCCTATGCTGTATGAACGGCGCGCCTCGATTCGAAATCTTTGATCAGTATCGAAACTTTTAATTCACCATCCTATCATGAACTTCCGATCAAAATATTAATCTATGAGCTTATCTTCAAAAGATTGCAAGATTTTACCGTCAAAATATCATTACAATCTAACTTATGATCAGAGCGATATCGTTTATACAGACAAACAAACGAACTATTGTATTTATTGTATTATTAACCTTTACCATACCGTGTATATAAAATACTCGTAAGCAACCATGCTGTCAACTCGTGTTACCATAAGAAATTAGAGTTTTATTAGCCGTTGAAATGTGAAAAAATTGTTAATGCCATAAATTGACTATAAATATTAAGCATTAAATATAAAAAATATGTATAATATTATAATTCGGAGCATTCATCAAGTCCTGTATAGGAGGTTGCATTATATAATACAACCTTCCTTTTTATCTATCTTTCTTTAATTAGTGAGAAAGAGACACCATTATATTCGTATATTTGTTATTCTTTTCGCTGCGAAATTAATATGTGATTTCTTTGTCTTGACACAAATGGTATTTTTGTTAACGTATTAATTTTATAACGGATTGAATTGAAAGATAATTATTTTTATAGGATTCGCCTTACATACTTGATTTTTCACTTGTCATTTCTAAGCGTAAATATTTTCCTTCAATTTAACTAAAATATGAATTACACATTGCGAAATATTACAGGTTTAATAAGAGCGGTAGACCTGAGTTACTGCATGGTTTGGGAAAGGTTAATAGAAAAGATACGATAATCACTTGTAAATAAATAAGGTATATTTTTCCCTACGCATCTGTTCAAATTATACCGATTGATTACAGTAAATCAATATTTATTTTATATTTCCCTAAATTCGATTCAATAAAAAAGGCATAATAAATATTAACTATAATCCATGCTAATATACCTACATCGATGTTTCTAGAAAATTGTTTGCTTATTGCTTCTTATTACTATCAATAATATTAAGTATAGTTAAGTACTCAACATATTTTAAAGATTTTTTTGCTAAAAATCATAAAAATTTCATTCTTAATAACTAACTGCCTGTAATGATTTAAATTAATGTCATTAATTTATTTGCCAATTACTTCGTGGTGTAACATATTAATTTTAAAATATTATTTATTAACACATTGTATTATTATTTTATTACACAATTATTGAGTGTTATTATTTCCATAGGTGTGACAGGTGTGAAGAACAACTAAAAAAGTTACGTTTTTTTATACCCGTCTCTTCCTGAAACTAGTCGTGAAAAAAAATTCTCAATAATTGTGTGTGTAGTACTATTAATTAAATAATATTTTTAATTTATACATACTAAAATTCCACCACAAAAAGCTCAGTTGATTGTCTTCGTAGTGTTGACGTAATCTGCTAGCTAGCTCATGTTAAAACTCTTAAATGTTTTAAAAATATCAATAATGACAACACAATAATATTTTCGAAAAAAACCGGTAAGTGGAACGCAGTTTTTTTCGTGTACATGTGACGTTATTTATCAAATGCGTCAACGAATGACGTATTTGTTCCACGAGTTTTTATCGGACTTGGTGTATGCGCCTTATTGGAGATCAATCGCTTGCTCTCTTGTCCTCGTTCATTCCCAGTGATCACCAATTTCTCCAAGCGGCCTGTCTCTTCTGGCGCATACCCAAATTATAAAATAATTATTAATTAAAAAATGAAAATACTAAGAATATTGATGCGATACGTATTCTGTAAACGTATCATGATATGTTCATAATAGTGATGGTAAACCGTTATGTGAATGTGATTATGACGATGATTGGTGAATTTATTTATTTATTTCATTCTTAACATAGTGGAAACATAAGCACTCCTATATATGCTCTAATATAAACAAGATTAAAGTATTTTCTTTTACTAAAACTTATATTTTACATATTTGGTTAATTTAATTTTAAACCTATTCAATTTCACCTTCTTTCTTATGTTTTCTGGCATTTCATTATAAAATTTCATCGCACAATAATGCATCATCGATTTCTGAGATTTGGCCTTCTTCCTGAATGGCATTCTCAGTCAATCCCTTCCTATTGAGAATTTTGTAAATAAATACCATTATATTAAAATATATTTTCTGTTTAAAGGTCAACATATTCAGATCTTTCATCATTGCACTAATCCGAGTATATCTATTTTTTCTGTGTATGAATGAGATTTAATGATGATTGGTAACTGTGATTGCGACGATGATTAGTAACTGTGATGAGATTTAACGATGATTGGCAACTGTGATTGTGACGATGATTAGTAATTGGAATTTTACGATGATTGGTAACTGTGATTATGATTATTATTGATAAATGAGATTTAACGATGATTGATAACTGTGACTATGACGATGATTGGTAAATGATATTTAACGATAGTTGGTAACTGTGATTGTGATGATAATTGGTTACTGAGATTTAACAATGATTGGTAACTTAGATTTAACTATTGGATGTTAACTATATAGTGCACCAGTCATTGCTCAAAGAATTACAAATCATCGTTACGGTCGAACACAATCACAATCACAGTCACAAAATGGTTTCAAAAACGATTTAACCATTACTAATTCGTAATATGTCCAACTAGGTATTTTAGTGTTACCAATGTACAATATTATATTGGTTGGATAAAAACTGAAATTAAAAATTTTATACGAATAGAACAAATTAGAAAAAAATATATAGGTAATAAATATGAGACTATGTACATAGAAAATTATATATATATATAGAACTTTCTATTCTTTTGAAGATAAAATAAATAATGTAACAATAAAGCATTTAGAAAATTTACCGCTTTTCTCTCCAGTGTCCTGATTTCACCTACAGCCATTTTCTACCTAACCACACGAGGATGTGTCTAATGCCATTTGCGGTGCGAGTTCATGCATGTAAATATCTCACGCAAGCAATAATCATTCTTACGATGTCTTGAAATGAGGCATTTATTCCGCACCAGGATGGAATGGTATACGTTTTATTACTCGGGGGCAGACGAGCAGCGGTCAGTGACGCGAGCGGCTTTACCGGACAACACGCATGCGCGCCATTGACCTTAGCAATGGAAATTAATTCATGCATATCGCTTTGCAGGTTCGATAACATTACATCTCAATAAAAAATTTCCAATAATGATCGTTGCGAACTTGCCCTATTAACTGTTAGTGTTAACTTTAATTTAGGTATCTATTGTATCAAATGGGTAAATATATAGGTATAAGTACAGTTAATTAGTAGACATAATATTATGGCTCAGATGCGTGATCTTCGTTGAGTAGACCACTTTTTTTCGTCTTCTTTCTTTCTTCATGTCAGTATTGATACATCGGTTCCAACTAACATTTTGGGCTAATTTTAGTTATTAAGTGAAAAGAGTTCCAAATACATTGTTCTTTATTTCTTCCATACACACCAACTCTATTTAACGGATATTAAAGGAAATAGCAAGAGCCGAAAGTTCTAACTGCATCAGTTATTTATTTCAATTTATGGATCATTATTGTTAATTTACAATGTTTTTTATTATTTTTAATTTTCCTCATCTCACAGTGGTCATTGATAATATTGAAAATTAGTTACGACGTTAAAACTAATCATATCTGCATACTCAAAATAAAATATACATGAATATATGTTGAAATTAAATTAACTCTTTTGTCAGATGGAACCTTGTTATTCTAAGGAAGGGATTGATATAGTGGCCTCAATCAGATGAGACTCGGCTCATAAGCACCGCCACAAGCCCCGGTCCTAGGCCGCCATCAAAACAGAATCCAGGGTATCTCCAGCCAGATACAATGTATCTATCCACCGTTGTGCCACTCATTCAAATCTTCGGCCCAAAGTTGTGCCTAGGATAATCTCATTTTCAGAGATTTTTTGAATTTCGTGTAAGCAAAATAAATAAATAAGTTGAATGTTTCATACATGTATTCAGTAGCACAAAAGAAAGGAATAGCTACCTCTTTAGAAACGAACATTCAAATTTTAGATCATTTACCAACTGGAGAAAGTTCAATGTCCATAGGGAAGTATTTTGGTTTGAACAAAGCTACAGTGGGAACTATTTATAAAAATGAAGAAGTGAATTCAAAAAATTGTCTTTGCGGTAAAAAAATAAGGTGCTAAGTCTTTATGGTAGGCACGAAATAAAAAGAGGTGCAAAAATTAAATATAGTTTTTATCAATGGTTTGTTTGGAAATAACTATTATTCGCACCAAGCTTTCATATCCGGATCAATTCTTCTACTTTTTCATATTTAATTATTTTTACATAGTTTTTTTCTGGAACCAATCGTGTAAATAAAGAGTTAGGTAGGTTGTAATAAAAAAACCGTAAAATTAATGACTTTAATCATGAAGAAATTTCTTAATGCACGTTATCGCGGGTATCAATTATCAACATTCAATCAACACTATGAGATGTCGTGTCAGATGTGCAAATATTAATTTACAAAAATGTTTACTCACAAGATTGGCTGCATGAGCTCCATAGTCCTTGGTGTCCAAGCTTCTCGTATGAGTCTCTCGTGGAGTTTGATAAACATCTGCTCTATTTCAAAACTCGCAAAGCCAATGTTTAGCGTTTAGATGTTAAATCTATATAGATTGCAAAGATACATCTAATTTCAATAATTTCACTATTTAAATTGTCGGGGTTAATGATTATTATATGTCTATGATTTATATGGTTTATAGAAACCACACACGTGTATACTCAACCGAGATGCAACCGCAAGACTGGCGGTACACAATGGAGTCCTTGTACCGACATTAATGTATGGAAGTGAGACCTGGAGCTGGCAGAAAATGAATGAAAGTAGACTGAATGCAGTTGAAAGGAGATCACTTAGGCGTGGATGTGGCAGATCTATAAAAATATAAAGCCGGTTTGATCATATGAAACGGATGAATAAATAGAGAATGATAAAAAAGATATATGACGCAAGTGTTGATATCACCAGAAGTAGAGGACGTCCGCGGGAGACTTATCACGATCAGGTAAACCAGATACTGGAGGATGGTCTTGTTAAAAACCTCAATAATCGGCGAGCTTGTATGAGAAGATGTATGAATGTGAATCAGGCGAGAATTGTGTGTCAGGACAGAATAGTGAGGCGCTCAATCCTCTCTGCCTGCCTACCCCCGCGGAAAAACGACGTGATGATAAGTTAACCATACTCAACTTTACTATTACTATTAAAAAATTATCTATTTTAAATACGAATTAAATGTATTTCAAATCAGTCAATTTTATCCCGGTAGCAACTTAAATATTATTTCGATAAATTGATACTTTCTGTATATCTTTCTAGTTGATACATTTAATTTGTATTAAAATACGACAGAACTATGTTCTAAAAAAAATTGCAACTTCGCAATAATAATGTGTTCTCCTTAAAAATAATGTGTTTGTATTGATGTACGCAATATAAATTTAAAAAACAACTGTATCGAACTAACGTATCGATACCGCAAATAACGAAATATAATAAATTTATAATACATAGTCAATTAATATTTATAATACGCGGAAGCTGATAACCTACTACTATATGCTTTTGATCCCATAAATATTAAATATTCTCGATCAAAACAGGTTTTTCTAAGATATTAATAATCAGAGAGTAATCATTCAAAATAATATTCATGGTGTAATGATAATCGTTCACGAAAAATCTTTTAAATAAATATGTATACACGTATACTGACTTGCATATATATATAATATGTATAAAGAAAATGAATTTATAAGAATAAATTTTGTAAATGAGTTTCGTGTCTATTCTGCGTTGATGTTATATTCAATAAAAATAATAATGCACAACTCAGTTAGGGTAGATTTAAAACGGTAAAAATGTAAAAGTTTCTCATTTAGCGATTCCGCAGAAACATTGATAGACTATACCACAACAAAATGTTTTATTTTTTTTTAAATATCATGTCATTAAAATTTGATGTCTAAAATTCTAAGGTAAGAATTGTTTTTAATTGATACTAAGTGACCAACTAAATAAATATCATTAATCTGAAAAATCTGAATAATATGTGAACGTATTACAAAAATTGACACACGTAACCAAGGTACGTAGACTAATAAAAGTAACCAATTCGCATAATTTAATAATATATTGAATGAATCTTAAAGTTATAACACATTGAATATCTTGTTCTGGTAGTTACTGTTCGTCATTAATTCTGTATCATCTGTACACAATAAATAGCACATCTACTATCAAAACAATAATTTTTGCTCGTACATTTATACATTTCAGTCCTTTCAAACAAATATCCATGTACAAGTTGAACTGCTATGCCGATGTTACCGTAACCCAGTCTGACAACTTTTGTAATATCAAACCACGATGTGAATGATCTATTGGTTCTTGCACATGCAGCACATCCTTTGTATAAGGACGCAATTGCATATATAAGTTTAATTTTACTGATCTACAAAGGCATAATAAAGTGTTTGATTTCGCCCGCAGATACAAGATCTGATTCATGCATCTATTCTATTATTTTTACATGGGAAGTATGGAAGTCTTGGGCATTACAGGGCTTACGACCTGTCATCGGCTGGCTTAAGTGATCACTTTACACAACGTAACGTTCACCTATTTACCCGTGCTACCACATCTATCAAATTTTTGGAAGTTGTACATATGTTGGAACATTTCAATTTTTTATTATCAAGTATGCTGACGCCATCTATGGATTATTTTGAAAATTTTATATTTATTCTCATATAATAGTAAAGATGTCGTTGAAGCTGAGACTCATTTGTCTGAAGTATGGGGCTATATCCTGTATGTGTATATATGAAATTCATCCGAATTATTAACATATATACTAGAATACATCTGAAAAGGCAGTAAACTTTAAACTACATATTTAGACCAGTATATTTCACAATATTTTAAGTATGTCCACAATCCAATTTGAGTATGATGACTCAGTGAATAAATCTCAGTAATTGGTTCCTACAAAGATTTGGACATACTCAAAATATCATAATAAGTCACCTTTAAAACTCTGTTTTGGAAGGACATATATGATTATTCTAAACATTTCTTAACTTCCTAAAATAATAGTTAAAATGTTCCTAAATCGTACTGGTGAGAAATGTAGAAAATCAATTCAATGGGTAAAAACATTCTTATAGTACTCTTGATAACTGCTCTTTGGATCGTTTGACTATTCACCGAATGTCCGTTGATGTCATTCGGATATGTGTGTTAAGCGCACCGTCTCACGACGACAATAATGACCTAATCCCATTCACCTGTGTACTCTGTAGATCTTGACATTGGCACTGCCGACGTGTGTAAATAAAGACAGACTCACAATTAGACGGAAACGGGAAAGCAAACGGAAACCGATGAAAAATAAACAATATTTTTATTTTTAAATTTTAAAAGCTATTTTACGTTATGGTTATATACAAATTAAATTATATAATTAAAGAATATTTACGTAAGTACACCATTTGAATGATACAGGGAGGAATGTGCGTTGTCGCCCAATTGTCTAAAATAAGCTGGTTATGTTAAATCGTACTCCAATAATAAAACCACATTTTCACAAAATTTGGTAAAAAGAAATGTTGTCATCCTCGAAAAAACGTGACAGATTAAATGTTTGCATCTTCCCTGAACCCTGACTAATATACCAATAGAATTTGGAAGAATTAAACAGTGTTGTCTAAATCTTAATAGAAATAAAAACCAAACCGCTTCACATAAAATAATGTTTTAAAAAATTTTACATGTCAAATTTATCTTGCAAAATATAGAATATTTATGACATACAAAAAACATACAAGCAAAAATAACTTGATATTCCCGATTTTGTATTTGATTTTATATTTGGATATCGTAATTAGATCGAGCTACCCCGATTTAGATAACTAAGAGTAAAAATATATTATTTGAATCTTTTATTATAGATCAGTTGAAAAATTATTGAGAGAGGTAACGGTCAGTAGCGTGCAGTAGGTATAGATTTAGGTTATGCTGTTACTAATAATATTATACAATCATGTATAATATATTACAATATAAGTTTTACAAAGGATTATGAACTTTCATTTAACCAACGTCTTTAGACAAAATGAATCCATCGTTTATATGTATTTATTTATAATTTTAGAGTATTATTAATAGTATTTTTTAAATTTAAGTTTTAACGTAAAATAATATCTTCTTTCCCATATAAAAATGTATGGACGTTTTTAAAAACACTATGACTGAACATGATTCTTTTATTGTTTGAAAATCCTTCACGAAATAACTAAACGAAATATTTGATTTTATTAAAGGTTAACGTAGGAAATAGTTTGGCCAATTGCTTTTTGTTTTTCCCAAATCAAAAACAAATTTAAGCACCAAATGCACCTCGAAAGCAAAGAACGACCATGAATTCAACATGTTAAAAACAGTAAGATAGTAAAATTCGCGAATTACTAAAAGAGGAAGTAGACACTTCAATGATTTGCACGCAGTTGTAAGCCTTTCTAAAGTTATTCTATTAAAAAAATAGCATAAGTAACAACTCTATACAAAACGTATCAACCGAAAGAAATTTTCAATTCAGTAAATAGCCAATTGTATGACTTGAGTAATGCACTAGCTTAAAAATAGAACAGAGTAATGTGAATAGCTACAACCGACGCATTGTAGCACATCGATAATAGCGCTATGGCTGCAGCGGTGGGTTATCGTGGTAGTTTTTAGAACTTATACACAGATGGCGCTAATTATAATATATCCGTAAATATACTTTCACGATCCATATTATAGATTACTAAATTTTTATTTGTTTCCTAGAATTTTTAGTAATGCACCGCTTTTTTGCTTGTATGCACTACACGCCCCTGGTAAAGTAAAGTAAAGTAGTTGGGAAAGTCACAAGGAGAACAGTTACTTAAAGGTTTGAAATAAACAAATGAAATTGATTTGAAGGCTTAATTTTATTTTAATAAGAATTTAATTATTTTACATGCCAATGTAATCTGTAAATATTCAACTTCCCGATCATATCTTGTGAACTTTGTTTTTGAGTTCCCGTTGTCGTCCGACGTGAATCCATCGGCAGGTTTTTTTTGCGTTACGCACGGCAGGTTTATAATAACTACACTTTATGGTGCATTGCATATCGGCGCGGTTTTTTAATAACCATTTAATTTTATATTTACCGTGATATTTATTATCGTGGCAATTGTCTTCCCCGACATTTAAAAACAACAATTCAAATCACTGTGTAATTGAAAACATTCTATTCACATTTTATTGATGCCGTTGTGTTTCTTCAGAAAATATTATTGCTTGATAAAACAAACCCAATTGTTTTGCAAATGCCTACGGAAAGCCTAAACCAAGCATGTCTCTCACGTACACCAGTAGGATTCGATGCCTCGGACGTCCCGCAACGACTATACACAGGCTGTGCTCAGCGGAACCTCGGGACGGGTAATTGACATAGGACGATGCGGAAACATTGGAAAAGTCTCATAGAAGCCATATTCTTCAGCTAGGGAGCGAAAATAACCTAAGTAATAAATAATAATATGATATTAATTAACCTAGCAGTTACTTTGTAGTGCACGTTATTGTAACGGCTTATTTGACAGTTATCCAAACAGGCCAAACAAGAGAATCTAATTTATATATTGCAACGCAGAACAAAATGAATGAATTATGTTATATTATGTGTTTTTTCGGATTTTTTTTTTAATCCCCGTTGATCGCGAATTTTCGCTTATCGCGACCGTGTCCAGAACGTATCCCCCGCGATCGACGGGGGTTACCCGTATTTAATAAAGTTATGAACACATCTGACAAACATTACTCATGCTGACGTTGCTCAGCCAGAAGAGCAGGCTACCTGTAATATAAAAATTCCCGGATACAAGTCTCTGTGGCAGCTCAGTTTATTTTTTTACCAAATACTTCCCTTCAAACTACTGTATAAACTACCATATTAACTGTCGCAGCCAATTAGAATTAATATCTCTCCACATACCATCTAGATCGACCCGGCAGTCCGCACTCTTCCACATTCCTAGAAGTAGAACATCTTACATACAAAATTCATTCATTCACCAGTCATGCAAATACCATAATGATAAATTAACTGAAATTGACTTATTCAACATTAACCTTACTACGCTTAAAGGATTATTTTTATGAACCACCACAATTTCAATTTTGGCCAATAATTCTACCTATAAACACATCTTGATCTACCTTTACCGCAACAATAGTTTCAACCTCTCCACCCTTTCTTCTTCTTTTTTTTATTTATTTATCTTTTGCACCTAAACATACTTATGTACCTAAATATTTCTGTGGATTTTCATAAATAGTATCACATATTAAATATTTATTATGTTAGTTATAATAAATTTACACTGAAAAATCCCTTAATAAAATAAAAATATTTAGAAAAAAGAGTTTCTTTGATGGTGAACAGTTTTTCTATTGACAATAAATTAATTGCAAAATTATTACTTTTTTATATTATCTTATCTTGCGCAGGCGAATGAAATACTGATCCCTGGAACCTGTTAGTCTTCTGCAGC
This sequence comes from Eubasilissa splendida, assembly GCA_031772225.1. Taxonomy (NCBI): domain Eukaryota; kingdom Metazoa; phylum Arthropoda; class Insecta; order Trichoptera; family Phryganeidae; genus Eubasilissa; species Eubasilissa splendida. Next base: position 10,027,596 of record CM062853.1, on the reverse strand, counting down.
GAGGGAACAGGTTTGGATCAAATAATTCAGGTACTGGGATACGTAACTTCGTAGAAATTACATTGCGTACATGCGACGGCGATATTGCGCTTCATTTGTTATAATAAATTCGCCGATGACTTACACATCGGCAAATTCGAATTACTTTAATGAAATTATTCATGGGACTAATAACTAACTTAGCTGTGGCCCGTCCTTGGACTGTTAATTAATTACAAATTAAATGTATCAATTAGAAAGATATACAAATAAAATTAATTTATCGAAAAAATATTTTATTGCTACTGGAATTCAAACCAGTGACCATGTCAATATAATAAATTAACGAAAAATGTTCACTTTCAAATTGATACATCTGTCCCGATAGGAGACGACACGATTGAATTAATTAATCTATTTTATTAAATTTTGGAAACATTAATACAACTTATGTATTTTTAAAGAGAACACATTATTATCTATTTATTTCCATCCACGCCCTTGTGGGCTTTTACATAAGAATAATAATTTATTTAATTTAAATATAAGAGTACATTTTCAATACAATAGTTTAAATATAAGATAAAATTAAAGAGAACACATTATTATTGTGAAGTTGTAATTATTCAGAATACAGGTCTGTGATATTTTAAATACTAATTAAATATATTAATTATAAAGATGCCCATATAAAATAAACTTTATTGAACGATATTGTTGTTGCGCTACCGGGATTCGAAGCTGGATCTCTTTTCCAACAATCCGGGGAAGGTGCATTACCAACTATGCTACAGCGACAGTATTTTTATCGACAAATTTTCGAACCTATATGTTACACTTTTTCAAATTAATTAATCTATCGTTCCATTAAAATACTGTCTCTGTAGCAAAGTTGGTAATGCACCTTCCCCGGATTGGAAATGAGATCCAGGTTCGGATCCCGGTCAACAACAATATTTGGCTAGGTCAAACGGCTCTCTTTTATTATGCACCCGAAATAAATGTATTTTACCAGAAATTTCAAAAGGCAACAAAGTTATGTGTTTCATAATACATTTAAACCATCTGTAGGAATAGCAGTTAGGTAGGTACTGATTTAATTTGAGAATATTGTTTTTGTTAATTTAACAAGGAGCTCGCGGGCCTACGTCCAATTTAACAGCGCCCTCCAGCCCACCCCTGGGAAGATCGATGCTCCTTGTCAAGACGAGCCCCCAACCTTCTCAGGATAAGGAGATGAAAATGAATGATTAGTTCTTTAAGTCGTTAGCACATCAATTTAAATGTTGATTTAATTTATTTAAAAATATAATGATATATTATTACGCGTTGGTAGATTTTTTGTGTCAATTGGAACACTCGACAAAGAACAGAAATATGTATTATATACATACGTAAGAATGTACCCACGTAAATGCGTAAGTAAATATATATATGTACATGCGTACAAAAATTCTAAAATAATACAGTAAATATATGTATGTATAATATAATAATAATAATAAATTAATACGATGTTCGAAAATGAATAAAAACGAGTATTAAATATAGTTCTTAATTTAAAACTGTAAAATTCTAAACGTAAAACCATAAAAAAAAAAACTATCGATCTCATCGATGATCGGTCACCTTCATTCTCCGTTTACGCTTCCGTTATGCTCACATTAGGTATAGATACGGTTATGATTAACTATACAATGATTAATGTGAGTCACGCGCTGCAGTGCCCATTATTTGGAAGAATCTCTAAACGACGTGTAAACCGGTTCAGAGAAGATGTCAGGATGACATCATGTTCGTTCAAAAAATCGTTCACGGTTTAATCGATATCAAGTGCACATTGCGTATTTTTAGTTTGTTACTCTTTTGATATCCATCAGATATTTAAAGAGTACAACGCCCTAGACATAAGACAAATCTTTATGTTGAGACTCGTCCAATATGTCCATGCTAACAACAACTCACCCCGAGCAGAACACAACATAAGACAAACAACGAACATCTACACGCCAGTTCCGAGAGCATCGACAAAATTTTATCCAAGATTGTACATGTTCTTAGCTCCGAAACTGTACAACACACTGAGTACCAACTGAAAATCGTTAACACCAATAAGATTACACAAATATAGACACGATATATGATCCAATCGGGTAGAGAGCAATCAGAAGTAATGCTATCCTACATAATCATTTTACACTAATAATTCACTAATTCTACAACACTTCCACTACATTTTTATTTTTAAAAAATATATATATCTCTATTTTTATTTCTATCGAATCTTTATCTTAAATAACACCAAAACAGCACGAAAAAAACTGGCTACTTTAACACAGACTTCAGTCTAGCAAAGTAGCCAGGACAACGCTGTATATATCAGAGGTGGAGTCTACTCCATCCCACATAATAAACTACAAGTATTTAATTGCAATATATTTGAATACCAATTTAATGTATTAATTATAAATATATACATATAAAACCAATTTTGTCGAAAAATATTGTTTTTGCGCTACCGCGATTCGAACCTGGATCTCTATTTCCAATCCGGGGAAGTACACTACCAATTGTGTTATAGCGCCAGTATTTTTCATGACAAATTTTCGAATCTATATGTAACACTTTTTCAAATTAACACATCTATCGTTCCATTATTTTAATGTCATCTACTTTATTTTTACTCAAAGATATTAGAGATTCCGTAAAAACAAAGTAGATTTCTAATGACACTTCATTTCGATTAAATATATCAATTTCCCTGCTTGTGACACAAAAACACGTTGGGATTTTATATAAATGAATAATTATTCAAATAACTTACTTCTTTATATAATATCCCCGACGTTGCGCGGGCTTTGCGTATAGTGAAGACGCTTCATTTAGTGGAATGGGGGTATTTTTTTTCGAAATCAGATATAGACAGTAATTTAACTCTTATTTTGAATGTCAAGTGCGCCAAATTTCATCAAGAAGTACCAAAATTCTGCTTCAAGCGGCGGGAAAGTGAGATGGGGGTAGTTATTCAAAATCTCATACAGACAGTGACGTACTTCTTATTTCAAAGGTCAAGTGTACAAAATTTCATCAAGTTCGGAATAAAACTGTAGATTTGTATAAAAAACAAACAAACAAACCGACAGACACTCTTCTTTAAATATATAGGTAATAATAACACATTATGAAGTTAATGTGACAGTTGATTCATTTATTTTTATTTTCTTTATTTATCTTGTTCAGCGGCGTAACTCCGCCAATGCAGTTAATACGGTGCATTGGGCCCCACATTAAAAAATCGATAGTTTTCTACGTGGACTAATAATTTTTAAAATCCCCCACAGCAAGAAATGGAATTATAAAATTTATAAAAACATTTCTTGTACGAATTTCGAAAACATTATCGAAACTACTTATACATATAGTAGTTCCCCGCTAATACTTTGGGTTAAAAACCACTCCAAAATGAGCATATACACGAGAAAAACACATTAGAGCTTGAAATTTTATTTAAAAACCACTGAAAATGTTAAATTATTTAGAGTTTCGTAAATGAGCACCAAATAACTGCATATACGATAATTAATAAGTCGTTATTTTTATAGAGGACCAATTTATAGTAGACCCTTTTTTTCATATTGCATTGTGACCCAATTTTTGTAGTTACGCGACTGAGCTTGTTATTCCACTTATTCTCATTAAAAAAATATTTAATATATCGTTAAAATATTAAAGCACTTTCGTATTAATTATAATTAATTTACTAAGTCATCATTGAAAAATAATTATTGTATTGAAGGCTTTTTATTACCGACTGTTATAAAGTATTATTGTAACAATTTCACCGAAACGAAAAAAATTTATATGATTATTATGACAGGCGAAGATACCATCTATGCCTACAGTGATACATGCATACACCAAACAAATACTCGGTATTCAACATTTAGTGATCGTAACATGTAAGAGTAACATATGGGGACATGTAGGGGTACCGACAAATAAATGTCTCATGCATTCCTCTATGATGAAATAAGAAGCATCTAAGATAAATAACGTCTCGATATTGATTCTAATTATTCATACGGAGAAATTCAGTAAACCAGTTAACACATTAGTAACCTTAAATTCGGTGTCACCCCAATGCGTGCAGTTAGCCGCTAAGATATTGTCGACGTTTAACTCGCACACGGTGATGGTCGATTAGCTAAGAAAACCAGTGCACGACTCATTTTTTATAAATAGATACAAACTTGTAATTCTGAAAAAAAACTGCGAACTTATTAATCTAAACTATCTTATAATCTTGTTCCACTATTGAATATTTAATCGAATTACAAAATAAGTTACTTTTAGACCAATTTCTGTGATATTCTACTACATATATAAATATTATAACTTTAATATATGCTACTGGAGAGATTCAAAATTGTCTAACTAACAAACGTCAATGATAATTGTCGTTTTAAAATTATCAAAATTAACTTTGTAGTTAAAATTCATTATTTTTATTTGTTAACTTTGTTTTATTAACCACTTTTTGAGTTTAAATACATCTACCGGTTCCGAAAATATCATTTTCTTCTTCATGATGTCAATAACTTATCAAAAACACATGTTATTATTTATTTAACAAAATCTATTTTTAAAAAACAATAATTATTTAAAAAATAAATTTAGTACCTAACTCAAATTGTTGATACAAAATTAGTAGAATTTTTTTTTTTAATTGAACTTGTAGTTAAATTTAGTTAATTGTTTATATTTTTCGATTAGTTTTACGCCCTTTATTTATCTCCAACGATTCCAAATTATTTAATTTATGACCAACACCATTTACATGCAAAATTGACAATCCCAATTTTTTATCAAAACCATGATCATTTTCTATCAAATGATTAGAAAATTCTGAAAACCCACTATTGTTCAAACATCTCAAATGCAAGTAACAATTTGAGTTAGGTATTAAATTAATTTTTTAAATAATTACCGTTTTTTATAAATAGATTCTGTTAAAGAAACAATAACATTTTTTTTTTGATTAGATATTGACATCCTAAAGAAGTAAATGATATTTTTCGAAATTATTATTTTAATTCAATAAGTTGTTAATAACACAAAGTTAACAAATAAAAATAACAATTGTCATTTGTTAGTTAGAAGACTTATAACGAACGTTAATTGAAGAGTAAGGCAGCGAATCTCCGATACATGGTAAGTACACGGTGACTACGATTGTTAAGAGTTGAGAGCTCCAAAGAATCAAATTGTCTAGAGTAAAATCTCATTCGTAGACACGGGCTATTAGGTATTAGCTGGGAATACTGTGTACCTATACAATGCTCAAATGTAATGCGTCACGTCAGTGCCATTAGCCTTAATGATAGGCCCTGCGATGAGTTTCCATGCATTCTGGTACATGCGGCAGAGTAATCAACATTACTCTAAATAGAGTATTCCTGTTGACCATGAAACCAGAGAGCTTATTATGCAATATTATATGGATGATTCAATTTATCATATATCGTAGGAAATATGGAGAAAAATAATGTAGCTGCTGCTTTTCATATAGACAATAAAGAACAGGTGATTTCTTTGCCATGCATACATGATAAACTACAAGTGAAGGTTCAACGAAGACTGTATAGTCTAGACATAGATGAAGATCAGATATCTAAGTCGAGGTCAGAAGGTTAACCGCTAACAGAGTTTCTTGGAGAATATATCTTCCATCTAGGAAGTTAGTGATCAAAGAAGATAAATAAGTTAATACAAATTAAATGTATCAATTAGAGAGATAAACAGATAAAATCAATTTTTCGAAAAAATATCACGGAACCATGTTGTGAAAAATTCACAATAATAATGTGTTCTTAATTATTAAGAGAACACATTATTATTGTGAGGCTGTAATTATTCAGAACACAGGTCTGTGATATTTTTCTAAATACAAATTAAATATATTAATTAGAAAAAGACATACATATAAAATCAATTTTATCGATACAGGTTCGAATCCCGGTAGCAACAACGATATTTTTCTATATTGTAATAAATTAGTTTTAAATGTATATCTTTCTAATTAATACATTTAATTTATATTTCATAATGTGTTATCTTAAAAAAAAAGTATTATTAATTGACACAAATTAAACTATCATACATTACATACATCAATAGAATCGAAAAAATACAGAACAGCTTCCTAAAATATCTTAACTTTCGTAGTTATCGAACCTCAACCAGCACTTCAAAGTCCCATCACTACAAACTCGAAAAAACATGGCCGATGTCATTTTCCTACACAAAATAGCCAACTCTAAAGTAGACTGTCCCGATTTACTCAGACGCATATCCATTCGAGTGCCAACCAGGTCAACCAGAACAAATCTTATATTGAACCTTCCACGTTGCAACTCTAATGCCAAACAGAACTCATTTTTCTACCGAGCACCCCTTTATTTCATTTCACACCTAAACAAACTAGACACTTTCAATACTCCAGTTACCTCAATTAAATCTAAATTCAATACATAAACTTTAATGGCCTTCATTTTATTTTAATTTTCATCACACAGATTTTATTCCCTATCCCATTTTCCTTTTCCTTTCCCCTCACTCTCCCATTCCCCTGGAATATTTTCTTTTTTACAACTTTTATCTCTCTGTTTATATTTTTATTCTCAACTTCTCTCACATTTTCTGCATTATACTCTTGTTTAAATTTTAAATTGGACTTACTGTATAAAGTATGTTGTATCTTCTGAGAAAACATGTAACTGGTTTAAATATTGTTTGGCTTTTATTATAAATTTCAGATTTACTGATTAACTATATGTTTTCCGAAAAAAATAAAATCGTACTACATACACAATGAATTTTATGTTTGTCACGACTATAGTTTTGAGAGATGCAGTACCTTTCATCAACACGTGTAAATGACAACTGTCATTTAATAGTTGTCATTTACACTATTGATTGTCGTGACAAAAATAAAATTCACTTGTATGTAATACAAATATTCATTTATTTAATAAATTTAAAATAATATCTTCTTCAATATTTGCAAAAATACTTTGTGGCCTCATTTTATATTAATAATTAGACAAAATACTTTGTTTAAACCACAATTTATTAATTATTTTACATGCTTTCGATACCTATGGTATCTTCTTCAGGAAACAATGTATACTAAAATTAAAAATAATAATTTAAATTAATTCTATACAACCAGCTTTTTACACTAATAACATTTTAAAGAATTGTATATTAAATAACAAGGATAAAGACAATATTTTTAAAAAATCGGGGGTCTACAAATTAATTTGAAATTATTTTTATATATGTAAAACTTGCAGAAAATTTGATATTAGAATTAAGGAGCATTTGAGATGCTTAAATAACAATAACTATTCAGAAATTTTCAATCACGTTTTGGAAACAAACGATTATTTTGATATTAACAAGGGTTTGGAAATTATACATACAAATACGAGGCGTTTACAGTTTTATAAATTTGAAATTTTAGAAATAATAAAAAGTGTTAATAGCAAGCTTAATATTATAAATAATCAAATTTGTGTGTTTTCATATTAGTTCTTACTTATTCACCATTTATCGTTTTGTTTTTACCTATGCTTGTATTTTTTAATTTCAGTATACATTGTTTCCTGATGAAGATACCATAGGTATCGAAACATGTAGAATAATTAATAAATAATGGTCTAAAGTATTTTGTCTAATTATTAATAAAAATAATATGTTTCAATTTAATATATAGACAATATAATAGATTCATTTAATTTAATGCTTATACGAATGGAGTTCTGCAACAATATGTTAACACTCAAAATTAAAAAAATTATAATTATAGTCAGATTATTGTTCAATTCAACAATTTAAGCAGCTTGCCATTTGTTAAGTATTTTTAATACTACAATAAGTTAACCAACACTTGTCCAAAATAAAATGATGTAATATTAATTGAAGAAGCTTAATGTGTTATTGCAAATTAAGATAAATGTGTTCACCGGTATGTAGTACTTTGTTTCATTAATTAAATAAATTTTTTCAGTGATTCAACACAGCACAGTGACGCGCGCACGCATACTTTTTGTAATAAAGGCATCAAATAGTTAACGTCAAATATCTCAGTTTGAGTTGAATTTGGCTTAAACACGTGATAATTTATGACTATCAAAAATGATAATTTATCGACTGCTTACCTGTTATTCAATTTTTTCCAATTATTCTTATGGGCTGTTGTTTTATTTTAATTTTGTTTAAATTTATAATTACGTCCGTTGTTATACGATCTTCGTCCCGATACACGAAATTTTTCTTCAATGAAGAGGTAACATGCCGTAAAACGGAATGGAATCTAGTATTTTAATCTAATTTTAAATCAATTTAATATTATTTGCATATTGTAGAAAACGTTTATCCAGAAAAATCGCTTTACGTGAATTTATTATTTTTGATTTAATTTCACATTAAACAAAACAGGCTCAATACGTAAAAATTTCGCATCGTAAGATTAAATAATAAATGATAATACCCGGAGCCACATCGTCACCAAATTGTTCAATGTTTATGACTTTTATGACTCGACTCTCCGTCTAAGCCGACATAAAATAATGAACAATGATGCCGCTTGCCGCACACTATCCTTACCGTTTTATACATTACCCGGATCACCTATCTATCGCGTCATCACCATATTACTTATGATTTTAAGACTATTTATAAAAAAAATGTCACATGGTTTTTAATATGTAGCAGTAGATACTTTAACATAATTAATGTAGAGTTTATATTTATATTTTTTTATGTTTACATAAGTAATAGGTACAAAATACGAGTATTTACATAAAATAAAATTTATATTATCAATAAAATAAACCAAACACGATTTTTTTGGTTCCATATTTAATTTTTCCAAATAATCCGAACCAATTTTAGCACTAAGGGAATGTATTGTTAATCACCTAATATATAATACCTAACTATGTAACAAAATGAGTATATAAGCTCACTACACTGTCCTATGTTTTATCAATTCATAATAGCCTAGACAGTCGAAACGATCGTCCAATTATTTGTATTAAAATGAATACTCTAATGAAAAAAACAATTTACATACTTTAAAATGCTCGAGCAACCTGTAACGTTCGATAAAAATTGTTTTATCTATATCCAAATGTATCAGACTTGTAAAAATGAAATATCAATTATACACGGCAGAATGTGATGTGATAGCGCGATGAAACCTCCGGACTAATGTGATATTAGGGAGGTCAATGCGCCCCGAGGCGCAAACGCTGCACATGCTATACACGACTCAAGTAATTCCGCGCTCGGCGGAAATGTAATAATGTAATGCCCGATTCGTTCAGCTTCATCTTGTTTTAACATGATATTAAAACGGTGTGATAATTATTGACACGAGCGTTATAATTTCTGAACAAGTTTTAATAAGACCTTGAACGGTAGGAAAGATTGATGCTAATATTTAAAAAAATAATTTAAAAAATCTACGTATATTACGAGAAAAAATATTACTATATTACGATGTCAAATGAAATTATGTACATTTTAAAGTTTTGTACTATGATAATTCTTGAGATAAAAGGAACGGAAAAAAGATCATAAATACTATTTAGCCTTTATTTAAACTTAAAATGCGTTAAACTAATCCAATAAATAAATAAATATTTTATAATCAACTTGTCTTAACTGTCAGACACTGAACTCGAATGTTTATAATATTAACATTATTAAAATATTCGTAACATTACTTGTAAAAACATACATTATATTGGATCAAATTTCAGTTCACAGTAAGTACAAAGATCGTAATAATACGATGTTAAGAAAATCCAGAAATAATTAATAATTTTTTGATACTATAAATGAAGTCGTTTATTTTTCTATTTGAAAATGGTACCTTCAGATCAAAAAGTTTAGATGTCCACCTAATTCGTATTTCAAAATAATTTGATACTTAGCTCCAATGTAATGTATCAGATTCCTTTTAAATTTTCATACAAAGAAAGCGTTAGTTTACGAGGACGTAAAGACAAAACTTAATTATATTATTAATTAATATGTAATATATAAATAAATATCTATTCGTAGTTTATTATCTCTATATATTTTATCTAAGTGGTCTTATTAATTTTATTCGCACCTTCTATGGATCGGGCACCTTGTCTAGGAACATTCCTCCGCCACAATTGTTCGCCCACAATTACCCGCCTAAAATTACCCGCCCACAATTGTTCGCCCACAATTGCCCGCCCACAACTGCCCGCCCACAATTAATCGCCTACAATTGCCCGCCCAAAATTGCCCGCCCACAACTTCCAGCCCACAAATTCCCACCCACAATTTCCTGCCCACAATTGGCCGCCCACAATTGCTCGCCCACAATTGCCCGCCCTCAATTGCCCGCCCACAATTGCCCGCCCACAATTTCCCGCCCACCATTTCCCGCCCACAATTGTTCGCCTTCAATTTCCCGCCCTCAATTTCCCGCCCACAATTGTTCGCCTACAATTTCCCGCCCAATTTTCTCGCCCACAACTTCCCACCCACAACTTCCCGCCCACAATTTCTCGCCCACAATTTCTCGCCCACAATTGCCCGCCCACAATTTCCCGCCCACAATTGCCCGCCCAAAATTGTCCGTCCACAATTGCCTGCCTACAATTTCCCGCCCACAATTTCCCGCCTACAATTGTTCGCCCACTATTGCCCGCCTACAATTGCTCGCCCACAATTGCCCACCCACAATTGTTCGCCCACAATTGCCCGCCCACAATTGTTCGCGCACAAAAGCCCTCCCACAATTGTCCGCCCATAATTCTACCCGGTCACAATTATCCCACATTTCTTCGCCTGGTTCGCCGGATATATTGAAAAAACATATATTTGATAAATGTGACTGTTATCATTTATAATGGAATATTTGTTTTTTTTAAAGAATGAATCAATTTTTTATAAGATATTAATATATTATACATCATCGATATGAGGAAATCGGACTCACTTTAGCATGCTTTTTTAACCAACGACAACGGAGGTTACAAATTTTTTTTTGTTGTAATTTTTCTATTGTTTTGAATTTTTAAAATACGGACAATTCTCAATTACCAAAGATTACTGGGTGGCAAATTGGTAGTGGTTTAGATCCACTCGAACTCATTTATGAATCACATTTTTTAAATAATCTCTTTAAAACTACTCTAAACAAAAAGTCTTGACTTACAGGATTAACTTTTACCTACTCATGCTTCAATTCAATTAAAAAATATATCTATTACCAAAATTATCCCATAACATGTATGGATAATGCGGATATAATTTATTTTATCATAATATTTATTTAATTTATAACAAAAAAATAGTACACAATTTTTAGTCATGTTTATTATTAAATAATGTCAATCATTTGCGGTATCTTAACGATTATGTTTTGATTGCTACGTAACGTTGACCGTGTTTCTATTGTATGATGCATATATAGTTTAATATTATTTGAATCAATCTTGCCTCCATGATGATAAAAATTAGATAGTGGGTTTTAAAATATTCTAATACAGACATTACACGTACGTAAACATCTACGTACTAAATCCGTATTTGAATATTTGGATGACAGCTGTTTTGTGTAGGCCCTAAATAAGTACGATGTACCTATACAAAATTTGGTTCAGGCAGGGGAGTAGGGTATTTTTCTCAGAATCCTAGAGAGCAACTGGACAAAATTTGGATGGCGCTCAATATAATAAACAATTCTGCTGGGGAAAGGGATAAGGTGACCAAGGAGAGGAAGGATGAGATGTGTTTTTTGCAATATATGAATATATATTATATGTGTATATATATAATATAAATATATATATATAATATATAAATATGAAATTTCATTAAATATAATACACATCTGTGGGATGACCAAAGAAGGGAGGGGAATATTTATGTTTTATATAGAATCCTAAAGAGTATCTGCGCAAAATTTCAAGTGAATATCTTTCAATGTGAAACACATTTATATCTGTGGAAGAGGCGAAGTGACCGGTGGTAAAGGGGATAGATTATCTATATTTTTCGCAGGGTTCTAAATACATAATTATGCAAAATTCTTAACTATACAAAATGCCTAACTATGCAAAATTCGGCTTAAATCGGATATAGAATTGTAAAAATAAGACATTCTGTTTAGTATATCGTGAATTTTTGGGATGGATATCTATAAAACATAAATTTCTAATAAAATATTTAAATCAGTCTTGCATTTAATCTAACCCAACTTAAACCATTTTTTAATGAGAACATTCTTAGAGTGAAGTTGTAATTATTCAGAACGTAGGTCTGTGATATTTTAAATACTAATTAAATATATTAATTAGAAAGATATACATATATAATGTGACGAGAACTTTTGAAAATTCTAAAATTTGTCATAAAAAGTAAAAGTAGCATAGTTGGATAATGCATCTTCCCCGGTTTGGAAAGAGATCCAGGCTTAAATCCCGGTAGCGTAACAACAATATTTTTCGATAAAATTAATTTTATATGTATATCTTTCTAATTAAATACATTTAGTTAGTATTTAAAACCATTTAGATCTTAACTCTTTCATAATCTAGTTTCCAGACTAAATGCTCTTAAATATGCGCAAGTCATATTATAGATATTTCAAATGGTTTCATATTTTTATGTAAAATTTGCCATTTACGTATATTACAGTCTATCTGTAGTTAAAACCGATAAATATTCAGAACCATTGCACTTCGGTTACTTCATCTAATCGTTGGAAACCAGTCGTGGTCGAATCGCCCACTGATATCTTGAAATTAATTATATTAATCGGACGCCTTCAAAACGAAAATGTGTAAATATTTTGAGACCAAAAGATAAAGCTGTATCATAAAATTTTCGCAAACGGTTAGATAACCTGTGAGACGCACATATTTGAAATATCGTAATAATATGACCTAATTTTTGGGGAAATCTGTTCCTAAACAAATTGATCGATCTAATCATCAGGCGTGTGAATTAACAACATAACAAGGCAGCTTCACGAATGATTTCAAATTAATCTGATCCCATAATTATATCATCGACAGCATTATGAAACTTTACATTTTTGTTCAGTTTTGCAACGGTAATTTGGATCCAAGTTTGTTTCGTTAGAAAAAAATTGCAAAAAAATTATACGAAATTAACTTGATAGAGCAAATATTATATACTTTTAATAAAATCAATTTTGTTAGCAAAAATTATTGCGCTTGGTACGAAAGAAAAATAACTATAGCAAATTGTATAAGTCTATATATTTATAAGGTGTTAAAAAAGAGTTTAAGAATTTTAGGTCATATAATAGTCGTATGAATGAGTAAAATATCTTAATGAACATACATAAGTAAAATTTTGAGAGATTTTAACATTTAGCTGTCCTATAATATAAACACAGTTTTAACACAGAATGCTCTTTCACAAATCGCTGTGCAATCCAAAAAACACACGCCTGACCACAATTTTTGTCAGAACTTTTACGGCACATGTACATGGATGAAACTTGTCTCGAAGACTCGCTCGAAAGTCGCGTAAGAACAGTACAGAGTTGAGCGTGGAAAGATCTGGCATCCGTTATCTATTGTATTTGTATACGTAGTAGAATAACCGACTGATACATACCGACTCATGATAAACGAGTCATAATGCGATATTAAACCAAACAACTTAACTTTAAACTGAGATTTAAAAAATCGGCGTTCTATTGAAAGTATCACAACAAGCACACGATAGAGCTCTCGGAAGTGCTTCGTGACAAAAATAATTGCACGAAGGTGTCTCTACATAATATGACCTTTTTCATTGGCGTGCACTTAAAAAGGCAATGGAGAAAAAATACCATAAAATGGTAAAATCGTCATAATTAATTTTTGTACTAGAACAATTTTAATACTATACAAAATATTCAATAATTCTAACTCTTTTTATTCCATTTTTATGCCGTAAAGGAGATATTATACCTTGGGTGTTGATTAATAAGGGTTGGAAGCATGTAAAAATCTTAAAAATGGTACTCACATATATAGCCTTCAGTTTTTATATTGATTAAGCAGTCATTTAACATGGCTTTATAACAAGAGTATATTTAGGATAACAAATAGCCAAATCAAAGGCTTTCACATTCGTATTTAAGCGCATGGTGAAATCTAAACGAGACTCTTTAAAATAGTGCGTAAAAAGCTATATAATATATATAGGTAGATACAGACAATAATCTACAAATGAAATTTTTTTTTCCACTCTGTTTAAACCACTATTTATCAATTATTCTACATGTTGCGATACCTATGGTATCTTCATCAGGAAACAATATATACTGAAATTAAAAAATACAAGCATAGATAAAAACAAAACTATAAAGTGGTGAATAAGTGAGATCTAATATGTAAACAAATTTATAAAGTTACTATTTGCAAAGAGAATTTTGTTATTTATTATATTAAGCTTGCTATTAACACTTTTTCTTATTTCTAAAATTTCAAATTTATCTAACTCTAAACCCCTAGTATTTGTATGTATAATTTCTAAACCCTTGTTAATATTAAAAGTATGGTTTGTTTCCAAAAGGTGAATAATTTCATTTAAAATAAAAATAAAAATCATTCTCCAACAAATACTGGACATAATAATTAGGTGAAGCGCGCCACTGTCTTCACATCTACATAATGTTATGAATGCCTAGGAAAGTAAAACTCAACGTGTGAATTTCTTTGCCCACATTTTGGCCGTTTCAACAGTGGGAATTCGACGTTTGCTATGATTATACCTACAAACAAACAAATACTCTTCAAATTAGAACAACCATTCATTAAATATGAAATTTAGGAATAATCCACAGAATTGTCAATTTTCTTCCCTAACATTATTTAGTATTTCTTACAACCTACAAATTTGATTTTTAACCTCTATTAATGAAACTAAAATATCCACAACATGGAATGGAATGACTCATGTATCAGAATAAAATACACACACCATGAGATAGACCCACTCATACTCGTATCAGGATAAATAAGGTAACACCTACATCCCACACTAATCCCTCATTATTTTCGAAGTTTTACTTGCTTTGCCGTTAATAAGTTAAGTTAATAAGAGTACGAAATCATTAATATAATTAGTTATAATTATCAGAGAAAAATTGAAATTCATGTTTTCATGTGTTTCAAGAAGAAAAAAACTAAATAACATTACTGTTTTTAATCTACTGATTTGTCAGTCACTCGAGGTGCAGTGTTATCTGAAGGCCTAAGGGCCCGTAGTTATTTCCCCAACCCGAGGCGGCTTCAGGCCAAGTCTTGCTCAATGAAAGAGCGAAGAATACAATTAAAATATTTCTACCATCGTGTAACATTTCAAAACAATATGATAAAAAACAGAAAAGCAATTAGGTTAAAATTTCTCAACGGCGTTGAAGTAAATGGGAGTTACTTTAATTAAAGTGCCGTTAATTTAGTAGTGAAAAGTGCGACCTCAGCATGTGCGTGGTTAAAAGCATATTTTTGCAGATTTCGTCATTTTTTAGTGATCTACGATCACAGATCACCAAACTACCTAATAATCATATGCTCAAAGAATCATTCAATTTGGGTCGATTTGACAAAGCCGTAAAATTTTCGAACCTATATGTTACACTTTTTCAAATTAATACATCTACCGTTCCATTATTTGAAACCCATCTACTTTGTTTTTACGCAATCTCAAATACCTTATTTATAATATTTTTCGATAAAATTGATCATCTATGTATATCTTTCTAATTAATACATTTAATTAGTATTTAAAACATCACAGAGCCATGTTCTGAATAACTACAACTTCACAATAAGAATGTATTCTCCTAATAATAAAAATATTTTATTTTTATTTATAAAGTAAAAGCTGCAATATCGTATGAATTTAAGTAAAAATATGTTACTTAAATAGTTTATCGAAATATATCTAATATTTATCGTGTCTAGATTAAGCACTGCCTCGTGTACTGACGACGGCTGTACATTATAATCAAAATCATATATGTAGGTACTATAGGATTTTAAATATGAATTAAATATATATTTTTTTTTTTAGGTATTTTTTTCATATTTGAATTAAATATATTAATTAGAAAGATATACATATAAAACCAATTTTATCGAAAAATATTGTTGTTGCTCCACCGGAATTCGAACCTGGATCTCTTTCCTAACCGGGGAAGGTGCATTATCCAACTATGCTACAGCGACAATATTTTTAGCGACAATTTTCGAACCTATATGTTACCTTTTTGATATTAATACATTTAATAGTTCCATTATTTGAAAGAGCCATCTACCTTATTTTTACAGAATCTCAAATACCTTTGAGTAAACTGATAGCAGACGCCAGAATTATCAATTCATTTTTATTAAATTTTGGACACATTGATACAACTTTATTATTAGAACACATTCTTATTGTGAAGTTGTAATTATTCAGAACATAGGTCTGTGATATTTTAAATATGAATTAAATATATTAATTAGAAAGATATACATATTAAACCAATTTTATCGAAAAATATTGTTGTTGCTCCACCGGGATTCGAACCTGGATCTCTTTCCTAACCGGTGGAATCCGGAATCCCGGTGGCGCAACAACAATATTTTTCGATAAAATTGATTTTATATGTATATCTTTCTAATTAATATATTTAATTCATATTTAAAATATCACAGACCGTCTGTTCTGAATAATTACAACTTCACGATAAGAATGTGGTCTATTTATTTTCGATGAGTCGTGATAGATTTATAAAAAGCAACCCAAGTCACGTGCATCATTTTTAATCTTTAGAGACCAATTTCGTTGATCAGTTGCAAAAAAGAAGCGCGGGGGATAAGAATAATTCTAAACAAAAATAGATAAATAATCTAATAGCATATTATAAGTAATATTTTAGACAAAGATTAATGTATATTTATGATTTATCAATGAACTAGATATAAATGAAAACAGTTAATAATATATTTATTTTTAGTGCAAGCTGGGTAATATTGACTGGAACCAGTCCAAAGTAAATCGTTACAGACGTGACATACATTTGTGAATAACTTCAACGGTTAAAAAATAGTTCGTGATAATTCAATATGTGAAACATTCCCCACGAAGGTGTTAACTTTCACACACACAATATTGAGAAGTGTAAATCATATTGATTGGAATAATAATAAGAATAAACATTTACGACTCTCTTAAAAACATATATACATATGTGTACCATGCTAGTGGTATATAGGTTCATTGATTGTTCATCAAGTATTAAAGTAAATAAGCAGTTAAATATTATAAAATACCAAGTGCCCTTTGAGTGCATCACTTTAATTCTATTTTAACAATTGCCACTGTCATTGAACTCAAAAATTCTTAGTATTCATAACCGGAACCGATTAACCGTTCAGAATATTTTTTATGGTAATCGATTTACGCGACAATATTACTATGGGTAAAAATATGATTGTTGAATAAGATTACCGATCAAATAGCACGATCACAATATTTTATTTGTTATAATTCCAGCCGGGTCTTTTGACTATAGTTTGAGTGCCACTCAAAACCCGCTAAAATATTCAGTAAGGCTATTTTAACAAAGATGCCTTCAATATCTCTTTAAAAATTGATATTAGGTAATATCTTATATAGTACTCTACCGTTTAGATTGGTTTGAAAACATCAATGATATCGATGTGACACGTAGATATTCCGTGTACGCAATTTTTCTATTTAAAATAATAATCATCATCTGTCGTTTTTAATCTACTGCTTAATTAACCCTCCCCTAGCCATGCTGTAACACGGGCCCAAATTAAATCTGTATATTTTGGTAAAGACACGCAACACAAAATTAATATTTTAACATTAAAAAAATCATTTACGCTTAGAAATGACTAATGATTTGTAGGATTAACTTAATAACCAATAATGTTA
Source organism: Eubasilissa splendida (assembly GCA_031772225.1). NCBI lineage: Eukaryota > Metazoa > Arthropoda > Insecta > Trichoptera > Phryganeidae > Eubasilissa > Eubasilissa splendida. The sequence continues at coordinate 10,009,593 of CM062853.1, read as the reverse complement.
AAGTATTTTTTTTTAATTCAATGCCATGTAAAATTACTACGTTGGAAAAAATAGTATGTGCAGTAAGACAGAAAAAGATCAAACATTTCTTTCACAGTGAAAAGAATAACAAACATTCAAATATAATTATGTACTTTTTTCATTAATTAAATGATGAATAATAAGGAGGAATGTTGTGTGAATAAATGCTACGAAATATATCTATTTTTTTCAATTTTATTGCTCGATATTTAGATGTAAATGTACGGCATTAACTATTTTAAAGTCATTTAAGCTCGTAAAATCATTTTCTCTCATTAAAAATGCTAAAAAAAAAACTATAAATACTTAACAATAACACGAGCTGACAGTATGGTAGCTTACGGATATTTTTATCACGGTAAGGTAAAGGTTAAGGCCTTTTAGCCCGTATCCGAGGAATGAGACACGATAAGACAAATCTCTGAGATTTAGTTGAGATAAATCTTAAGCTTTTGATTTAATAAACTCAGAAATCAGCTTGAAATTGGTAGAAAGAGAACAACCTCAAACTCATGTTTGATTTGACAGTAACATTTGATACGTAAAAACGTCATTAAGAACCAGACACCTACAAAACTATTTATTGTAAAAAAATTACAAACATTTATTCCATTTTAACTGCTGATAGAGAGATTAAAATTCAACCAACTGACGAACGGAACATCAACGGTCAGTAGCCTGACATATGGCATTTGATGTATGATAAGCATGAAGAGATTCGAGACGGCGAAAATCTGTACATGACAGACTTTTTTTTCGTCCATTTTTTTTTCATTGCTACGTATTTATACAAAATTATTTCGGAATCCATTCAGAGTCATCCTCTTGACTTCTCTAGATTAAAAATACTCAAATTTTGACATATGTCAAAATGACATATGTGTTTCATTTTTAAAAACCTATCACCTTTTTATTGCGACAAATCTCAAATTATTTTGATATCGCTAAATTTTTTTCGAAAAATTTACTTTTTCTGTACATCTCTCTGAATGATACATTTAATTTGTATTAAAATACTACAGAACTATGTTTTGAGAAAATTGAAACTTTACAATAATAATATGTTCTCCTTAAAAAATAAAGATATGTACTTATACTCAAATTTTATTCAAAATTATTAATGTAATAATAAAATGAATTACCGTTTGTTTTGTGTATATGAATATACAATTATTTTTCTACACAAATTAATCACATATCATATTAATATCGCTTTTTGAAGTATAGATTTTATATACATACCGATGGATAGAAAACTAAACAATCGTTGAAAAATTGAGCCTTTATAGAATTGTAAAAATGTTTATAAAATAATTAATACAATCTATCGTACAAACCCACAGGGTAATAATAGTCTAACTGTACCCCCAAGTGAGGTCATTCTAGGAAACAGTTAATTGCACGGTAACACTGCAATGAATCAAATTTTAAAACACTTTGTACGGATATTTCAAAAGTTATAAAAAAAGCTCTATGTCCAGACTTGACAAAATATGGAAAGACCGCGGTATTTCCAAGACAATGAAGGTCAGGTTTGAAGAGTCTATAAAATTATGGACCTTGAAGGCGAGGGAGAGAAGTCGGATTGATGCCTTTGAAATGCGGTGCTGGAGACACGTATTGCGCATTCCATGGATGGCGAGACGCACGAATGTCGCCATTCTGCAGGAACTAAAAATCAAGAACCGACTCTCAAACTCCAGCCTGAGACTAATCCTTTAATTTTTTGGGCATTTTAAGAGAAGAGAAGATAGCTCGGAGAAGCTTGTTGTGGTGGGCCACATCGGAGGACGAAGAGGAAGAAGAAGATCCCCTACTCGTTGGACCGACCGGAAATGGCAACAGGAACTTCTCTGATGACAGCCCTAGGATCTGCAGAATGCCGAGAAAAGTGGAGGAGTATTATCAAAAGTCATGAGGAACTGACGCGGATAATAAATAATGCATATATATTTATGTATATACCTACAAGATGTAACAAATTTTCTGAACACGATAACTCCCGTAGTTCATCAGATCAGAATACAGTCAAACTTCTACAAAATAATCATCTTGCAATATCTCAGCTAAGTTCGCTAGCCAGCCCGTTCCTCATCTTGTTTCAAAAGGGTGGCTTTTTTTTTAAAGTTAAAAAATGCTACAATACCTAGTTTTGACGTACAGTGACCTCAATCAGATCTGTACCTATAGGATGTTTTAAAACGAGAAATATCAAATCCTTTGAATCGTGCCGGAAGGGATTTTTTTCTTCTTATGTAGGTCTATCTATGATCTCAAACACGTTAGTTAATTTTTTGTCTTTACTGAAATAACTTCGCACTACCGCGAAACGAAGATCGTTGTCTGCGATAGAATCAATCTTGATTTGTATTAAACAAATAGGTAGGTAGGCTACTTCAATCGCGATCTGTCACGGTCACTGATCTCTGTCACGATCGATTTCAGCATCAAATCACGATCTGTTAATCTAAACACAGCTGATACGTGAAATTTGAACTATTTTTCGTTTACCGGACGCAAAATCGTCAATACCGACAATATAATTTTTTAAATCTATGATTGCGTTGATAATATTTTACATCTTAAATAGCATCTTAACGTATACTATCCGATTGCAATCCATACAATATTCTATATCTATATATATTCATATATTATATATAACCTATCAATTTTTATTTAATTCACTTTTAATGTATCCGCGCGCTCAGATCTCATTTATATATAAATTTCGACAAAAATATATATATGGAACTGACATCTAACAAAGTCGAGATTCATATCTCCCGTTGTACCGTAATTTTTTCAGGCAACGCCTTGACAATGGCACGTGTTACAATGCCGAAACGTCGGCCTAGGTTTCCGCAAGGAAACCATCTACAAAAAACGCGACCTAACCTAGAAGAGACAATACCATAGCGAGATGTATACACTGGTGCTCGCGGAAACCTCAATCAAACATATAACTACACATTATATCTCATTGTCAATGCGTAATTTATATCTACTGCAGTATCTGTAGGCTACATTGGGCAGTAACGTTATATTAAACGCGTGTGTTAATTATTTTGAAAAGCTTTAATGAACATATTTGTAATGTACCTTTTAATTGTTTAATTTATTCTAACTCATGATGTATCATTAAATTACCGATGCTCTGTATTATAAAAAATAAAATAAAAACAAAACTACAGATCATACATGGTATTGATATACATAAAAATATAATTCAATGACTCATCTACTAGGCCGTTAAATATAATTTAGGATTTAAATGTAAATGCGAGTACTAATATGTAGATCAAAACAAAATAAATTTAAATAAAAATACACAAATTTAAAATACAAAAGAATCTGAAATGAAACAACTTTATTTGCAGGTAGTGTTTAAAACCCATCCCAGATCAACCACGAAAAAAAAACATATATAAAACGGTTTATGACAAAATGTAATAATTATCTACCTACCTACCAACAGTAATGAAGTTGTTTGTTGTCTATTTAAAAAATATACCTTCAAAACAAAAATTTCACACGTCCGCCTGATTCATACATTTCAAAAGGAAATTGACAAATCACCCCAAAGTAATGTATCAGTTTCCTTTCGAGTTTCCCTACACGTGGCATACAGAAAGACATTTGAATATTTAATGTTTGTATTATATGAGATTATTGGTGACTAAAAACTAAAAAATAATTAATATGTTGAAAGTACGTGGCAGATTACTTTCGGGTAATTTTGATACATTTCGCCAGTCAAGTGTTAATTTTTTTGCCAATTTGTTTATCACTCTCAGATTTCTGGTTATCTACAGTTAATTTTATTGTAGCAATGAATAGTTAGTTCTGTTGCATCTTTACAATGTCTCACAATCCATGTCCGTCAAATATTACGACGCCAATCGTGAATTAGATTATTAAATGACAAAAGAAAAGAAAGAAATCTGAAATTTTTGTAACTGTTTGTAACACTGAAAGAAAAGATATAACGCATTTCGAATGATATAATAACTGACTTCAAAACATAAAGTAATACAAGATCGTTTTCAGGAGATCAAGAGTTAATTTATAAAACTAGACAAATTTATTGTCAAATCGTTTTAAAAACTTTCTTGACATAACATTAATTTTCACAAATCTAGACAGGTTTATTTTATAGAAAGATATACACATAAAATCAATTTTATCGAAAAGTATGCTACCGGGACTCGAACCTCGATCTCTTCCAACGTGCATTATCCGATTATGCTATACCAACACAGTGGATTGACGACAAATTTTCGAACCTATATGTTACACTTTTCAAATTAATATGTCTATCGTTCAATTATTTGAAAGCCATCTACTTTGTTTTTACGGAATCTCAAATACCTTCGAGTAAACCAATACCGGACACCAGAATCAACAATTCATTTTTATTAAATTTTGGACGCATTGATACAACTTATATATTATTAAGGAGACCATATTCTTATTGTAATTATTCAGAACATAGGTCTGCGATATTTTAAATACTAATTAAATGAATATGAATTAAATATATTAATTAGAAAGATATACATATAAAATCAATTTAATCGAAAAATATTGTTGTTGCGCCACCGAGATTCGAACTTGGATCTTTTTCCAAACCGGGGAAGGTGCATTATCCAACTATGCTACAGCGACGATATTTTTAGCGACAAATTTTCGAACCTATATGTTACCTTTTTGATATTAATACATTTAATCGTTCCATTATTTGAAAGAGCCATCTACCTTATTTTTACGGAATATCAAATGCCTTTGAGTAATCTGATAATAGACGCCAGAATTATCAATTCATTTTTATTAAATTTTGGTCACATTGATACAACTTTATTATTAGGAGAACACATTCTTATTGTGAAGTTGTAATTAATCTAGGTTCGAATCCCGGTGGCGCAACAACAATATTTTACGATAAAATTGATTTTATATGTATATATTTCTTATTAATATATTTAATTCATATTTAAAATATCATAGAGCTATCTATGTTCTGAATAATTACAACTTCATAATAAGAATGTGTTCTCTTAATAACAAATTAAATGCATTAATTAGAAAGATAAAAATATTTTTACTTTCTCAATATTGTCACTTGCATAAATTTTTTTAATTTTTTTATCAGACTTTATTGACATACATTTTTTTGTTGTAACAGAGGTGAATATATTAAAATATAACATGATAAACTTAAGATACAATTATATTGCAATTAAGTATATACTTGTAGTTTATTGTGTGGAATGGAGTAGACTTCACCTCTGATACATACAGCATAAACTGTCGTCTGTATTAAAGTAGCCAGTTTTTTTCGTACTGTTGTGGTTTTATTCAATTCAAAAAAGATGAAGAGTCGACATGAATAAAAATAAAAATAGAGAAAAAAATAACAATGTAGTGAGATTGTTGTAGAACTAGTGAATTATTAGTGTAAACACTGTATAATGATTATGTTAGAATATTGAATAGCAATGCTTCTGATTGATCTCTACCTAATCGGATAGTCCATATTTGTGTAATCTTATTGGAAGTGAACGATTTCCAGTAGCACTGAGTGTGTTGTACAGTTTCGGAGATAAGAACTGTAGAATCTTTGATAAAATGTCATTATTGCTCTCGAAACTGGCGTGTAGATATTCGTTGTTTGTCTTGTGTTGTGTCCATGATTTATTGCTTGGGTTGAGTTGTTGTTAGCATGGAAAGGATCTGAAGTTTTATAAAAAATCGTAATCGAAGGACTTCGACCAATAAGATTGCTATAAATATTTATATTATATCAGTATGCGTTTCTTGCATTTAAAGTGAAAGTTCTTTTCCGACTTTCCCAATACTAAAATCGTGATGAGGATTACGTCAGCCATCATTACATCATCTACCCCCGCCGATGGCTCAGTTCCCCATCTTCACGACGGTTTTTATCGGCCAATAGCGATTGGAGCGTGTGTTGCCATGTCATCTCCAGTACTGTATGTTAATTCTAATGAATCGATTTTGTAAAATAAAAATTCATATTTTTTCTAAAAAAATATTCGAAATTATTCTCTCAATCAATCGAAATCTACATAAATACTGACTGATAAATAGTACAAATGTTTCACATCGAAAGAAAGTTCTTGGCATACACTGTATTTTATTAAACTAACTATATGAGGTATGTACCTACAATCGTGAGTCCTTCCCAATAGTGCATGTCCACAGATAAAATTTTAAGACACGGAGATCAGCGGTCTTACTTCGATAAACATATGTTAGCTTTGTTTGCTCTCCGTACAAAAGCAAAATTGGAAGAAGTCAGCTGGAAGAGTTCCTTAAATGATCAAAGCTACTCATTTTATGTAATTCTTTTTGTCCTTACATCCTACCTCGTACTAATCATGTTTTAAATACTAATTTAATGTATTAATTATAAATATATACATATAAAATCAATTTTGGTGAAAAATACCGAACCTGGATCTCGATCGGAAAAGATCCAGGTTCGAATCCCGGTAGCGCAAAAACAATATTATTCGACAAAATTGATTTTATATGTATATATTTATAATTAATACATTAAATTAGTATTTAAAACATCACAGACCTATGTTCTGAATAATTACACCTTCACAATAAGAACGTGTTCTCCTTAATAATTAATATCATGTTTTGTTTGCTCCCTACTTTTTTTTTCTTTTACTTCTCACATAACTTTAGTCTGTATCAAAAATTTACTTTGTTCAATTTACTTATTTTCTCTAATTGTCTCCATTTAATTTTTCTGTTTTTTACCATTTAATTTAATTTGTTACCTTACTTCCAACTTATATTCTAGCTTATGGAACCTTATGGCTACCTGCCTCAGAACGGGTACTTTATATATACCTAGCGAGGTAAGAAGCGGCCAACAGGCTTGCATGTAAATGAAATGAATTATAATATTTGTACTAAGGATTTTTATATTGAGGCAAGCTATAAAAAGAATATTGTTATAAAAATAAACGCCGATTTATCGGCACTAAAATGAAATAGCGCATAAAGATTCAGTACTCATTCTGTACCATTTTTTCCCACTAATCTCTGCACAACAAGAATATTCAAAGTATAATGATTTTGATAAAACATTTCATTTAAATTTTTATTACTATATTTGTTAATCCCGTGATAGCTTGTCTCTTTTACTGTTATTTAGCCTTATTTCTCTGTCCAAATGCTTCTAAAATAACGCATTCTCTGAAAAATTCGTTGTTGTTGGAGCCTCCGATGAAGTCATTCGAAGCAATCATTCGTAAAACTTTTCTTCACCCACGGACCAAAACGAATGTCCTATTTTTTCGATTGCAAAATGAATCATTTTGTGCATGAATAACCAACTCCCACGACCATGTAAACATGAATACACTTCTACAATCTATCGAGTTGGATTCGATATAAAAGATAAGAACAGTCACGAAGGGGTGATCATTGATGAAAAAATATCAAAAGTCACAAAATATCACTTTATCTTCGTCATCAGCCATTTTGCATGAACTTTGCCATCGGTCTCTGTCTTGTTCTCGTATTTCACCCACGCACAAGGACAAATCGGGGAGGACAGGGGCAATCGCTCCCCCTCCTAAATCAAACAAATTTGTAATTATTCTTCGAAACCTGCAATGTGTTTTTTATTTAGGTTAAGTTTAATAGGAAATGTAATATAGTGTGCATGAAAATAAATGTATTATATAGACACATATAAGTATTGGAAAAATACCTGGATCCGTCGGTGCTACGCAAGGTCAGCAGGTTATCAGCCCAACGCATTCGTGACTGACTTGTACGTCTACTGCACAGCCGTGGATGCCTCTCCAGAATCCTCCAGATACACCAAGTGGTGAAATACAGAAATAAAGGACGTCCGCGGAAGACTTGACACGACCAGGTAAGCCAGACACTAGAGCAGTAATGGCGAACCTATGACCCGCGGGCCAGACACTGACCCACGCCGGTTTTTCAAATGACCCATACGTTGATTTTTATAAATTTATTTTTTATATCATAAAAGAGAGAACAGACAGTCAAAAATATTTAAAAAATAAAGTATATATACTTTATTTTTTAAATATCTAATGTCGAATTTATAAAAAAATATTTCCAAGTGGACATTGGCCAGCTGATTTTTTATCGTATCACTGCACCTGTGTATGACGTACATGGTCGTAAAACGTCGTGTTTTGTCCTTTTGTCGCGAAGCGTGTATGACTCGTGACGGTTAGATGTCCACCCGACAACACCGTTCTAATCTATTACTACGTACATATGGAAAAAACTAATAATTAAAATGAGCAATCAATTAATTGACATCAAATAAAATACTATGGGGGGGGGAGTGACACGCCAGCAAAGTTAAGTTTTCTGAAATTTTAACACGCCGAGCCCAAAAGGTTTGCCATCACTGTACTAGAGGATGGTTCTGCTAGAAGCCTCAACAATCGGCGAGCTTGTATGAGAAGATGTACGAATGCGGACGAGGCGAGAATTGTGTGTCAGAACAGAAGAGTGTGGCGCTTTATCCTCTCTGCCTAGCCCAGCAGTGGAACGGCGGGATGGTAAGTTAGTTAGATAGTTAGACAACCATTGCTCGTTTCATCGCGATTTGTATAACAGCCAGTTTTAATACAGGTGTCCCAAAAATTTAATTCAAAATAAAAAATCTGTAATAATACGATAAATTGATTTAATAAAAAATATATATTTTGAATTTAAGTACGGTATTTCTTAAAAATGACGTTTTCTAAATGTCATCCGTTATTTCGCTGGCACTCTTCTAAACGAGAGGCAAAACTGAGAACTGCTCGGCACGTATTCTCCGTGATCGCTACCATTTCTTCTTGGGTATTTTATTTTAATTGGTTCAGAGAAAGACACATTCTTTGCAATTAAAAGTATTATTATCAGCAATATTTGAATATGTCCAAAAACACACAATTACTGGATTTTCACCTACAAAGACACTGTTTTTAAATAAATAATAGATATATCATAGAGCTATTTTTTATTATATTTAATGGAAAATATACGGAAGTAATAATCTTTAATAATAATTAATAATCTTTTCCAAAAAAATAATATTTTTTTAACTCGATTTTATCATAATCTTGTATCAATTCTAAACTTTCCTATGTACCTTCTATAATGATTTTAACATCGCGTAAAACATTCCATTGATTTAATACACATGTATGGATAAAGTTTCTAGTAAAACTATCTATGTAAAACATAATAAATCTAGATTTTTAGTGAATCATAAAACTCTTAAACGTTAAAAAATATTTATAAGAATTATGAAATAAATATTATTAGAACACATTCTTATTGTGAAGTTGTAATTATTCAGAACATAGGTCTGTAATATTTTAAATATGAATTAAATATATTAATTAGAAAGATATACATATAAAATCAATTTTATCGAAAAATATTGTTGTCATACATTTAGTCCAATCAACATAATTATAAGTCATAATTATGTTGATTGGACTAAATGTTCTGAATTATTAAATAATACCTGATAATTTTCTTTCTTGATTTCTGAGCACGTTGGGGACAAATGTTTATAAATTCTAATTGATCATCCCTTCTCGCCAACGAAATTGCATAATATATCTAATAATGTGCAAGATTCAATGTTAATTAAATATTCACAAAAATGTACGGTACATTGTGTTGAGTTCAGACATTAAATTTCCCACAAAAAGCATTCCCACCTCTGTGAATGAAGGCTACGACGTTAATATCGTTAGAATGAGATATTCTTGCGAGAACAATCTTGTATTCAGCATTTTAACTCATCCAAATTGGTTTAACGGATTTTCTTCTGCTGAACTAAATTCGAACAGAATAATATTTGCCAAAGGTCACGAATCCACGGTCATACTTTCCTAACAAAATTAAAAAGGCGTTATTTCTGCCGCATGCATTGTAATCTTAGTTTAGACATATTGTGTACGTTAAATGAACTCTACGTACATTTACACGTAAAATACAATTATTCGTGTTCAAGTAACAGACTTATTTTCAAAAATGAATACATTTTTCCTTCTCAAGCGGTAATGTGATTTTTTAACTATAACCTTGCAAAACCTTGGGGAAAACCAAAGCCCACCTTTATATTGTGACCGCTATGTTAACAGTGCAATTTTGATGCGAAATCTGGGGCCCTAGTATTCGAAAACAAACGCTGGGAAGTCAGGAAGACTAAGATGGACGGGATATATTATCAGACGTGACGACTCCATAACGTCTATGAGGAAACGCCAACGGAAACTCGTCCCCTGGTTTATCCAAAAATAAAAGGGTGGATAATGTTTGAATGGATACAGTGAGTCTACGCATCCCTGTTGGGATACCACAGAGCAACACAGAGAAGCCTGGAAGATGTTCATGTAGTGAAAAACCTTTAAAGTAAATATATGCCTATGTGTATTTTGTTCAGAAAAGATATACAAAGTTATATTTTCTATCAAAATATATTATTAGTATAAATATCTTATATTTGAACATTAAGAGCTTTTAAATCATACAACTAGCCTTTTACTCGCCCTAAAATGCAATGATTGGGAGACTTGTTGGGCAATATTGTCAGCAAATCTCGTGAGAAAAATAATTGTAAAATGCAAAAAAGAGGGCCACTGAGCAAAGATTTATAGAAGAAGAAAATAAAAAAGTGAAAACTTACTTTGAAAAGAATTGCAAGATTTAAAAAGAAATGTAAAATAAGAAAACTTTTGTTGCTTAAAAATTTAGAATTAAAGCAGCGCACATAGCATGAATAATTAAATGAAATTCAAAACGATACATAAATTCGGATAGGTTAAGATTATTATAAAAAATGTTTTTTATTACTATTAAGGATCTTTCAGCTTTACACAATAGTCAGTACCTGTAAAAAATAAATGTTTAATTTTCAAATATAAATTAAATGTATTAATTAGAAAGATATATGTACATATAAAATCAATTTTATCGAAAAATATTGTTTTTTCTTTTATATGTATATCTGTATATCTTTCTGATTAATACATTTAATTTGTATTTTAAAAAAATATCACAGACCTATATTCCGAATAATTACAGAAGAATGTGTTCTCCTTAATAGTATAATTTTCAGTTCACAATATATACAAATAAGATGTAAAATCTTGAATCAAAATCTAATTTTGAAATTGCTAACTGATGTAGAAAGGAAGTTGTTCGCTTTTCTATGATATTTGAAAAGTGCCACACATTCACCTAATTCGCATATCAAAGGATATTGATACATAATTGCAATGTAATTTATCAGTTTCCTTTTAAATCTGCCAACAAAGGGAAGGCGTTAGACACAAATCTGGGCGGATATTGTGTAAGTATTTATTAAATGTTTTGAATATCATTATTGAGCATTGAAGACATCTATTTATTACGTTCATACCTACACGACAAATTTTTCGATTCTTACACATAATGCATATTATTAATACTACTCAGTTTTATTAGTTTTAATTGAATTCTTTAAAATTGTTATACCAGGTTCCTGGTTCACATCCATACTCGCCTTATATATCTGTGTTATCAATTAATCAATTGCTCCATGTCATATACGCAAAACCAAAACTTTTTTCAATTTGTGAACTAATAAGAAAATCTTGGAATTTTTGTCGAATTTTCTAATGAGGAAATTTTTTGCAACGCACTTTGAATCGGTAATAATAATACTATAAATAATTTATTTTTTAGGATAACAGCAGGCAGTGTTTTATCGGTATAGTAGCCAGTATAAATAGTATTATTAAAGCGATGAATTTATTTTCAATAAAAAAATAATTGTAAAAAAAAACACGATTCAGTTAAATAACATTAATTGAGTCGCACACCAGCAAAGTGATCAAATGGAGAGATAGAGAGATTAAGAGAGGATTGAAAAGACGAAATTTCATATTTTTATTTCTTAAAAAATACTAATGTATTAACATCATTTTAAGGATTCTAAATATCCCAGCACATCAAATTAAATCAATATAAAACAAGTCATTTTGAACGCATTGAAGTGGGCACTTAACTTAAAGTAGAACATTTTGGACCCTATGCGACTCAATTTAAAGTTAGGTGGAAATAAATACAAATTAAATATAAATATTCAATATATACTTTAATATATTTTGGCATTTATTAAATTTCTTTACCTTCAAAAGGTTTTCAGCACGATTACATCCATTTTCGTGGAGCCAGAACTTAAAAATATATGCTGGGTTATGGTTATACCATTTCAGGTTAATCAACTGCATAATCGACAAATTTTGTTATCGATGGGGAGGTTATAGTATGCACCCTGAGCCTCAAACAACGCGAATCCTATGGTCAGATAACCGTCAAAGCCTCTTGAAGATGATGGCGGAAGGAGGGGGGGATCGGCGCTTCCTAAAGGCTCGCCGGGAGGGGGTCAGCCCGGCAGGAGGGGGGCGAGGGGAGGCCTACGGAACCTGACAACTCGGATGGTTAACAGTTACGACTGTACACTCGTCAAGTGCTCGCACTCTCGTGGATCGCTCCGTATCTTAGTTATGTTCGTTCGCAGATACTGAGTTATCGCAACACACGCCGGGAGATCGCGACACGGGAACAGTGCGTGGATCGACATTCGTTGTTTTGCCAATCGTCATTTTGTCGTGAAATCATCAGGTGAGTGAATTAAGATTTGTGTAATTCCCTTGAGTCGTGTATTCGGTGATTAAATAACACAACTCTATTATTTAGAACGGAAATTCCTGACTGACATGAATTTGCAGTTATTTTCTGGATCGTAATACAACTATTGATATTCTGAATAGTGTGGACGTATATAAACAGGTTGCAGTCTTGTCACCGGAATAAATTTTGCTAAGCACAAAAATTCTGTAAACTACTAACTAAGGAAGACAATATTAATTAATTTCATGGCACGAACACTAACGAGTTTTCAACTAATCAAAACTAAAATGTAGATACGTTGATTTGAAGATTTCTTATGAAAAATATTTTATACAGATATTAGTTTAGATAACTGTAATTGAGGAAAAAAATGCCGTTATCATTATTAAATCTATTAAAACACTTCCTTGTATAATTACTTACTTTTCGAAAGTTTAATAAAAAATATTAGTTTCCAATTCTCGTTTAATTTTGTTAGCTGTAGCGTTTTTATTAACAGTGAATAATTGCATGTTTTAAATTAATAAATATTCACACTGAAATTTTGGTAGGTGATAAATTCGCGTTATGACCTCTTTTCTTAGGACGCTGAGACGAGGTCATGTACCACAAACATACGCAAATACATCGGGAAGCAAATAAACGTTTCATTAAAGTAAAGCGTGCATATTATTCTTACTTAACGGTGCAAAAGATTATTTACCAATCAAAAAAATACTAATGTAATTTATTTTTTATTTCAAATGTTTATTATTTCAAAATGTTATTTATTTTCAAGAATACAATCATTGGAAATAAATCAGTCGGTGATTTATGTATTAATTCTTATTTAGTGAAGAAACAAATTATAAGTAAATTAATTCAAATAAAAAATTACCTAGTATCTACTTACATGTTAACATACCCCGCATAATGTTACGCTATGTGACATAACCCTAATATAGCTTTAAAAGAGTTAAAGAGTTAACCCCTTAATAGATATTTATGTTGATTTGAAATGATCAAATATAAAAATATTTATTCGGCAACATGATTATATATCATAATTTTGTTAATATTTTTCGCGCACAAATTTCACTAAGATTATATAAATAATTACCGCTTTTAGTACGTGATTAAAAAAATTCACAGCGCTTAATTCGTTCAGATAAGTTCACATCTATAACAGAATGATTAGCGCTTACCTAATATGTCAAAAGTGGAGTTTAAATTGCAAAATGAGGAATAAAATTGACTGCAATTTTAATTTCCCACGATATGGTTAACGCTAACTGTCACAACTCTCTTGGTAAACAGTGAACACAACAAAATAATTTACCTTTCACATAATACACACACACACACACATACCCTATTCGTTTGTTGCAGACTCAAATTGCATCCGTAGTTTATTGGGAACATTGCCTGAGAAATATTATAATCAAACGGTACGAGTGTGTACTTGTAAAGAAATTTATGGTAAAATATTATCTGCCAGTGAAAGGGTGAATCTTAAGGAAGTCACAATATTTATCTCAGACATAAAACTGATCGAGACCCACATTAGAGCATCGTAATATCTAATATACAACAGATTTTATAAAATGATAATATTTTACTGTGGTATTATGGAACAAAGTGTGAGAACGTTGCTGAATTTAAAATAAGGCCAATTAGAAATTAATTTATCAAATCTAATCGTTTTTTACTAACTTATTGCTTATCAAAGAATTGATTTTGCAATATATAACTTTCCACTATTTTCTTAAAACTGTATTTCCGTACATTTGAATAAATACATTAATTAATACAATACAAAGTGATAACTGTTTTCTTCGTCTTTTTTTAAATAGGCAATCCACCCTTCAAGAGTGATTTGTGCCATTAATCAAGTTAAAACTTTATTTTATAGAAAAAAATGCAATATTATATTACAAGTCAATACCATTGTCGTTCAAAAAAATTGCTATTATATTGATTAAATGTGGCGAGTTAAGGGAAAGAAGATGACACAAGTTAACCGGGAGTTGAAAATTACCATTGACGAGATTACTGTAAAAAAAACCTGTGATTCGCAATGGACAGGCAAAAAAGATATGGTCAAGGGTTTCCTCCCCAACACCACACTCACACATTGGGGAATCTATTAAGTTCAATCCTCAAATCGTGCAGAGTAAAAGTATCGGTAAAAAGCAGTACCTACAGAATTTCTGCTTAATCAATTATTATTAAATGTTGTATATTGCGTTTTACATGGAGAGTATACTTAATCAAATAATGTATATATATATAATATTATATATTGACTCCCATAAGATGGCAAAATAATATAGTATATTTGTAATTAAAATTACATGCTGTGAATAATATTTTTCATTAAATATGTAGTAATTTAATTGCTATTAAGGGATGCATTAAAGAAAATTTGATCATAAAAAAACATCCACAAAAGGTAAGATACGATTAATATGGAGTATGTTGGGATCCCAGATCTGGCGTGTTGAGTCTGCTTGAAGATAATTTGACGTCTTATGAGTACGGTAAACAAAAAACGGTAATTTATTGAAAAAAAGAACAATTCATTATAGTTCAAACATCTCCATTACAACACAGACCGCTCTAACGGTAAATGGGAAAAATACAACCAATAGACATTATTACTTAACCATGATTGAGAATTACCGCACGCGATGATAGGCATTTGTTAACAGTAGATTTAAGGTTTTCGTGTCAACTGCCGTTAAGATTCCATTGAATCAGTAACACTCGATTAGCTCTGCATATTCACGTTAATTAAATATATATACAATAACATTTACACTCGATTTTAACCATCAGAACAGGTACTCCTGTCTCTCTGGTATGCTAAACCCAATCTACATGATTGATCACGGACTCATCCAGCTTCGTATGTTATCTAATGAGACCAAAATACAAACCGTAGTGAGGTTTTTGACCCTACTGGTCAATTACCTCATATAGTATCTACCTCAGTAAAAAAAAAAAAATTGTATTCTCTCTATTTTAATTCAAATATATATCTCTAAGATTTATAAATATATTATAAAATAAACTGAAAAAAAAAACTAAATTCTCTTTAAGAATCATTTTTACAAAATAATTAAAATCTCAAAACTGACTCAAAAGAAGCTCACTCGAGCGTCTCTCGAAACCTATTGGGTATATTATTTTTGAATATATCTATCATGGAAGTAATATCATTTGGTCAATTCGCATTTGGAACAGTCTAATATCTAATATGTCGTGGACAGCTTTCAGAAAAATACGAAATACAAAAATAGGTTATGCATTGTAATGAGATGTAAAATATCAGCGTTTTCATTAAAATTACTGTTTTTGGGTAATTTTAAATGGAATTTAATGCTGCTTTGTGTGATAAGTTTATTAAATGAATTGCTTAATTTAAATTACAAGTAAATTTTAGCTCGTGTTAAATTATTCAGTTGAATTATTTATTAAAATCGTACAAATGTATAAATATTAACAGATTTTTATTTAATCTATAAATTATTGTAAATATTAAAGACAGTTTGATAGACATTTAGAGAAATAGTCCACAGTTTATTTTAATATTTCTAACCGCGGAAAAATAAAATGTTAACTATTTTTTTTTAAAGATTTTAAATATTGTTATGACTATGCAATGCACCTGAGTTGAGATATGCTACCCACGTGATATTATATAATGGATCATTAAGTTTTAATCGGGTGACCGGTTTAAAGTCTTAGTAGAGAGGTCGTCGAACTCTGGAGGTAAATAAATATAAAGGAATTCGAATTTACATTAATAAATGATAAAAAATAAACTTTGACACAGCAACAGAACATTTGAAATATTAAAATAGAGATTAAAGTGACATCTTGCAGTAAATTAAATGGATTACACTATCAAAGCCTATAATATATATTATATTTCATAATGTTTTTTTTAAGACAATTTAATATCCATTGTATCAAGCTAATAATTTCAAGGGTTTATTGGATTACTTTAAAAACTATCAACTTAAAACCAATTCTCGATCGTCTATATCAAATACGAATATAAATTTTATTGAATTTCAACCGAATCCCAAAAAGAAAAGAAAAAAAAGTTGTGTATATCAAAAAACACGTATCGCATCATAATTCTTACTGTTTTTTAAACTCTACTCAAAGCGCTTGTGATATTAAAATTAATATTAATTTGGTAGTCGTCTTGGACAAGGCTCAAACTTTCAATCGCTAACCTAGTGTCGTACGTCATTACAAATTTTCAGAGTAGAATAATTAAATTATTTCCAACGCGCGAAATATTTTTTATAGCTGTTTAAAGAAGCAGTAAAATCAAAATAAAAACTTCCAAACACACTTATGTATCTAAAATGAAATAAAAATTCTAGCACTTGAGTCTCGCAGTCAATGAAATCCGAAGCAAGCGGACAGTTAGATTTCGTTCTTACAGTAGGTAGTTTTTTATTTTTTGCTTTACCCTTCGTTAAAACTTAATCAATATTTATAGTACTAACTATAACTCGTCAATAATGACGGAAAATTAATAGTTTTTTAATCTTAATTAGTTTTAAAATTTAAAGAAAATACGATAGCAAGATATTTCAATTGATATATATATATATTCATATAATGGTTTATCAGTTTCTCTATAAATAACTTTTTTTTCTTTCATCTATAAGTTTTAAGGTATCTATTTATCGTATCTTGGATTGTTCCGCATTCAAAATTACTAGGGCAATTATTGTGACAGATTAGAGTGTGCTATCGTTTAAAAATTAGTGTTGTATATTGTCGTTACTATACGACATGTGCAGACACGGAAGATCGACACTATTATATATGTGGGATGATATGACTTCCTAAAGTAAATGACAACGAATCAGCAGGTAGACACTCCCGATGTAAAGTCGTTAAATTAAAGATGAAATTCTATCTTAAGAACGTAATCATTAAGCCTCGTCGGTTATCGAAATCAAAAGGTTTGTTTATGATACCACCTTCACTTTTTAATTAATCTACTCGATAAAACAAAAAAAAAAAAAAAACCTGCTTTGACATGCAGAGAAGCTCCTCTGATGATATCTATAAAGGTACATCTTTAGACGGAAGCGTTCGATCGGCTAAGGTTAAAAACCTCACAAAAAAAGACTTACGATTTTATTCTGCTCAAACCAGTTTACGAGCGGCGTCCATCTCTTCGTAGATAGCAGTGCCTATTAGTCGCTCTGGGGACTCGATGCCGGTTTAACAATAATTAATAAGCCCAGTGCACACGTCGCTGAAGGTGTACCTGAACAGAAAAAATATGAAATGAAATACTAGACGCACTCCAAGGTACAACACTGACATCATAAACAAATAATCACAAAAATGTAGTAATCCATATATTAGAAATAATATGTAGGTAATTAGATAATGTGTAGGGCTTATTATTACTATTATGATTAAGATATCTCACAAAGACGAACCTATTATTTTTTATATAAGAAGTATGGAAGTCTTGGGCATTACAGGGTCATCGGCTGGCTTAAGTGATCACTTTACCACAATGTAACGTTCACCTATTTACCCACATTTAGGATTGGGCCGAAAGGATGGTGGATGTATGTACATCGTATAATCGTATATATGTCAGTAAAAAAATATATAATAATGGAACGACAGATGTATTAATTTGAATAAAGTGTAATATATAGATTCGAAAATTTGTCCTCAAAGATACTGGTGCTGTAGCATATTTGGTAATGCACCTTCCCCGGATTGGAAAAAGAGATCCAAGTCCGAATCCCGACAGCGCAAAAACAATATTTTTCGATAAAATTGATTTTACATGAATATCTTTATAATTAATACATTTAATTAGTATTTAAAAACATCAGACTTATGTTCTGAATAATTACAATTTCACAATAAGAATGTGATCTTCTTAATAAAAATATATATTTTTACTAAATTGCCCAAGAATTTATGATTTTGCTGATAAACAATTAGTGAAATAGCTATAGGTAAGATATCCATACCTAAAAAAGGATTATAAATAAAACATAAATTCTGAACTTTTTAATGATAGATTGGCGTAAAAAAGTAGGATTAGATGATGAACTTGACCGAAATTTATCGCCTGTAGGCTAGTGTATCAAGCAATATACACGCGGCCGAAGAATCATGATCTAATTTGACTTAAGCTATACTGCATTTGAAAAATATTACTAAACTATTTTAATTCAATCATTAATTTTCAGAAAAAAGCACGCAATATTTTGAACATTTAAAAAATAAATCCTATATACAATCTTGAAAAAATAAACAATACTTATAAATTAAGCGTGTCAAATAATACATTTATTACAAGACATATATTTTTACTGGATTTCATTAATATTGTTCTAATGAGAAAAGAAAGGATAAGTAAAATCTCAAATATTTATGTTCCGTTACTGTCTATTTGGATGGCTGGCGTAAATATTAGTCACAAATGTACTAATTTGCATAAATTACGTTTTTAAAATTTAGTCTGTCTCCTTCGGTGTACCGCAGGGCAGTGAACCGGGGCCGGTATCATTTTTAACACTCTCGGATATAAATAACTTACATAAACATAGACTCCATAATTGTATTTGTTTCACAACCTGTCAATTTATTCTTTGTATATTGAAAATGAACACAAAAAAAAAACAAAAAAAGCACTTAGTGTGAATGAATACTTCCAAAAATTAACGCGTTTTATTTAGCGATACTAAACGGGGTCACTAGTATATTGAAATCACATTATTGTGCAAATTGTTTTACTGCTCCGCGTAATTTAATGCTACTAGACTAGAGAGGGTATCACATTTCAATACATAACTAGTTCGTTGTGCTAAGAGTTGTAACTTCTCACGGTCCGGCTATATTATTCCTATAAATGTAATTGCCTACAAAATCTACCTCTTAGGGCGAACATACGTTAATTCATTTGTGGATCTATATTATGATAAATATAAAAATAAATGGATAGTTGTACTTATGATTAATACTAATTAAAACCTGTAAGATGATCGAAGAAACCGCACTAAAAATTGAAAAATATATTTTTTCAGTTTTTTTCTCAAAATAGTTTCAAATCATAAAATAACATTTTTTTAAGCAATATTAATGTTACGCGCTCTCAAAAAAAATTGATGTTGAATTACGGTGGAACCTAAATAAAATAAAATAAAAATTGATTATTTAATAATGTTATATGTTCCTAAAATTCAACTTGTTATTTAGTATTTACAATTGTTCGTTTCTTTGTTCATTGTACATAGCTTCCATAAATGTCTTAATGAGGAATTAATTTTTGGAAAAATGTTGGGCAACTTTGAGCACTACTTCATTCTAATACTTTTAAGTAGCCATGGTAAAAAAATACCGAACCTTATTATAATATATTAATTCATTTGTCATTCTGACTAATTAAGCATCATAAAGTCAGTAAAATGTATTTCGCAATTAAACGGAGGAAAAAAACAAATTTTACACAAAATATTCTATAATTTTATGAGAAACAATTTCCTAAAAACGTCATCATCGCTAAAACAATCGATGTTTAATAATTACATAAGCTTATTTTAATTAATATAAAAGGTTTATACATAATAAATCTTATATTCTATTAATTTTCTCATCTTTAAGAAGATTTCGATATAAATAGTTACTACATTATACAGACAACTCATGAAGATGTAAAAATTAGTTAATACTTTTAAAATTATCAAAACTAACTTTGTGGCTAAAATTCATTATTTTTATTTGTTAAATTTGTTTTATTAACCACTTATTGAGTTAAAATACATCTACCGGTTTCGAAAAATATCATTTTCTTCTTCAAGATATCAATAACTAATTAAATAATAATTTAACATACCAAATCCTAATTTTTTATCAAAACCATAACCATAAATAAAATTGATTCTGTTAAAAAACAATAACGTATGTTTTTGATTAGTTATTAATATCCTAAAGAAGAAAATGATATTTTTCGAAACCGGTAAATGTATTTTATCTCAATAAGTGGTTAATAAAACAAATTAACAAATAAAAATAATAAAATTAGTTAAATTACCCTGATGTGCAATAAACATTTTAATTATATATACCATTATTTAAACATTATGAATCATTTCCAAAATACCTTACCACAAATTTATCAGGTACAGGTATAAATCTAATTCATGGGACCGTAAAAAAATGTTTTGCTATACTAAATATGTGATAAAAATAAAATATTTATTTCGGGACCGCGAAAACTACTTTTTCATTATTCTGGAAATTTCGTTATAGTGCACATCCTATATACGATACATTGTACGTATACCAACGAAAAATGATTTAATGTAAACATATTTTCTATTATATGAATACAATGTCTTGAAAGTAAATTGTTGCAGTCCATGATCAAGTCACGTGTAGACTTGAAGCCCCTTGATCATGGAAGTGGACCGCGGAGAGTCATCTTCGCACCGGGTGCGCAACGTGTCGCGTCCGCGTTTTGTTTATTTTGGCGGTCTCCGGTAAACGCACCTGTCAGACCGCACTGGGGCCGCCGTGTAACGGAACACTGAGTATCGAATCGCTGATGCAGATGTCGCGAGACGATCGTGAATGGAGGCTGGGGAGGAAAACGGGACAGTTGCCGTGTTGCCAGGCGGACACAAAGGGCATGAAATGTCATCATCCTCATTCATAACCAGTGGCGTGAAAAATTGGGCCCCAGTGCAAAACGTAAAAAGGGGTCCCCTTTAGATCTTAGTGATGGTTAAATCGTTATTGTGACTATGATTGTATTCGATTGTGATGATGCTTAGTAATTGATTATTCGTAATTCTTGAGCAATGACTGGTACACTAGAAAGTGAACCTCCGACAGTTACCAATCATCGTTTAATCTGTTACCAATCATCATTACGATCACAGTCACATAACGGTTACCATCAGAATTAGATATATACATAATCTAGTAGACAATATTTTAGGCGTAGGTAGGTACATATTAAAAATAAGCTATCATAATATTGCTCAAAAATATTTTCTGCCGGTTAATATAGCCAGTTGAGCTGCAAGTAGCACCTATGGATAGTAAGTAGAACAAGATTGATCAGAAAATAATGTCGTATTAGGCAGCTCCGAAGGCATGTATATAGCTAATTAAATACATTTGCAGCAAAGAGGCATTTGATCGTTGACGTGCCGGAAGGGGAAGGGAATGGGACAGTGCATTATTTTCGTTCAAAATAAATATGTATTTACACAAATAAATATATGTCCCAAACAAGCGAATTATTACTATATTCATCAAATTAGCTAGAAATTATTTAAAAAATATATATAATACAGTTTATTGCTGTGTTGAATTAAAAATAATAATAATCCATAATACCGCTGGGAAAATCGATACTAGAAAAAGAATCGATAGCAAAAGTATTGCAGGGCGCGAACCTTCGGGCCCCAATCTAACATAGCCAGTGTTGCGCCACTGTTGCAAACGCAATCGGACAAGTGCACGCATGCTCCGGGAGGATCGAATTACTCAACGATTATTACGTCTGATTCTACACTCGCAGCGGAAGAGCATCGCGAGTTCCTTTCGATGTTATATTAAAATACTACAGATTGCGTAATTAATAAAAAAATATATGTAGGTACAAAAATTTTCAAGCATTCTAATACCCAATGGCATTAAGCATTGAGAAATTGGATTTAGTAAATTAATTTATGCAAATGCAATATTTTTTCTATGTGAAATAAAATGATATTTACAGTTTTTCTCTACGACCAAAATTAACAAAGTTAAAAAAAAACTATTTTTTTTTAACAACCGCTGTTTTAAAATAATATGGTTTATCAGGCTGGCTATCGAAGTTAGCCGAGATATTTACACGGTCAATATTTGTGTCCATACAATTCGTTAAAAACGGATTTGGCACAATATGCGTAGAGTTAAATATGCATTTTTATAGAATTTTTTTCAGCTACATGCAGAACACATTATTTCTCGCAAAAGCCATTAAAATCCATTGATATTGCATGTCCCTCTAAAATGAAATCAGCCAATCACAACGCTTTTTGACTACCACGTGATCTAAAATCCAATGTGACTGACAGAACGATACATACATTAAAAAAAATTGTCTCTTTAAAAAATGCTGATGTAAAAACAAACATTTTGTACATTTACTTTTTCAAATGTACCTTTTCATTCATAACTGAAAAACACAAAGTCGTTTTAGGTGGTTTTGGAACTAGGCGTTAGATATGTATTACACACATATATATAAATATTTTAACGAAGGATACATTGAAATTATCTGGAAAACTCTTGTCCAGATAAATATATAGAATATATAATCAAATTGAAAATAAAATTAGAATAAAAAGGATATTTTAAATTGGTTGTTGCAATTAGGAAGAGCAGATACAGAGAGTCAACTCTTTTATATAATGAAATAATGTATATAACTACTTTTGTGCGTTTTGGTCTTGTATATTTCCATCTACCTTATATCTGCTTACATTATTGGAATTATTTTATTTTTTCCTCTCTTATATATTTTTTATTCACTTTTTTATATTTTATATATATACATTTTTATTTTTTTCTCCTTAAATATTTTCACATTATATGCTATGTATGTATTCGATCTTACCGTGTTTCGCCATCGATGAATTTTGGTTTTATAAAATATATTAGTTTATCAATTTGCCCTAAAACAGGCTTGCCTAGTTGGGCAATGTATTTGAATGTGTGTAAATATGTAAATATGATACATTTTGAAAGAAAAAAAAATAGGTGGCATTTCTATCGAAATCTACCAAATTAAATTTACGAACTAATTCTATTAGGGGAAACATTTACATCCCCCAATTCCCATAAATGCTATTTTGAAATATTGATATATTTTATATTTTCGTATTTGTAGTTTGACATACTATATTAAATAAAATAACAATCATTTTCTATGAAACCACGAAATTTATCATAAGTCAACCGGTTTCGCTTATCTCATATATCACATTTCACATCAATGGCGAGCTCGCGAGACTATAAATCATATTTATAAACATGTCTTTTTTTAAACGCTAATTTCACGTGCCAATACTTTTGAAGAGAACTTTCTTCGCCGACACCTACTTTCTCACACTAAACACTTGTTCATGGAGATGAAAATACAACACGAAAGCAGTATGTCATCTACATTCACCACTGGTTCTGTTCCCAACCTTGCACCAATCTATTTCAGATACTTGTCAAGTTTTTAGCGAACAAATAATTAAAAGAACAATAATGTTTTTTTATTAAATAAAATAACAATAACTTTGTATAGAACTACGAAATTTATTATACCTCAACCGGTTTCGCTTATCGCAAACTTCATCAGGACGTATTTAAAACTGATCATAAATACAAATTGAGTGCACTTATACATACATAAAAAGGAAGATAGAATATAAAATTACATGTGAAAGAGAGAGACAGAATACATATAAAGATAGACGGAATATTAAGGGATGGGAAAATATAGTGTTGAGGGATATTAAATTGATTTTAAAGGAAACATACCTAATATGGAGCTAATGGGTAAATTAATTTGATTATTTAGAATTGGCGCACTACTATTTATTGCCTTTTTTATTTCGAGGGCTTCTAAATTGTCTATATATTGCCGTCTATCTGTATATGTATTCTGTCCCTCTCTTTCGCATATAATTTTATATTCTGTCTCTCTCTTTATATATATATATATATTATAAGGGCACTCATTTTGTTTGTATTTATGATCAGTTTTAAATACGTCCTTATGAAGCTTGAGATAAGCAAAACCGCTTGACGCATAATAAATTTGGTGGTTTCGTACAATGTAATTGTTATTTTATTTTATAGATTTATTTTAGTTAGCACTTCAATTTCTCTTGATGCAATCGATCAAAAAATTCACCGGACTTTGATACAACCATAAACACGTGTCGTTCGTTATTGTTTGCCGTTAGCATTAGCGATGCAACGGTGTGAAGACTGCTGCACCTCTTCATTTCAATTTGTCTCGCCTAGGGCGCACCTCGACCGTAGAACATTCAATGTATAATAGATTGGATAATGAATTGTGACCAAGCGAACTCCGTGTAAGCCGCCAATTGGGCGATTACCAGTGATCGATTAGGACTATTGATCGCGGAAAATAGGAACATTTATTTTATTTATTTGACATTTTTTACAATTTTTTTATAGCGTGAATAAAGTATTTAAAATTTTTTTTTTGAATTACATTTTTTTTTCGCTTACCTTTCCAAAAAAGAGACCAGCTCTTGCGCTTGGTGAGGGAGTTACACTACAATAATTTTATATAATACCTAACATATTCTATTCATTGTCCATTTGTGTGCTTCTGAAGTATTCTGTAATATTGTTTATTGTCCAATTATGTGTTTTTGAAGTGTTCATTTAGTTTATTTTTAAACTCTTTTATATCCTTTATTTCTTTAATTTGTGTAGGGAGGCTATTGAAATTTTTTAGTTGATAGTGTTTAGTGTTACATTTAGGGATTTTAAAGTTATTATAAATATACATTAAATTATTACATATAAATAAAAAATCAATTAAGATAATTATGAGTTAAAAGAATTACAACTAATTAATTAATTAACTTACTTAAGCTGGACTCTTAACAAAGATGAATCAGGAGAATTTTCGGAGTTGTCAAAGAAAATAGAATGTGACGTAGGCGTTGTGACTGGGAACTTTACGACATGTTAACGACCAATCATCTTTAAATCTCATTTACCAATCATCGTCATAATCACAGTTACCAATCATCGTCACAATCACAGTTGCCAATCATCGTCACAATCACAGTTGCCAATCATCGTTAAATCTCAGTTATCAATCATTATAAAATCGTATTCATACTCATAAAAAATAGATATACTCGGATCAGTGCAATGCTGAAAGATCTGAATATGTTGACCTTTAAACAGAAAATATATTTTAATATAATGGTATTTATTTACAAAATCCTCAATAAGAAAATATCAGCGGAATTTACACGAAAAATTAATGCAAATCAACATGAGCACGAGCACCGTACAAGAGGAAGGGATAGACTTTGACTGCCATTCAGGAAGAAGGCCAAATCTCAGAAACCGATGATGTATAGTGCGATGAAATTTTTTAATGAAATGCCAGAAAACATAAGAAAGGAGGAGAAATTGAATAGATTTAAAATGAAACTGACCAAATATGTAAAATATAAGTTTTAGTAAAAGAAAATACTTTAATCTTGTTTATATTAGAGCATATATAGGAGTGCTTATGTATGCACTATGTTAAGAATTAAAAAAATAAATTTATGTTGCGCTTTCAAATTGATACCCGTCTTTCCGTTATTTGATAGCCATATAGAAATCCTGGAATAAGAATGTGTTCTCCTTAAAATACATTTTCTATTCACTGCTGGATGAATATCTCTCCAAGTGTCTCTAACATTCATGTGACTATTGATTCCTTAGTCATCGGTCCAGTTATAGAGTGGCCAGTCATCTTGCTTTCCCTCAGGGACCACTGTGATGATTCAACGATTGTCTGTCCTCCGAGCGATGTAAACTGAAAATAAATATACATTCACCAAATATGGAGTAAGGCGAATGTAAGACTCTTACAGAAACGCGTAACAAGCATTACACTGACAAGAACATAATTCTTTAATACCTATATAAGAAGAAGAAAATTATGTTTATCCGCCATTATTTATTTCTTCATTTGATCCTTTGAAAAAAAAATGGCCATGTGATGACGCCATTTAGTTATTTCGAATCTGTGGAGTTTCTCAGTCGTGTACAAACATTTCATGACAACTCCGATACCCAATTATACATATGTATATATATACATGGCGTGTTGTGAATAATTATTGTCTTTAATGTCTTTGACCGACAATAAAGGGTGACACGATAATGGCCGGATGCGAATTTGCCCACAACAATATCCATGTAAAAGAACAAATGTTTTATGTACAATTCAAGATGAGCTATAATTATTGACACACATTACTAAAAGGCCGAGTGTATGCCGGGCACGCGCGTTCTAAGTGAAACTTCATTTTTTAATTTGTATTTTGACTGTCATCTCAAATGTATTCCGATTTTGGTCGAATGAAACACTTTTTTTGTTTTCCTCGTGAATTATGGAGCAGATGAAAATCTTACATTACAACACTTCGTATACATGGTGTCATTTTTTTTTCTTTACATAGTTATATTTTTTCGAAAAAAAAATACGAAGAAAACTAAGGTGGGAACAAAAATGTTTCTGAATTTTTCATGTGTAAATCCATTTCCATCGAAGTCGGGCCACCTGTAAAATAATAGGTTCCATAGTAATCTCGGCTAAATTCATTAGTCAGGTTGATCCGCCATCTTGTTTCAAAATGGCGACTAATTTATTTTTTTAATTACTGTGACAACTGTCATTTTTGTATGTGTGTGTGTGAGATGAGTGGTGGGGGTCATGGGATATAAGAGGCCGTCACTGGGGAACAGGTTTATTTTCCCATCGTTCCTTCACATTGGCAATAAGTAATATCTAAGTATATTGTTGTACATTACTGTAAATATATTATTGGAATACACAAGTGCTGTTACAATTACTAACTCCGATAACTTTGGTCCTAGAGAGAAAAGTAAAAAAACGGAAAATTGCTAATACAAATTATAAGACTTAATTTAGAAAGATTCAATGAAAAACTGTCTATCAAAAAAGTACCCAAAGCTATTTATTACCGATAAATTTGAATCAATTAAACTATAGTGATACCACATAATATCATCAGATTCCATCTACTTATGCCCTCGAAACGACAATGTATCATCTGACATTTATTATCAAACACTTTTAGATATTAATTTTCAGATATTTTTGGCGTTCATCACCCATGAGATGAAATTTTTACAAAAATATCGCTATATATAATTTAAAGTAACAAATTAAACTGTTTCCTGATTTCGGGTACGTTATATAATATAACCCAAATATTTTATTTGTATTCAAAATCAACAGCTGTTTTTCTAAAAAATATTACAAGTACATACTACTAAAATATAACTTTGTGTTTTGTTTTTATCTCCTAAACTATAACAAAATTTGATATGTTCGTAACAGTTTTAAAGAGAAAATTATTGTCAGAATTTTGACACAAAAAAGTCAATCTTAAATGTCAGATGATACCTTGTTGTACCAATATCACAATATGTTACCTTATTAATGAGATACCCTTATGGTAAAAAAATTTACGAAATTATTATTATTATTATTATACCAATTCATTTTTTGCCGTTGAATTCATTATTTTAATTACTATATTTCTCCAAATATGCTAGGACATAATTTCCTTTCATACACAGAAATTTACCTAATTTTTGCGGCCAGTGCCGGAAGGGATTATTTTTTGCCTCTATGGTTAATGACAGTAACCATAAAATCCTTTCATAATCATGCCGCTGCCATAAAGAAAATAATCAATTTAATTATGCCGATGGGCAGTATTTCCAGTACGATATATCAGCGTAATTTCATCTTTCTCTTGTGTAGTCTCCGCCTCGGACTCGATTACAAAGCCACGTGCAATATTACAATTAAAAGCTGCATTTCGAACTGACGGAACAGTGATAGCATCTCCCTTCCTAGAGAGCTGACCCGCGGTGCGGCCGCGACCCGGGCCTGCGAGCAGAGCGATCGTGCCTTAAATATTCATGTCCATCGAAGTCTCCATTATTATTAGTCGGGCGGGAGGAATTTACATTCAGGGGCCATCGACTAGAGGTGCTGATTATAGAGAAGTGGTACCAGAAGCCTTCTGCCAATCAGACTGTCGGTGTCGAGCCAGGGATCAGACAACTTGGACGTGGAGTGGTTGGCTAATGTCCGACGAGGGATGCGGAAGTAGCGCAGTGGATCGTTCAATTTTGATCAGATGATTAGAAATTTTATAAACTGACCTACCTATCAATACTCATCGGTGAGGTTAATAATTATATACATAAATTAAATGAAATTCGATCAATATCGAATTCGCTTAAGTCAACTGTGAAATGTTTTAAATATTTTTATGCAAAAAAATATTTTGTGAGCAGAAAAATAAATCAAACTCCGAATATCTATTTGAAAAATTGTCCTTAATATTAAAAAAAAATCATAAGCACTAAAGTCCAAGTCATTGTGTGAATCATATTCATCCTTGTTCCTTTGAACCAATCACAAGTCAACACGACTTTTTGTCACACCGCCTCTATATTAAATGTGTTTCTAATTTGTTTAAGTTTACAAAAAAAATCATACTTAACTAAGTCCACGTTTTTTATCAAAAATGTCCAAGTTTATATTTAAAAAACTGTTATATTTTTAAACTACTAAAATGTAACCCAGAATTTGCTGATTTATTTTAAAACTAGTTTCATAAAGCTGTATTTTAATATTTTTGCAAAATCGCAATTGTATCTGTCAAGATACGATTTTTCAGAACACAGCTCCGTAATAGTAGTGTAGCGCAGGTTATAAAGGCTCCAGTGGAAAATTTTCAAGTTTAATATAAAATTTTTAAGAAAACTACAATAGTATGCTCATATTTTATTTATACAAAATAGAGTTTATCGATGCTAATTTAACGTTTTATAAACAACATCGTCTAAATGCCGTCCATTTCTCTCAAGACACACTTGCAATCGTACTATTAAATTTGCGAACACGCGAGAGCAAAGCGTTGATTCAATGGCAGTAACTTCACGGCGGATATTTTCTTGTAGGGCCTGAATTGTTCAAGGATTATTGCAGTAAACTCTCGACATAAGATATCTCCACAAAAAAAAGTCGCACGGTGTAAGGTGCGCGGTGACCGAGATGCCCAAGGTATGTCTCCGTACTTGCTGATTATTTATTGGGAAAAATTCCCTTCAGCTTATCCATTGAAACTCTAGCCGTGTGTGGAATGGCCCCATCTTGCTGAAATTGTGTTCTGTTGTTGAACCCGGGAAACAGTTGCAGTTGCGGTACCAAAAACTCATCGATCATTCGGCAATACACGTCAGCAGTGACTATCTCTCGCTGGTTAAAAAAATAAGGGGCAATAATCCCTCGGGCGGAAATTGCACAAAACACTGTCGTTTTTGGACAATGCAAACGTTTTTGATAGCATTCCCTTGGATTGTCGGGACACCAGTATCTCATGTTCTGTTTATTAACATAGCCATCGATATGAAAATGTGCTTCGTCGGTAAACAATATGTTTACAAGCGTTCGTGCTGTTCCAAAACGTTCCAGCATCGTTCTCGCTAAGGTTTCACGTAAAGAATAGTTATTTTCGTTGAGAAACTGCACGATTTTCAGTTTGTATGGGTAGTTTATTTTTCAAAATAACGTGCACTGTTGATTTTTTTATTCCAGTACAGGCTGCAATCTTCCTTATCGATTTACGCGGATTGCGCATAATTTCACGTCGAACTTGAGCCACATGTTCTGGCGTCGCTGCTGACTCTGATGGTCCCGGAAGAGTTTGGTTAACCATTGTCCCTTCTTGTCTGAACTTTTGAACCCAACACCAGATAAATTGCGTGCT
Source organism: Eubasilissa splendida (assembly GCA_031772225.1). Classification (NCBI taxonomy): domain Eukaryota; kingdom Metazoa; phylum Arthropoda; class Insecta; order Trichoptera; family Phryganeidae; genus Eubasilissa; species Eubasilissa splendida. Next base: position 9,979,249 of record CM062853.1, on the reverse strand, counting down.
CGGCCCATCACTTACTCGTCGAATATTAAAGTGAGTACAAAAAGCGCGACTTTAAATATTGCTCAACCGCGAACGCGCGGTGCGCTCCCGACCAGTGACTCATTGCGACCGGCAACGAGTCACTGGTCACTGTTAGAAAATTATCTACAAGTAACTTAGTCAAGTCCTTGATGAAGAAAATGTGAAGTATCATCAGAATTGAGAAAGCATTGTACGTTACTGTGTCTATTGTGTTTGCTTAAACTTACTCCTATATGTTACAAAGCGCGCTAAAGAGTATCTAAAGAAGTTATGAAACTTTTTATATGTAATTGCTGCTTTGTGTAAGTGACCTATTGAGGGCGTAAATAATGCGGAAATTCTCAGTAATTTATATTACATTAGCGAGAAACAAAATAGTATAAGGTTCAAACGTTAATGATTCACAAAGAATACAAAAAATGAAGGTTATCAAATAAAAGCACATTATTTCAAGACTGTCTCTAATACTGAAATTTCACAAAACACATTTCATATTATGTCAGTAGATGCCAAATAAATAGCAAAAACTTCACACGTAATGATTCAATATTAAGCCAGATGGTGGGCGATTGCTAAATGTAATGTTATAAAAAAGGCAACAAAAACATGTTTTAATAGCATAGAACGAATTAAGAAGCTAAATAACAAACTACCAAATCCGAAATCAAACCTGAATCGAATCCTCATCTTCAGTGACCGCTTCGCAACCATAATTTTCTGCAGTATTAAAAAAATATTGCATATAATAATCATCAACAAATCAAAGTCATTTTACTATTTCCGAGGTAAGTCTGTAGAATTCCATAATCACATACGTGAAAATAAAACACTTGTATTTTGATTCTACTCGTTTAATTTACTCGAGACGCGTTACGCCTAGTAAGGGCATTTTCAATCTAACAATTTAACTTAACAACTTGTATTTATATTAATATAGAGAAGGATAGTTATACAATTTTATTAACATGCGTTGGCAACATTATTCATTAGAGTTCTGAAGATTTCCGTAATTTTTTAATGCTTCTTATTATTTTAAGTACAAGCATAATAAATTGTTAGATTGGTAATGCCCTTACAAGGCGAAACGCGTCTAAAGTAAATTAACATAAAAAACAAGTGTTTTATTTTCACATATCGATACCTTAATCTGCAATAACTCCCAATAATATTTTACAATTTTAGTAAAGAAATTCAGCCAACTCCAAATATTCCCTATAAGTACGAGATAAATCAAAATGTCAATAAAATTTCTCAGCCACCCTATTTCTGCATTAACAATTTACCAAAGCGTATTTTGGAATTTTTATAATCCAAAATTAAACCGTTTTTTGTTGCTCCTGAACATTTTAGAAAAAATTAGTTAGCTGCTTTTGCAGATTAAGGTATCGTTATGTGAAATCAAAGTCGAATGAAGTACGGATTTAAAAAGGTGTAATAAGATGAGGATGCACGTTGCTACCATTCCTGTTCAATCTTTACTCAGAATTTGTTTTTAAAGATGTCATAGATGATATACAGAAAGTGATTGGAAGATGGGTCAATAACCTCCGTTACACCGATAATTGTATCGCTTGTACTGCAATATTTTACTATCTAAACAATACAACAGATCTTCAGTTTCTACTAAAAAAAAACGTGAATTAAATCAGTTAAACATTAAAAAAACACTACACGTAGTAATCATAGTAATCAAAGTTGAGATTATCAAGAGGGCAGAAAAGATGAAGTATCAACTGGTAGTTAAAGTATGACTGGAGGGTTTCTTCCTCCTAAAAATTGTACTTTTTCCTAAATGGACCTTTTCCCATATATTACACGCTTGTAAAAATTTTCTTAATTTCGTTTTTCACTTTTGCTTTGTATTTATGATTTCGCTTTTCGTTTTTAAAAAGTTGATTTCTTCCTCCTAAAAATTGGACATAAACCAACACCCAAACAGCGAAATTAAAATAAGAATTGAGATGGCGAGAAGTACTTTTATGGATATGAAAAAAAAATTCTGCGATCGAAACATAAGCTAATGCAGCCGTTGGAGAACAACAAAATACTAAGTCATATGCACGCTGTTCTATGGAATCGAGGTTTAAACGTCAAAAGAAGCCCCCGTTAAAAGCATGAAAATATTTGAGATGTGGCTGAATCGACGTACGCTAAAGATCTCCTGGAATAACAATATTACCAATGAATTGGTAGTGAGACATAAGAATATTTCAAGAGAACTAATAGCTATTATCGAACAAAAGATGCTGCAGAAATATATCATGTTGGGGAAGATAGAAGGCAGCTGCCTCATAAAGTGATTCAATTTTATTCATCTTGCACAGGATAAATCAGCATACTGCAACTTGGTCGCCGATCTTCGATAGAAGATGGCTCATTAAAAGAAGGAGAAAAAGATCATATATATAATCCTGAATCTGGTGACCTTGCAGTCAGTCATATTTCCATAACAGATTATAGTCTGAAAATAGTTATTTTAATTGATTTGAAAAATAGAGATTTGTTATTTTTCATTGTCGTATATTTATTGACTCAACTCAGGATATCATTAAAATTAATAATGTATTACTTTCTCTCATCTCATATATCACATTTCACATCAATGGCGAGCTCGCGAGACTATAAATCATATTCATAAACATGTATTTTTTTTAAACGTTAAATTCATGTGCCAATACTTTTGAAGAGAACTTTCTTCGCCGACACCTACTTTCTCACCTAAACACTTGTTCATAGAGATGAAAATACAACACGAAAGCAGTATGTCATCTACATTCACCACTGGTTCTGTTCCCAACCTTTCTAACGTCAGTCTATTCTAGATGCTTGTCGAGTATTTAGCCAACAATTTTTTTTTTTTAAATATATGTATGTAAATATAGCAAACAAACAATTTAAATATAATAAATAAATGGAAAAATATAGGCAAATGAAAAATAGTGGTACTTAGGTAAGGAAGTATTACTTGGAACATTAGTCATTGGACAATAGCCTGTTTTATTTTATGCTTCAGTCGCGGGTGGGTAATCGAGTACTTGAAAAAAATTGAGCCCATTCCTCGCGATAGATTGATGTGAAACATCCCGCTCGTGGATATGCAGCGCGAGAGGCACATAGAACAATGGTGTCTACGAATAAGAAAGAAATGAGCAACTTTTCGAGGTTAATGTTGTATGTAAGACTCAGTACCATACTGAAAAATTAGGACGACATCTTTGACTCATTTGAAGAGAGAAACAAAGAAAACTAGCACACGTCTTATAAAATCAATTTTATTTTCATGTACAGTTTTGTTAGACGAATTGAACACAATTTATTTTATTCAAATTAGAATACAAACAACGAATTTATGGGCGATGGAATATCAGTCCATAACTCCGTCGCACGAATGTGCGATCGGCTCAAGTAATAAACGCATACTGCCATGTACCGTGGGTGCAGTACGTAGTACGCAGCGCGATCGGTGAGAGGTGTGACATCACATCCGTAACAATTGTCGATGTTCGATGAGCTATAGATTTAAAGCAATGAATCAACATAATTTAGATTTTTTTCACTCATATATCTATTCTCGGTGAGTTTTGCAATCGTCAATTTAGTTGCCCCCTCAGGCCGACCCTGTTTAAATGTATCTGCAGACCATCCGCAGTTACTCGTTAATATAAAATAACATCATTAAGTACTGAAGCCCGATCTCGCTATCGTCGAATTTCGTTATTACCTACAGTTATGTATTACTGAGCATTCGTACTAATTCAATATCGGCGAACACGGCCGAACAGATGCAACACTAGCAAACAGCGCCGGATCACCCTGGAGGCGCGCCGGCCACGCGCCGGGAGCCCCCGAGGTTGTGGGGCACAACCAAATTATTTATCAGTTATGATTGAGCACGCGCTAAAAACGCATTCCACGAGGCATCTGAAGCTTTCATTAAAAAAGTCCGCCTTTGGCTATTTTTGTTTGGCAACCAAACGAAGCTCGTACCAGTCAATTATACTCAGTATGGTAAAAGCGACGTACATTAAAAATCATTACTCTCTGCTAAGATTTCAACCGATTCAAAAAATAAATACATAAAATAGGCCAATCGATTTCAAATCAAAGTAAACTATCACGTGTCATTGACATTGAATATATTCAAGTTTTGATATACTACTTATAAGTATATATTTTTTATGAAAATAAAACCAACTACCGTCAGAACTTACGTCATTAGATTCGCTAATTTGCACTGAGTAGAAATTCATTATTGTCTATTACTAAAGCTTTGAAATATAAGTGACTACTATATTATCACCTATACACTTTAAAAACTGATAACATTAAACATTTAAAAACAACACGTTGACCCGACTGATCGATGTCAAAACCATATTTACAGTTGAATTAAAAAATGTACAAGTTATATAGCGAAATTAAATTTCTAAGTATCGTATTTAAATATCAATAAATCATAATGAAGAGGAAAACTAATTATATGCATTATTTAGCTGATGAGAAATGATAATCAAACTAATAATTGAAAGTCTGAAGTAGCTTGAAGAACAAGGTGGTTTGATCATATGGAACGAATGAATGAGGGTAGAATGGTAAGAAAGATATATGACGCAAATGTTGATGGCACCAGAAGTAGAAGACGTCCGCAGAAGACTTGACACGACCATGTAACCAGATACTGGAGGATGGTCTTGTTAGAAGTCTCAATAATCGTAGAGCTTATATGAGAAGATGTATGAATGTGGATGAGGCGAGAATTGTGTTTCACGACAGAAGAGTGTGGCACTCTATCCTCTCCGCCTACCCCCGCAGGGAAACGGCGTAAGTAAGTATATTACATATTCTATAATCGAGTTTTACTATATTTCAATATTCGTATAAAATATTATTTGAATTACCTACAAAAAATTACAAACTAATGGTGATGATAAAATCGTTATTTAAACCGTTATTTTATCTGTTATTGTGACTGATAACTGATTAACGTAATTCTTCGACCAATGACTGGTGCACTAGAAAGTAAGCCTCCGACAGTTAAATCTTAGTTGCCAATCATTATTAAATTTCAGTTACCGATCATCGGCACTATCACAATCACGTAACGGTTTACCATCACTACAACCTAATCAAGAACTTCTTAATCCACCACTGCTCACGCAATAATTAAAGTTATTAGACAATAATCCAATTCACAGATAATTCAAACAATTGACGTATCGTCATCGGTAACGATAATGAATAGGTAGGTTCGCACGTTTTAAATCAAAACATTTATTTTCGACACTACGTTACAGCAAATTTGTTGAAATGGTGAAATTGTCAAAATCACAAGCATTGAAATATGTTTTAATACAGTATGTAAGATAAGACACAATTTATTCTTATTTCCTGTAAAAAATAAGTATTCATTTCTAGCTATCAAGATTAATTAGTATTTATTACATAATGAATCACGAGCCATTTAATGCCAACCCGCGCCAACACTCTTGCAGTGGGTAAAAATAATATGCTCATTAAGAAAAAAAGCATGTAAGATGTTGCGGTAAAATTTAAATACATAATTAAATAATCCATATAAATAAAATAAATAAAAAAACATGAAACACAACAAAGATAAACTTACATATTTCACGTCATAAAAAAAATGTTATGTAAAGGATTTTTGAATTTAAATAACGTATTCGAAAATATATCAGACTCATTTTCATGGCATCGACATTATACAACCAACACATTCATAATATTAGGTATTAATTGCTTTTTTGGGGGTTAGGACGGTGGTTAAATGAAATTAATGTCGTTTGCGTGTGTTGAGGTTTATTGTGACAGTATGATAAAAACAATGAAGACAGATAGAAATGAATGAATTAATGAAGATGTAGAAGTTCGAAGTGAAGCGAGTTGGCGGTCTCGCTCGGCGAGCGCGGGCCGGCAAGACCGCCGTTGTGAAACGATGAAACTGGAGAGACTGCCTGGCGGTGAATTATCGAGACCGGCTTGTAGCAGCAGCCGGCAACGCTGTCGCTAGCATCGATGCCGACTGAGATGGCGGTGGATTTGAATTCCGATCGCGCTACACTTTGTATAAAAATTACGCATAAAATTGATTAAATTATTTAAAACCGCAATAAATGATTAGTTTACTTCCAAACCCCTTTATAATAAAAAATGTTTTAAAGCAGTTTTATTAGAAAAAAATTATACTTGCAATTGTTTCAAATACTTTACCGCAAATAATAATATAAGTAATACAAAAAACAAAAACAAGTTTAAGTTTCGTGCCGAAACCCTCTGTAGTTGAGTACCAAACGGTTCAATAATGAAACTGACCAATAGTGTTCAGTGACAAACACCTCAAAAATACGCGTATTGAGTTTCAGACACCTATATAAATATAAAAATTATAAATTTCGTAATTCTCAAAATCGTAAAATATTTGCGATTTTTTTTTTGCATTTCCTGTAGTATTGATGCATACACCTTATCTTCAAAATATCTAATGAAGCATTTAGATGAACATTCAATTTTTAAACATTTTTCGTGATTTCTGGGTTCTATTAAAAATCCGTTATAGAGGGGTTTGGAAATAAACCACTCAAATATTATATTCTGTAATACCTATAATGAGTAGAAGATGATTTTGTTTTATTGTCTGTTTTGTGAAAATTTGCTTGCGAGTACACCCGCATTTCAGAACAAAATTTAGAAGAATTTGATTCCTACTTTTATATAAGTAACATAATTTATAATTTTATACCTACAACTTGATTTTATGCGTATCACCCGACGTTTGAAGACGTACTGGATAACATTGCGCAATACATTCTTAATATTACAAAAAAAAAATAATAAAGGCGGCACCCGCGTCACACGAACAAAATTATTGCGAAATACCCTACATTTTGTTACGCGGATTACACATGTCTAATTACGAATGTGTAATGTTTTGATATTTTCTAATGATCTAAAACATTACCCGAGCATTAATACAACGATATTGTTACCTGATAATCGTTTTCCTCGTAGGGTTGTCCTAATTCTTCTTTAGAGTCCTTCTTTTGAAAACGCCTCGTGACTGACTAAACCAGAGTGCTCGCCAAAATTCAATTAAGTCGGAATCTTGACAACATACATTTAGTAGGTGCCTACCTGTTTTTGTGCCTTTTCGCAAACATGACTTGGCATTTATTTATGAAAATCCCCCAACGTGTCGTACTCGAAAAATGAGGCAAAATTGACTTTGCGTGTTTTAAATGATTTTTTTATTTATTGAGTGTTGCACGCCCCGCGCAATTATGCTGTAACAAGTTTATTGTTGTTAGTTCATCGTTTAATATTCGTGTCAAAACATTTTTATTTTTGTAATTAGTGACATGAATAACTATTGTTTTAGTGTAATTTTCGTTTGATTAAAATCTGATAACTTGTTAATTGAGCAATAGATCCGTCAATGACGCGTAGTAAATATCAGTAATCAAGTACGTGGGTGAGTATTCGCCAATTCAATTAAATGTATGTTGATAAAGTTTAGAAAAATTATTTATTTATTATGGGCTTTTACAAAATAGAATAATAGGAAATAAATTTTTTGATAAAATTGATTTTATATATATATCTTTCTAATTAATATATTTAATTAGTATTTAAAATATTATCATACTTATCATAAAATAAATAGATTGATGTTAAATCATATAATTTTGGAAAACTATTAAAATTCAAGGCTGGTATTAAAGCTTTGCTGCGGATGTTAAATAGTATTTTTTGAACCAACCTCGCTGACTAATTCGGATATGAAATATATTAACTCATTGACTGCTGGCTCTTTTTTGGAAAATTAACAAATGCCATTATTACTCAAGAACATATAAACAATAGATCGCAGGGGATGCTGGCGGCATACTAATGCAAATAAACATATATTTATTTATTTATTAACGCCTTTATGGGCTTTTACAAAATAGGTTTGGTATAAAAAAAACACATGAGCGACTACACAAGTAGCATGGAATATATATATATATATATATATAAAAAAATTGAATTGAAAAATAAGCCAAACAAACTATAAAAATAAAGGTCCAAGACAGAAAAAACAATAAAAATTTAGGTTTGACAAGAATGGCTGGGTATCAAAATCAGTTGTATCTTTGACTCAGAACAGCGTCAAAAACATCACTCTTATATTTAAACATTGAATATTGGAATATATCTACAAGACCAAAATTGTTTCCAAGCCTGTGAAGTCTTTGTGTGGGTGTATTCCTATAAAAATGAGTAAATTATGAATTTACACCTGCAGGAACGTGGTATACAATCAATTCAAATAAATTAGGGGCGTCCAGTATGCCATTTACTATTTTAAATAAAAATAATAAATCACTTTTTCAAGTTCTTCTACACGACAAGTTAGTTAGTTAATAGAAGAGTGCTCATTAGAAAGTCATAATTCAATTGTTCAGCAGATATATACAGTTCGAAGTTAATAAACCTTAAAAATTTATGCTGAACCCTTTCTAATTGTAATTTGTGCACTTTATAAAATGGAGACCAAACAGTCGAGTTGATATCTTTCACCGTTGTTAATACAAAACCAAGACATTCATAGCTTATTATATTAAATTGAATAGTAGCAGGCTTTAAAGGAATTGCCTCTAATTTTGATAGAAATTGTAGGAGATAAAATACTATTGAATGGTATAGAAACACTCAACGAAATGCCCTTAAAGAAATCATCATTCAAGAAGGAAAACTTTTTTGTTATCTTATTTTAAGAAAGTAATAACATAAAAAAAACAATTTGAAAATATATTATAATGTTAACGATAAGCTTTAAGATTTATAAATGATAGTGTAAATATGTTTTTAAGCTTTTGCATACCCTGGCAAATGAAAAACCATTTCAATTCACAATTTTTTTTTAAATGTCAATGATTTTTTTTTGTTGTTTCAGTGTCCGGAAAATGTGGAGTAGGGCGGTGAGGTGGGCGGGAGGAGGGTGGTGGATTCTTCTCACATCTTGTCTTCTGTCTCCATATGCTGAAGGAGCCGTTAGAAGGTAAGATCGTTTTCAAGATCCGCATTGTAATATGAATAAGTCAGAATATGTGTTTTAACAGAATCTTTGTTCCAGAAAACATGAAATGTCCTACGTTGTCGACCCCGTCGGAATACCGCTATCGAAGCCATCGCACGTACCGACCAGAGTTGGAAGCCCTTCGTCGCTGGCGCAGCCGGACAGATACGAATTTTACACATTTGACGAAAGCGGTGAACTAATCAAAAGACTGATGACGTTGAGAGAAATACAAGAAATTATAGCCACCGGTGATGGCGATGATGGACACGTCCTGACCATCGCCCAGGCCGACCTCAGTAAACCGGCAGTCACATTCAACTTTCAACCGCCTTCCCACACAAAGGTTCACAATATTGTTTCTAACGTTCAGAATGTTCTCAAGGCGGAAATGGAGTCACAAAAAACAAATCCACCCAAAGATAATATGTTCGACACTCCAGATGTATCATCTTCCTGGAGCATGATCTTACCAGCTATCTTCGGCAATACGGGAGGAAGCATCGCGCCAGATAGTCTCATTTCGCAGCATTCCGGACCTGAAACAGATGTCATAACCACTAAAGAAAAATATGAAACTGTTACAGAAATCTCATCATTTTCAGATGAGACGTTCGAAAATATTGATAAACCGAACGATCCTCTTCCACATGAAACGGAACCTTATACTATTGATGGAAATGACGATGATGCAGAAATCATTGATTCCCAAGTGGAGGACTTGATTGAAGATGAACTGACAAATTTATCATCGAAAACGACCAACGATATTATCATTAATAATAATAATAATATAAAAACAACTGCAACTGATTCAATTATGAATCATACAAGAGAATCGATTAAACCAACTAATGCAATTGAAATAAAAAGTACAACTCATAATCACCAAACAACGGAAAAAATAATTATCAAACCTTTCACAGAGTCAACACAATTTCCAAGCACCCAAATAATAACGCAAAATGAAACTAAGATATCTAGAAAGCCAGTTACACAAGGCACAACAGAAAAAAATAATGCATTTAGTAGTACAAAACCGATATTAACAATGAAAACTGATGAAACTACCATAAAAAATATTCCTACTGCGCATTTAATCACAAAACTTCCTGAAAACCAAATAAACAACAATAAAGTGCATGTAACCACAAAGAAACCAAACATCATAGTTAATAATGAAAATTATGTCGAAATTGTGACTAAAAAATCTGAACAAACTACAGAAAGTACTTCAGTTACCTCAATTAATACAAACAAAAATAAAGAAAGTGAAACAATAAATAAACCAGAAAAAGAGGTCACTTCGGAGACAACTGTAAATCCCGTTTCGAATGATAATGTTGATCGTACATCAGTTAAAACTAATAGCACAAGTACTACCCAACTTGAGTTCGATGAAATCACAAGCGCAACCGAATCCGAAATGCAAATAATCACAGAAAAAATTAATGAATTAAAAGAATCAAGACCAAATGAAACAGAAGAAAATAAATTAATAAAAATTAATAATATTAAACAAACCAGTACTGAAATGGAATCAACAACAGAAAAAAAGAGAGAAACAGAAACAATAAAACCAAACACAACACCTAAACCTGTTCAGACTATAATCAAAACGACGTTGGTTGATTTTCCAACCCATTATTCACCAGTTAGTTCAGCTAATACTAATACTGAACCCGAGTTAGAAAAACAAGAGTCAACCACAATAACAAAACTAAATCAAAACCAAAAAAATACACTGACAACAGTAAAAAGTAATTTTATGGATGATAACAGTGGCTTAACAAACAAAGTAAAAAATCCAGCCCATGTTACATTAACGACAAAACCATTTTCTCAATCAGATAATAATAATGAATTTTCCACAACGCCCAAGTCAGAAAATAAAATCACGGCTATTGAGGAAAGCACTGAAAAATTACATCTGAAAGAAAATATTATTCAAACGACAGTAAAATCTACTATTGGGAATGTAAATATCGATGAAAATAGTAACAATGAATTTACTAACACAGTAAAGACAGAAATAGAATCAACCACACAAAAAATAATCGAAACACAAAGTGAAAAATCAAGTCCGACACAAATAAAAGTTTCAACTACAACAGAAACTATTTACGATGATATAAATACTGAAACATCATCACTACAAATTGTTGTCGAAAATGTAACATTAAAAACGACACAGTCACCACAGCAATCAATTAATAAAAACATTACTGTGAGTTCATCCAATTCAGAAGAAAAACTTACCACACCAAAGACTAACCACATTGAAAATAAAAAACAAAATTTAACTCAAACAACTGAGAGTACAACAAAAAGTAATATCAACAATCAAATAAAAATAAAAACGACTGTTGCTGATTACTCCACAGATAGTACAACATTTAAGGATACAACAAACCATTCCGATAATAATGAACACATTATGGCAACAGAGAATCCAGAAATTAATAAGAACAATGAAAATAAACCAACAATCGGAAGTACTGCAGTAACCATCGCACTAAAAGATCAATTGAAGAGTGGTCAACGACCTTCAAGCCAATCTGAATACATTAATGTTATTGTAACAACTTATAAACCCCATTTAAAAAAACCTGTTATATTAAATCAAATTAAGGAAAAGATAGATATTTCACTCAGTGCAAAGCAATCATTAAATCAATCCGATAATAAATTACCTTTGACAACACAAGAGCCTGAAAAGATTTCAAACAACAAAAGTAATGTCACTTCAGGACAAACTAATAAACAAACAGAAACAACAGTCAATGTAGCATCTCTTAGTACAAAGGACACGTCCCATCAAATTACAACAAAAAAACCAGAAGAGGAATTTATTACTGAAAAAAATAGTATCTCTGCAATTACAAAGCCGCTTTCATCAAATAACTTTGAGGAGGTGCCAATAAAATCAGCGATTAGCTTAACAGAATCGTTAATTAAAAACCAATCAGCAAATACACTCAATCAAGTAAATACGGCAAGCAAAATTAATGTAGAATCAACTACAGAAGAAAATAATAATAATTCATTTGTTAAAATAAGTTCATCTAATTCCAATACCCTATTTAGACCAATAACTAATAAAAACATTACAAAGCACAGAAATGATTCTAGTACACTCGAAAATTCTAATATATCATTAACTGCAAAACCAATTGTAGAGAAAACGACACAAAATACAGTCCAAGAAAGTCCGGAATTAGATTTAATTCAATTGATAAATCATATTTCTATGGACCTAAGAGATCCTGTGAACATTAAACCGGAAAAAATTAAACATAATGAGAGCGAAACAACTATTATAATCAATAGAAATAATATTAAACCAGAATCCTCCTTAACAATAGAAAAGCCAGGTTTTTCTAATAATGATTCAACAATCATCAAAGAAGAGGAAAGTCTACATGCAAAAATTGCGACAGTAAATAAAAACACACTCAATGCACATTTAGAGCATCTTGTATCGATGCAAAATATTAGCACTACTAGCATTCCAGATGAAGATACATTGATTATCAAAATTAGCACAACTCCACCAACACCTACAAAAACAAAGGAAAATGAAGAACACTTCAAGATAACAACAGAAAAATATCAACCAATTACAAAACAAACAACTGACAACCTGTCAGGATCTATAACAAATGTTATTTCTCAAATTTTTGATGACTCTAGGTCCACCATCTTGCCGATTTCAGATTCAAATGACGCTGACGAAGAGTATTATGATTTACAATCGATTGAATACACCACACTGAATTCAAATGATTATAAAGATGAAGACATGATTACTTCTAAAACTGAATATGACAATCTGACTACACAAAAAAATGTACAGATTACTAAAACAGAAAGTAAAACGGAACCCACTACCACCACATTGTCACAAAAACACGAGATTACAACTAAATCAAATATAAAAAAATCAACTCCTCTTAAAATTATTTCCTCGACTCATCAACCGATAAAATTTACTGAACAGAATTTTGAAAAAGAACAGACAACTTCTATTGCTCCAGTTGAAGGAGAAGATTTAATGATTGAAAAAAGTGACAAAAATAAAACAAATCTTCTTACTTTTTCAATTAATAAACTGAACACTAATGTTCCTAATATTATAAATGAAGAACATCAAGAGATCATTAAAGATGAGAAGAATCAACAGACTACAAAAATAACAGAAAGTACTACAAAATACGAAAAACCAATTAAAATTACTATTTCAACTGAAAAAAATATTACACCAGTAACTACAGTAAATGTCGCAACACCAGAATCTGCAATGGCTTTGGAAAATACAGAAGCGAGTGGTACAACACAAGACGACGAGATGATGGAAATGTTAAATCAATATAGCCAAATGTTCAAAATTTCTACAAAGAATAATAAGAAAACTGATGAAGATCCAGAGAGTGAAATTTTATGTGCTAATAGTACTACAGATAATCAAAAAAATGTCAGCGGTGTATCCAATGATCAGAAAGTGCATAATAATATTGGTATTTCAAACAGTGAATTGACCAAGAACCATTCAACAGAAAAACATCAAACATTTACTGATATTCAAAACACAACCATCAAATACATTGAAGAAGAAATTAATACATTGAAAAATAATACAAGTCTATTTATCAATACAAATATTAATGACCCAATAAAATTAATAACAAATGAAACTTCAAGTATAAATAATGAAAATAAATATATTAATGACAAACCTCAATCACATTTAAGAATACCTGAAAATAGAACTAATGCTTTCAACAGCAATACTAAAGTTATTAACAATAAAATTTTCTATGTTGAATCAGAAATTTTAAACAAATCTGACAGCGACATGACTGTGGCCGGCAATAATTTGACAAACACGTTACATGAAATTAGTAAAAGAAATAAAACATCCAGTTATTATTCTACCACAGAGAAATCGCTTGATATTTCAACAACAAAATCAGAATCGATAAGTAAAATTAACAGTGATAGCACTGAAAAATATGAAAGTATTTCAACTCTCAAAGAAGTAAGTACAAGCTCAAAATTACCTGAAAGCAGTACTAACAAATTCAATAATAAAACCAAAATTATCAACAACAAAATAGTTTACAAAAATAATATATTACCAAATCATAAAATTAACGATAGCATTACTACGACGACAACTGAAGATTCCGTAAAAAATAATAACCTAAATAGTTATACAACTACTAAAAAGCCAGAATTTAAAATTTCTACAACAATTTTGGATGAACAAAAAATTTTCACACAAGCTCAGGAATCAATTTATACTACAAAAGAAGCGAGCACCGTATCATCTGCTCCTCAAACAAAAGCTGTGGACAATATTACAGCAAGGCCACAAATTATTCAGGACAAAATTACAACACAAAAATACAAATTACCTCAAGATGAAAAAGTAAATAGTACAAGCATACCAGAAGATTTCAAAAGCCCATTGATTACTCAAAAAATCACTAATTTGGAAAACGAATGGAAACTAGTTCCAACAGTATTTCCTCATGATGAAACCACCAAACCAAAAATAACAAATAGAATAGGTGAACACAATTCAGGTCACTCCCAGAGACCGCATAATAATATAAATGGATTAAAAAATTACCAATCACAACACATTGGTCAAATTCATCTCCCCGGAATAAACGGAGGCGAGGGTTTAGAAAAGACAACGGCTGGTCTTGGCGAAGACGTATATCAATTCTCACAACTTTGCAACGAATTAGCTTTCAGATATTGGGATGCTGTATCTTCAAACGGTATAGATTCAAAAAGAAGTCTAGCACTTTCACCTTTTTCAGTAACTTCTATTCTCGCAATGGTGTTTTTAGGTGCCAGAGGGGCAACATCTGGAGAAATGAATGACATTCTGAAACTGGATGACATGGTAACATTCAACCCTCACATAGTTTTTAAAAATGTGACTGAATCAATTGAGGTATCCAAAAGATCCGGTATAGCAACCTCCGCTTTCATCAGGGAACTGTACAGTGATCGAGCAAAGGGTCGATTGCTAAGCTTTTACAAGGATAGGGTTCAACAATTTTACAGTGGACATGTCGAAGAAGTGAATTTCAAAGTCATTGGTGATATAATCAGAAGACGTACAAACCTGTTAGTAAAAAGACAAACTTGGGGCAAAATTCCAGAATACATCAAATCCAACAATATGATACTACGATCACCATTGTCAATATTTTCAGCAAATATTATCCAGGTGAGACATCTTAATTTATTTTCAGATTATGATTGAACATTTTACTTTTCAAAATACCAATAATAAAATGAAAACTGATACATATATGCATAAAGAAAATATTACAATACCTAAAGCCGACTACTATTAAAGTTATTAAGGAGAACACATTCTTATTGTGAAGTTGTAATTATTCAGAACATAGGTTTGTGATATTTTAAATACTAATTAAATTAGAAAGATATAAACATAAAATCAATTTTATCAAAAAATACTGTTGTTGCGCTACCGGGATTCGAACCTGGATCTCTATTCAACAGTACACTACAGTACAGTACTACAGCGACAGTATTTTTTATGACAAATTTTTGAACCCATATGTTACAATTTTCAAAATAATACATGCCATGCCACGATTAAATACAATGTTTTGATCCAAAACAAAAATATATTTTTCGATAAATCCCTTTGTCATATAGGATTTGACAGAAGCTGTGGAGCCTAATGGCTAGCTTTAGTGTTTCATAGTCATAATTGAGGCAATCTCTAAAGTCATTGATGAATTAGTTTTGACTAATAATAAATCATTAATTTAATTTAAATCATATATATGACACCTTCAGTTCTTTAAATTAAATAAATTTATGGGATTATTCACAAATCAATGTTTATTCAATGATCAAATCAAATTTTTATTCCCTTGAATTACATTCCAACAGGTAACATGGTAACCTGTTTAAGGAGCAATCAAATAAATGGTTGTATATTTAATTTTCAGACGGATTGCTCTGCAGCATCAACAGATGGACGAGATGGTGAAATGTACTTTGTGGTTTCTCCGACAATAAGGCAGCGGAGACTAATTCCTGTCCCAGCTGTTGTTTATAAGAGTGGTTTTTTGGCTGGGTATATTCCGGAATTAGATGCCACAGTAGTGGCTGTAGATAAAGGTGATCAAATAGTAAGCACTATATTTGTAATGCCTGGACAACAAGGGAGCACTGCGCAAGGCGATGACATATTAGATTTGGAGAAAAGACTTATAAACTCTGCAATAAAAGATGACACATGGACTAAGCTACTTCGCTCACTGATCCCGAGACAAGGTTTAGAGCTTCAGATACCGAGATTTTCTCACCGTTCCGTCATTAATGGAACAGCAGCGTTAAAACAGATGGGACTTAAAGATCTATTTGACGCTGAAAAAGCAGACTTGAGAGGGTTAAACGGTCAGGCAAATGATCTGTATTTATCAGATATTTTGACAGTTAATACCTTTTCTACCTGTGGTGAAGGGTATATTGCCGATCAGCATCATGTTGAAGTTTATCCAGGAGAACCAAATAAAGTTCAACGCCGTCTTTGGAGAACACCGCACAGACCTATTATTCAGGATACAATTCATTCACAAACTATAAGTGAGATTTGGGATGAACCTCGTGATTATCAACGAGCATTCCATGATCCCTTACACGACACTAGCTACCTCCTTATGCCTCTGCATCTCAGGCCACGGCAAGCGAGGCTCCCTGATCCCACACCCGAACCACCAAGATTAAAGTTTGACCGGCCGTTTATGTTCTTTGTGCGGCACAATCCAACCGGATTAATACTACACATGGGCAGATATAACCCCAGGTTATTACCATAGTTAAACTTTAAGTGAAATGGACTGCCGTTAAATTAAATTCAAGCTTTTGAGCTTCAAAACAAAACTCTAACTCGATGGTTTGTGGGAATATGGCGACTATCATTGATTTTGGTAGAAATCCATTAAGAAATTTCTTTTTTTGAACCAGTGAGCATAGAACTCAAGACTGTATGATATTTAAAAAAATAAATTTCTTATCGGTGCAATAATTGAACGGAGCATCGAGCATTTGTGTCAAATGGTTGGTTGAAGGTTAGGGGGAAATATTTATGAATAAGGAATAAGTTTGAAAAATATAAGTCAATTACTAAGAAAGACTTGTATATTATAAATAAGGCTTGCAACACATATAGCACTTAGTATAATTGAATCCAACAGTTTTCTCATCAATAAAATGGACTATCTTTTAAAAATTAGTGATAATTTATTACAACAAAAAACAGTAAATTTGAGCAAGCCTTAAATTATGAAATATTATTTAACCCAGTTTTGATTATCATTGGAGTACCTACTTTGAATATGGGTAAAATGTTTGTAGATATTCATGATCATCAATTATATCAATTGTTTCTTTAAATAACACAAAAATCACTTATGTATTAAATTTAGAGATGCTTTGCTTTCTAAAACTATATGAATGCAGAACATATTATATATAACACACAAAAAATTGCTACAAATAAGTTCTATAATGCTTTGAAAGTGAAGATGATTAAGATTTCCCAAAAGAAATGTATTATTTACTGCATGTAACAAAGATCTATCGTTTATCCTAATGAATATTTTAAGCTGTCTACAGTTTTCATCTTCTTATGTTACTTGTAATGTAATGAAACAACTACAAATCATAAATATAATAAATGTACAATGACGGGGCTGGACTGTAGAGCCCAGAGTTGAAGAGTTGCGAAAAATTCTTAGAATATAGCTGAAATTAAAGATATTAATCATAAATTTAGAAATAGAATTTTAAAATATACTATTTTTCCTATATGAAAATAATTATGTGAAATAGTGTCAATTGCCGTAATCTTATCCAAAATGTATTTATAAAAATGTATATTGTACCTAATGAATAGTATTAAGAATATAATTGTTGTATTAAAAATAAAGATTTTGTTAAAACAAACCATTTTTTTAATAAATAATACTAACTCGCAAAATTCTCAAAGTTAAAAATATTTAAAAACGGTAAAAAAACTGTTTTATTTTATTTTTAAATTAAGCTGCCAGATCTATCCACCTTATTGGCAATTTTGCAATCCACCAATCCCTCCATTGCATCTACGCAGCTCGTGACATGATCAAAGTAGTTGCAGAGCGGAAGACAAAACACTATGTATCATTTATATTTTATATGTAATGTGGAGCTGATTGTTCAGTGAGCTGTCTGAGATTTGTACTATATACATTAATCAACTTTAGTACTATATACATCAATTGTCATATCTTCTTGTTGACTCCAGACCCTAATCCCACAATTTGGAAACAATATTCTAACAATCTTCACGTTGTATTTTACGTTAGTCTGGTAATATTGTAGTCACACAGGCCCATCTATATGCAAGTGACAAAATGCCTCTATACAAATTTTTCAGAATTCAAGATGCTTATACAGTAAAACCGCGATATAACGAAATCCAAGGGCCCAAAAAATAAAAATTCGTAATAACGAATTCCCACATATAACGAAATAAATAAAAAAAATCCTACTATATGTTACGCGCCGTCGGAAAAAAATGTTGCGCGGCTTCAAAAAAGATCGCAAATTCTGCAAACAAAGGAGGAAGAAGGCCATAGGGAACTGAATACCTACATATTTTTAGTAGTTTTGTTATTAAAACAGATAAGCAAATGGATAATCAAAGGAATTAAATTAAGAACAGAACCTATTCAACACCAATTGGAAGATATTTTTGTAAATTCCAGAATATTGCAAACACAAAACAATATTTTAATTGTGTTTAAATGTAGAGTCGCTTCAAACATAGTTTTGGGCATTAAACATAAAAAATAATTCGAAAATAAAAATTTGACAGTTGAATCGCGGCATTTTTATAAAATGAGTCGTATATAAATTACGAAGGTACTTACCGGTAACGGCGGCAACCACTTCAAAATATGATACTATGAACCCAAGAAGAAGTTTGAATTGTTTTACTACCTTGTCGGCAGACCGCCGCGCACCGCCGAAAATGGCATTAAACCGTTCGCGTGCGGCAGATGCAGCGGCGCGGCTTTGTAAGTGCGAAATAATATTTTCATCTTTTAACATTTTTTTATTTCGTTATAAATTTACGTAAATGTATTGGCATTTTTTCGTACGGGACAAAAATGATTTTGTTATAAATATTAACGGGATTTCGTTATATAAATGCATTTTTGTATGAAAAATTGGTTTTAGGGACTAAATTTCGATTTTTTTTTCGATATACGTCATTTTTCGCTATATCGGGTTTCGTTATATCGCGGTTTTACTGTATCAGGTATCAGAAAACTTATTCACTGTTAAACCAAGTTAAACCAACATTAAAAAATCACTTTCATGTGTGAGTATATAAATTAATTGATAAAATTAAAAGACTTTGAATGCAGTCATACAATAATTTATTGGAACAAATTGTACAATAATCAAGACATTAGAAGTATTTTTCTATCTATTTTTGGATCCTTTTTTCTTTTCTTTTACTTTAGTTGCAGCCTGAGAGTTAGATAGAAATATTTGGTGTCCTGTTTTCTTTAAATGATCAAACAATTTATTCTTGGAAGCAAATTCACCTTTGCAAATAGCACAGCAATGGGAAGTGTCAATACTAGTCACATCTATTTCATTTGCTATTTGAATTTTTTGTTTTGAGGAAAATTTCTTTTCTTTGCCCCTACCTACGATAGGTTTTTTTTCCGGTTTTAAAGAATTATCTGGGGTTGGATCATCCTTAGTGGTTTCATCTTCTATGACCAAATGAGCATCATTTGACAAATTCACATCATTTATATTTACATCTTCTAGAACAATATCGCTGACAGTACTTTCTGACGGAATGACATCAGGAATAATTGTTAATAATTTGTTTTCTTTTGTTTTAGTGACGAGCTTCTCAACATTTTTTGCTTTCCGTGCTCTTCGGTTTCTAGTTATATCATTTAAATCATCTAAATTTGCATTATCTTCTAGATGCAAATCATTACTTTCAAAAGTACTAAGTGCCTTTTTATTTTTCTTTTTCTTCTTCTTACTTAATGCTGCAGCCTGAAAAAAGTGTTAAATATTATTAAGGAGAACACATTTTTATTGTGAAGTTGTAATTATTCAAAACATAGGTCTGTGATAATTTAAATACTAATTAAATGTTCCAATTTCTTCCGGTTAATGCCATTTACTATTTTAAATAAAAATAATAAATCACTTAAAGTTCTTCTACACGACAAGTTAGTTAGTAGAAGAGTGCTCATTAGAAAGTCATAATTCAATTGTTCAGCAGATATAAACAGTTTGAAGTTAATAAACCTTAAAAATTTATGCTGAACCCTTTCTAATTTTAATTTGTGCACTTTATAGAATGGAGACCAAGTTGAGTTGAATTCTAAATTGCTACGAACTACAGCCGTGTATAAAACTTCAAGCGATTTAAGTGAATTGACATCTTTCACCGTTCTTAAGATAAAACCAAGACATTTCATAACTTTATTCGTGATATCATTAATGTGTGGAAAGAATGATAGTTTTTCATCAAATAATATGCCAAGATCTTTAATTTGAGATACTTTTTTAAGAGTAAAGCTGTTTATGCTGTAATGAAAAACAATGGGTTTTTGATTCTGCAAAACGTTATAGATTGGTATTTATGGAAATAGTCCACTCTTGGGCGATGGCGACACCTAGCAAAACAACGTAACAGTACCCATAGGTGTGATATACATAACTGTTCAAAGGTTTTTGGTGAAACTTTGTGGTATTCCATGATTATTTTGTAAATTGAGTTAAAACACTGTTTTATTTCACTATATTTTATTGTATTTAAATGTTAGAACGTTTTAGGGACCATCTTCCCATTATCAATAATATAATTCAACTAAAATTAAAAACACTTTCAGACAGTAATTACGGGGTGGAGTTAAAATGGATAAGAGAGGGGATGTAATGGGCGGTATTTTAATGTATATTATGTTCTTATTGTTAATTATATTATGAAATATTTCTAAATTCTCTAAAATGTCTAACTTTTGTCCTTTGGCGCAACTATGCTTAAGTTTTAAATGATTGTTGCCAAATGAATGGCCTTCCATTCCTGTGTGCTCAGTCATTAAGGATTTTAGACTGAAGTTTTTTATAGCTTTTGTTTCGCACAGCCTTGAGCTCGCGGGCGAGATAAGCGTGGCCCTGAAAAATGAGAGAGCGAAAAGTGCCACATTTCCACTTTACAGGAACATTTCGCCCGGCGCTCCGCGCCGCTGGAATCCCCACGCCTCTGCGCTCAACGGACTGCCGAGTGGAGGGGAGACCGAGCCGCCGAAAGACTCCGCCCCCACCAGCGAGCGGACAGATTATATGTTGAGATTGAGATAACTTAGAATATAATAATGCTGTATATGTGTATTATGGGAAAATAAAAAGAACATGAAAGGGGCGATCGCCCGGAGATAATATTACGCACCTTAAAAATCATTTAGGTAATGAAAACGGATTTTTTAAGTTTAAAGTGCGATAATTAATTCCCCAGGCCATCGCCCCGGGCGAGGCTTATCAGGCATTGCGAAGGAGAATAAAGGCTATCAGATGAGATACTCGCCTTGCCTAAGAAAGCAGGACTTTGTTGAGGAGAAATAAAATAGCGGAGAAATCCGAGATCTGCCGCCTCGGACCGAACGGCGAGATAAATGAACCAAGTTGCGGGATCTGGCCGCCAGGGGGTGGCTGCGCTGGACCGCAGCGGGGCGGCAAGGGGACTATTCTGGATCTCCCATTGGGTATTGTCCCGACGGAGCATGTTGCGCTCCCTATGATTTTATCTCATAAATAAATAATGGTCCAGCGGCTGCAAAAAGCATTCTCTCTTGTACGATCTCGCACCGCTGGACTCTGAAGAAAAACCTGACTTTTATTCATCTCTGTTTGACCCCTGCATTTGGATCTTCTGGTTTCCCGACTTTTGCTGTGACTTTTGGACTGGAACTGGAATTTCTCCCGACTTGGCTACTACACTGGATGACGTTTTTGGACCCCCCTGGACCACTGCACGCCGCTGCAGACGATCAACGTTCGAGCTACCAGAGCGGACCGGCGAACCACACCTACACGTTTTACAGTCTTGTTTCCCTGTGTGGAACAGCTTTCTTAATAATAATAATGGATAATTTGTATAGCGCCATTTTCATAAAAAGGGCGCTTTATCATAAACTGTTTATAATTCTACAATTATCTTTGTTTTTTAAAATTAAGAATCGTTATTTTCACTTATGGAAATGATTTTTTGAAAAGGTGCATTTTTAGTTTCTTCTTAAATAAAGTCTCTGATGCACTGTTTCTAATAACGGAGGGCAAAGAGTTCCACGCTTTTGAGCCTGCCACCGCAAATGCCCGTTCATTAAATTTAGACTTCTGGCAACGGTTGGTCGGTTCTACAACCATTTCTGCAGCTGAAGTAGAGGCTGACCTGAGAGTTTGACGTCTGCCATTCAAATTGTCTGGGATACAAAGTTCTTGAAGATACAGAGGCGCCATATTGTGTATCGCCTTGTACATCAACCAGCACAATTTAAATTTAACTCTTTCGGGGAATTGGAGCCAATGTAGCTGATGTAAAAGGGATGTTATATGAGAGAATTTGGAAACTCCATATATTATCCCGCAGCCGCACTTAGAATGGATTGTAATATATCCTGCTGAAACATTGGCAGGCCAGCATAGATGCTGTTACAATAGTCCACACGTGACACCACAAATGCATTTATAAGTAGACGGGCTGCCTCAAGAGGAAGATGTCTCCGAATACTTTTAATCTGTCTCAGTTGATGGCAGCATGCACTGACAGTTTTACTGATTTGTGTATTCATTGAAAGATCTGAATCAATGTGCACGCCCAACAACTTAACTGTAGATTTAGCATTCGCAGACATTGATTCCTGTATTAAGTTTTGCCTTCTAGGTGTTGCTGTCCATAGTAATTCTGTTTTGGATGGATTCAATGTAAGTCTATTCTGTGTCATCCACTCGCCTATTTTATCTACGCATCTTGCAATTTTTCTTTTTAATACCTGTTTCACCCAGCTTGCAGAAAAAATAAATTTGCGTATCGTCTGCATAACAGTGGGGCCATAATCCTGACGATATTATTATGTATTATGTCTTTCGTATATGAAATATACAATAGTGGTCTGAGAAAAGATCCCTGAGGTACCCCGATGTCAGAAGTAGATGTAGGGGAGGTTGAATTGTGAAATCGCACCGATCTTATGTTCTTCCAATCTTTAACTTATTCTTCTTCTGCTTTATCCAATATAAAATATGTTACAATCCTTGAAACTCAACTTGTAGACTCCACCCATTACATCCCCTCTCTTATCCACTTTAACTCCACCCACACTCCCACCTCCATTAACTCCAAACACACCTGTAATTACCGTCTGAAAGTGTTTTTAGTTTTTATTGAATTATATTATTGATAGTGGGAAGATGTTGCCGAAAATGTTCTAATGTTTAAATAGAATAAAATATAGTGGAATAAAACAGTGTTTTAACTCAATTTACAAAATAAAATGTACATAAATAAAAACTTACTTTTAAGAGAGCTTCATCGTCAGTAGAGGAGAGATCCCCTTGAAGTTCATCATCAACAATTGCATTTTCAACTAGCTTGCTGGACGAGGTTGAGTTATCCTCATCGGAAAAATCTATTTCAGTCTCTAATATCATATTAGAAACGTTTTCTTTGTGTTTTTTGCTATTCTCGTGGTTCTCAAATGATTTAACATTTTTGAAAAGCTTGTTGCAAGCTGTGCAGTACAGACTCTGAGAGGCTGTATAATACTTATCTTTTCCCGATTGTCCGTTTATTGAACTCATATCAGGATCAACTTTATTCTAAAATATTACACAAATAAATTAAATTTAGAAAATACTGGAATTAAGATAACACAAATTGCTACAACCGTGATAAGATACCTGACCATCCAGGCTTTCGGTTTCTTCGACGTCGCTCGGTCCTGTTAAAGTTTCTTCATCAGAGTGACCAAATTCTTCAGTAAGATGTTTTTCAAGCTGATCTAATTGTTCATGAAAATCATTCATGGAGTAGACAGAAACACCACTGTGTCTTTTTTTGGCTTCTTCCAGTTCCTGTTGCCTTTTAACAAGTTTCTCTTTGCGCATTTGTTCCGCCTAAAAGAGACAATAAAATACTATTGCTAACAGACTTATTCTCAGTGCAAGAAATGGAACTATCAAATGCATAAAGATTTACACCCATTTATGCCCGGTTGTGTGAACAGTGGTAAATTTTTACTATAGTAAAAAAAGCTACTGGGTAAAAAATATTTACTCCTCGAAAGTACATTCAATAGTAAATTAATTTTACTCTCCAATATCCAATACCGTCATCGTTAGTTAAAATTGGCAGACTCTTCACAGCTGTTTCAAAAGTCATTTGTCACATTACTACTTGGAAAAATGCAGTGTACGACAATGAATCATCCAATATCCTGCTATTTAAAATCCCACAAAGTGACAGATTTCGATCACAGAGGTGAATAAAACCATAGATGAAACATAAAATTTCATGTGTTGCCAATGATAATTATTTAAAATAAATCAAATTTGACACCATTCTCAGATTTTTGATGATTACTCGCCTCGTCACACTTTTAGGCGGGATTGACTTTGACAGTAGTAAATTTGACGTACGAACAACCTGAACATTCTTTACCACAGGTGATGGTAAAAAGTTAACATGTATAGTAAAAATTTAGTGTTGTCAAAATTTACTACTGATCACACAACTGGCCCTTAGCCACTAATCCACATGGAGGTGGCTTGATATCATGAAGTGACACAGGATCCTAAAATGAGATTTTAACCAACCATTTCATTTAATAATTTGTGATTCTTTCATTTTAATTAAAGAAAAAGCTAAAAAAAAAGTCAGTTTTCCTTTATAATTGTTTTCTTTTTACAAGAAATTTAAAAAAACATTTTTAAGGTACAAAACAAACGAGTAAAGTAAGTACAGTACAAAAAAATGTCTAAAAACATTATTTATATTTCATTTTTAATTTTTCAATGTGACATAATTAAATATCAAATGCCACCGGATAGCGACTAGTAAGGTAAATAACAATTATTAATTATAAAACAACAATGTTTATTTTACTTACTTAAGTAAAGAAGATAGAGCGCCACACTCTTCTGTCCTGATACAATTCTCACCTCATCCACATTCATACATCTTCTCATACAAGTGGGCCAACTATTATGGCTTCTAACAGGACCATCTTCCAGTATCTGGTATATATCTTTCTTACCATACTCTTCTCATTCATCCATTCCATATGACCAAACAACCTGAGTGATCCTTTCTTAATCTTACTCACTATACTAAGATCAGCTGTACTAAGATGTTTATTTTAACGGGGATTATTAACATTCTTTGATATTAAATTTCCATAATAAACCGTTTTCATTATTTCATACTACTTTTTTGAGTCAGGCTCTGAATACTACACATTTTTATGGCCATTTCAGTGGGTAGTGACTGCTTCACAGTCAATATTAGCCCCTATGGCGAATATTATTTGCCTGACTGACATGACTATTAGATTCGATAAAAACACTACTTTGGTGATTTTCTTGCTTGCTTTTCTTCTGTATAACAATCAAGTACCTATATACAGTAAAACCGCGATATAACGAAACCCGATATAGCGAAAAATGACATATATCGAAAAAAAAATCGAAATTTAGTCCCTAAAACCAATTTTTCATACAAAAATGCATTTATATAACGAAATCCCGTTAATATTTATAACAAAATCATTTTTGTCCCGTACGAAAAAATGCCGATACATTTACGTAAATTTATAACGAAATAAAAAAATGTTAAAAGATGAAAATATTATTTCGCACTTACAAAGCCGCGCCGCTGCATCTACCGTATGCGAACGGTTTAATGGCCTTTTCGGCGGTGCGCGGCGGTCTGTCGACAAGGTAGTAAAACAATTCAAACTTCTTCTTGGGTTCATAATATCATATTTTGAAGTGGTTGCCGCCATTAGTAAGTACCTTCGTAATTTATATACGACTCATTTTATAAAAATGCCGCGATTCAACTGTCAAATTTTTATTTTTGAATTATTTTTTATGTTTCATGCCCAAAACTATGTTTGAAGCGGCTCTACATTTAAACACAATTAAAATATTGTTTTGTGTTTGCAATATTCTGGAATTTACAAAAATATCTTCCAATTGGTGTTGAATAGGTTCTGTTCTTAATTTAATTCCTTTGATTATCCATTTGCTTATCTGTTTTAATAACAAAACTACTAAAAATATGTAGGTATTCAGTTCCCTATGGCCTTCTTCCTCCTTTGTTTGCAGAATTTGAGATCTTTTTTGAAGCCGCGCAACATTTTTTTGCGACGGCGCGTAACATATAGTAGGATTTTTTTTATTTATTTCGTTATATGTGGGAATTCGTTATTACGAATTTTTATTTTTCGGGCCCTTGGATTTCGTTATATCGCGGTTTTACTGTATTGAGTTGATGCAAACGTTTTGACATTTTTATGACGCTCATAAAAAAGGGACAGATTCTCGGACCTGATGAATAACATCTGTCTCCAAACCATCATATTTTATAAAGGAACCTGTCTTGTCACTTTATATTCAGTTTTGGTCCGGCCAGAGAACAGCCTTTAGATTTTTTTAAATGTCTATCGATAAATTGCATTTGCATCACTGATTACTTTACGAATTTCATAAAGGCAATCCCGTTTTTGTGGCAACCAAAAACCTTTTGCGATGTGTACGGAAAAGATGTCGACTGACACAGAGGTGGTTTTCACAATTCCGATCTGGGGATTTTTCATTGATGGATAAACCAAGAACCGGGCGGCCTTTGAGGTCTGATGATGACATGTTGAAGGTCATGATTGAAGCTGATCCACGTCAAAATACCAGAGAGATTGCGTTAAAAATGGGAGTCGACCAATCAACTACGGTGAGGCATCTGAAGCGCATAGGGATGATTTCACGGTACGACGTTTGATCTCCTCATCAATTGTCAGCTGCCAATTTAATGGATCGAGCATCAACATGTGTTTCTTTGAGTGCTAGACAAAAGCACAAAGTTTTTTTGCATTGATTAGTGACAGGAGATGAAAAATGGGTAGTTTACAATAACGTGACGCGAAAAAGAAATTGGGCCAAACCTGGGTAAGCCCCATTAACCACTTTGAAAACCGAAATGTGTCAAAAAAAGTCATGGTTTGTGTTTGGTGAGATTGCAAGGGAATTATTTATTATGAGCTTCTAGACTGTAATCAAACAATTACAGCTGAACGGTATTGTGAACAATTGACAAAAATGAACGCTGCACTTAAAAAGGATAGACCTTGACTCATTTTTTGCATCAAAATCACAGGAGTTTTACTTTAATGGAATAAATAAGCTGGTAGAAAGGTGGGAGACAGTTATAACAACCGACAGAAATTATATAATCGATTAAAAAAATTTAAAAATGAGTAAAATATTTTTTTTTCATATCTCATAAAAAAAATGTCAAAACTTTTGCATGAACCCAATAGATAAATATAATAATATTAAAATACTATAAATGCAAAAAATCAGACCTTCAATTGCTGTAAGGTCTGTAATGGGTTAAAGAGAACTTTTAGAGCCATTCAAAATACTTCACTTTCAAAAATACAATTTTTGCATACAAATAAAGTAATGCCTACTTTAATAATACAAAAAATAAAGAGGCTGACCAACCTTCTTTTTGTTTTCTTCTGCCTTTTCTTGCAGTAACTTACTATGCGCTATTACCCTTTTGTCCCTTCTACGGACAAAGGCGACTAATTGTCTAATTTCATCATTTCTCTCCTTGCGGGCCTTTTGTCTAATTTTGTTATTTTCCTTCTCTAACATCTTCAATACCCTTCTATTATCAGCCTCTCGGATGTTATACTTATCGAGCCAGACAAAACCTACAAAAAAGAACATGTAAAATGAAAGATAAAGAAATTGGTTAATTTATATGCACTATAATTGTCTGCGCTACAGCAGAAATACAGTTAAACTTCAATATAATTAACTAGATGCTGCTAAAATATGATATGGAAATATTAAACAGGACAATTCATGAACATTTTTGATGAATAACGGTATATGCTCAGATTTTTCACAACAAAAATATGTTTTCCGGTAGAGTTGAGAATCCTGATTTCAAAAATGAAAAAAAATTGATTGGGTTGCAAATACTTAAAAAGTTATAACACTTTAAAGTTTCGAACTTTTTTATATATAAATAACTGGTAACTTCTGGGATTTTTGCAAAATGTGTATTTTTCAATAGAATTGAATAAAACTAGTATATAGAATTCAAAAATCACATCTTTACTTTTACGTTCCATATACACCCTTGCCGGAATAGTTGAACGCGAAGCGAGCTATGACTCATTATCGATTACATTTTGTGAACAGAGTAGAATGAAGCAATTGATACGTATCAACCTTTACAGAGAAATTTCTGAGATGAGATACCAAAGTCTCATTTGCATAGAAGCACAATAATATATTTTTTTAAATACTCACTTTTTGCAGTAGAAAACGACATCCAGTAGGAGTAAAACTCATGAACTATTTCATATTCAGCATCAGATGTACCGAACATAGGAATATTAGAAATATCCTCTGGATCATCCAAGTAATCTACTTCTTCAGCAGCAAGTTTTTTAAATACTTCTTTGTAAACAGCATAAAATCCTTTTTCATCATCACCAAATCCTTTATAACAAGATGGTGTGAAGAATAGAATCAAATCCAAGCTCTCGTCGTTAAACGTGCTGCCGGCACCCCTAAGTAACTGTTCTCTGTGAGAATCGTACCTGGAAATTAATAATCTTTAATAATTAAAAACAAATAAAGCTGTTTCTGGATATTTTTAAACAGGTGACATATATCGGTGAAATAAATAGAATTGTCCAGAAAACATTATTTTACAAAAAAACTTCTAACCATGCTCGTTCTTGTAGATCTGAAAGCACCTCGTAAGCATTTTGTACCGCTTGAAACTGTTCCTTGGCTTCATCAGGATTATTCGGATTTTTGTCGGGATGCCACTTCAAGGCTAACTTTCGATACGCATTTTTAATTTCGGTGCTGTCGGCTTCCCGACTAATATTCAATATTTCATAATAACACTTCATTGTTAATCACGAATATATGCCAAACTAAACAATGCATATCCCAATCACGAGCACGTGAAAATATTGACAACTGACTACTTGTCACTTGTCACAAAAACTGTGAAAACCACAGATCGTTTATTAGACCATAGACAAGAAAATATTTAACTATAGGTGTATCGTCCATGAATGAACTGTTCTCATAACTTGTTCATCCTGAATAAATTAACTATTCGTTGATGGGGCACTGTCGTGCATAGTCGTGCTGGACTCATATTTTCTTGTATGTTCCACACAGGGAAACAAGACTGTAAACGTCGATTGTCTGCAGCGACGTGCAGTGGTCCAGGGGAGTCCAAAATCGTCGTCCAGTGTAACAGCCAAGTCGAAGTATTTTCCAGTTCCAGTCCAAAAGTCGGGAAGCCAGAAGATCCAAATGTAGTAGCAGGGGTCAAACAGAGATGAATAAAAGACAGCTTTTTCTTCAGAGTCCAGCGGTGCGAGATCGTAAACGAGAGAGAATGCTTTTGCAGCCGCTGGACCATTATTTATTTTACAGTGAGATACAATGGGAGCGCAACATGCTCCGTTGAGCCGAGATCCAATGGGACGGCCAGGACAGTTCCCCTGCCGCCCCGCTGCGGTCCAGCGTAGCCACCTCCTGGCGGCCAGATCCCGAAACTCGGCTCATTTATCTCGCCGTCCCGTCCGGGGCGGCAGATCTCAGATTTCTCCGCTATTTTAATTCTCATTATCAAACCCCTGCTTTCTCAGATATCGCGAGTATTTTATCTGATAGCCTTTATTCTCCCTCGCGATGTCTGATAAACCTTACCCGGAGCGATAGCTCGGGGAATTAATTATCGCACCTTAAACTTAAAAAATCCGTTTTCATTACCTAAATGATTTTTAAGGTGCGTAATATTATCTCCGGGCGATCGCCCCTTTCATGCTCTTTTTATTTTATCACAATACATATGTAGCGACCATAATTCAAATCTACCGCCATCTCAGTCGGCATCGACGCTAGCGACAGCGCTGCCGGCTGCTGCCACAAGTCTGGCTCAATTTACCGCCAGATAGTCTCAAGTTTCAGCGTTTCACAATGGCGGTCTTGCCGGCTCGCCTTTGCCGAGCAAGACTGCCAATTCATTTAATTTCATAATTTCCTACATCTTCATCCACTGTATTCATTTCTATCTGTCTTCATTGTTTTTATCATTTGTCACAATAAACCTCAACACGCGCCAATCACATGTATTTCATTTAACCACCGTCCTAACCCTCAAACATATATCCAACAATTTTCTAAACTAAGTTATCTCGAACTTAAAAATAATGTATTCCGCTCGCTGGCGGGGGCAAAGTCTCGCGGCAGCCCGGTCCCCCCTCCACTCGGCGGTCCGTTGAGCGCAGAGGTGCGGGGATTCCAGTGGCGCGGAACGCCGGGCGAAATGTTCCCATAACGCGGGAAAGTGTCACTTTTCGCTCGCCCATTTCTCAGGGCCACGCTTATCGCGCCTGCGGGCTCAAGGCTGTGCGGAACATTGTATGTACAGATATTTTAGGCTAAATTTGTTAAATGGTAATTCTACTACTATATAATATAATGGATAGACTTAATATTTAAATAATATTGCGTAACGATAGTTATAGTAAGGTATAATTGTAAAATAAATATTCACCTCCATAATTGTAATATTCATATAGATTATTTAAATGTATATGGGCCAAATAAAGGCGAGACTATTAGAGACCCAAGTATATCTCTTATCTATGGTCAAAACTAACACTCCCACCCCACAGCCAACCAAGTGAGAACATCCCTTCCCCGCGATGGTTTATATATTCTGGAAAACTCTTTGAAAATGTATTTTTCTCTCTTCCATTTCAATCAGGAGGATACTGAAGCAAGTGCCAGACGGTCCTTCACAGTCCTTCATGGTCCAGATCCATGGATCGGACCCCACGTATGTGAGTTCGAAAGCTGACTATGTCTAGTCACAAAGATTAAGATAGACGATAGACGACGTCGACACATGGTGACCAATATGCCGTCGCAAAGACACATGGCCGCGAGCCGTGCAGTAAGACGCGCGTCGGTGACCTGAGCTGAAGGGGGGCTCCACGATGCATGTCACCAATGACTAGAGATGTAGCAGGATGAACAAAAATACAATGAGACTAACTGTGTAGTTTATAAGTCTGGGTACTTTAAGTTTTTAATCCGCGTTGCTCAATATAGTCGGATAGTTTAATTTGATAAATTATAATTAGAAGTCGTTGTGCATGATCACTCAAGTGTGTTTTAATTAATGTATTGGGATAGTTCTTACATTTCATGAGTTCCTAATTTCCTTTGGTCAAACGACCGCATATATGTCATGTGACACATTTCCAGGTCTACAAAGGACGCATGCTCGTCACAGAAAACACCACATTCCACGATACCAAACGAACATGAGGGTATTTGGAAAAATATTCGGGCATCCAATATCCTCACACAAATCAGAAACATTACAAATCTTATCAACTCACATCATATTAATTTTACTTCAAATCCTTTGGATCTGAAGTTATACATCAAAATTCACTCATCATCTTCATTTTCATAATCGCAAATCTCAATATATCGAACATAAAGAAAACGTCATCACTATAATATTGATCATATAACGATTATCTATGGAATGATCATAGACGTAAGAACTTTATATTACATATTTATGGTGAGAACCATAGATAAGGTGAGAACTTCGACAGGTACATTGCTGGAGGGCAAAAATAAAAACCATTAGTTTTGTCTTAATCATGTTCTTACCCTATCATTTTATCGATTAAAGATGAGATAATACTCAATGTACCTTTTCCAAACAACGAGTCCTATTGTTCGGTGCCATTGTAATGTGCAATAAATAAATATATATATATATATACACTAGCAGAAATGCTATCGCCAATTACTTGCTGCTAGGACCTGCGGGCGACTGTTGTGACCGCTTCGTGGCCGATAGGGTTTCCGTAGAATGTTCGTTTCAATGTGGAAATCCCTTATTATATTGCTTTAACAATACACCATGTAGTGAAAACAAAATATTAGTAAAATGATACATGCATATGTACACGTGT
This sequence comes from Eubasilissa splendida, assembly GCA_031772225.1. Taxonomy (NCBI): domain Eukaryota; kingdom Metazoa; phylum Arthropoda; class Insecta; order Trichoptera; family Phryganeidae; genus Eubasilissa; species Eubasilissa splendida. The sequence continues at coordinate 9,946,747 of CM062853.1, read as the reverse complement.
GATACATATGTACACCTAGAGCTATCTTAAATTGAAAGCTTATCGTTAGAATATTATTAAAAGCATAACCATGAAGGATATAGTGAAGTAGAATATTTAAAGAAATGAAATAATATAGACAGGTAAATTTTTTATTTACTTAAAATCTTAAGTCAATGCGATATCTTAATCAGTAACATCTTGCTAATTTACTGCCATCTAGAGGATTTCTAAAGATAATACACTAACAATGGAGGATGTAACATAGCGCAATTATATTATTAGATATATGTGTTGGATTACATAATCCTTCACAGAGCTCTTGCTGTATTGTAACGGTAACTTATGAACAATGGAAAATTCAATCACAACTGAGGTGACCAGATTTCAGTTTTTGTAAACCCTGAGATTGTTCATAAGTAAAATATAAAAGCTCTTCTAATAGCAGACACAGCATTAAAATAGGCAGATAAATGTACACAAAAAACATTTTAATCCCAATGATAGTCATATGTTCATTGACAAATGTCAACTTAGTTTTAATAATGTATTGACTGTTGATCAGTATCGATTGTTCTCAAACAATGTTTCTCCTCTGTTATTCCCAATACTTATTATTTGGTATTAAGTCCTTTATTATAATCTATTACTTGTAGAATACATTACATCCTTGCTCACAGTTTATATTATTGTTCTGGATATGCAGTTTTTTAAAGCAACATTTTTCCATTTGAGTTCATCCCTGCAACAACACTGTATATCGGTTTTGGATGCCACAACGTTGTATATCTTCTTGGACATCAAATGGAATATTAAACAACCATATAAAATAAATAAAAGTAATATTAAACACTATTTCTAAGTAAGCTTCTCTGCCAGAATACTGTATGTCATCCAAGATGATCGACGCACCGTCTATCTATCAACATTTGTAAAAACTAATAGTGTTGTTGCAAAGGGGGTCTCATATATGAAAATAAAACACTTGTTTTTTATTCAACTCATTTAATTTACTTGAGAAACGTTTGGCCTTATTATCTTGCCTTATCAATCTCAATTGATAAATACAAGGCTAAACTTACATTTCAAGTAAATTAAATGAGTAGAATCTTTAAATAAGTGTTTTATTTTCATTTACGTAATTATGAAGTTCTACAAACTTACCTTGGAAACAGAAATATTTTTAATCCTTTTCTTTACTCAGAAAACATGAAAACTTGTCACCTTAATACATTTATAATAATTTAAATGAAATCAAATCTTATTTGTATTATTATGAACATAGCTCATTGACAAATATAATGGTTCATTTATTGAGGAAATATAGATGTCTCATTAAAAAAGTAACATATGAAGATTAAATTAAATGAGAAATGAGTTTTTTTTTGTTTAATTGGGAAAGCACTCTAACGGGAATAAAAAGTTCCGAGTTAAATTCCCAGAGGCAGCTATATTTTTCAAATGATAGATTAGTTCTTCGTATCTAGACATACTGAATTGTTTTAATATAACTATTGTTTTTTAAACTCAATTCAAGACTTATTGGCTGTATTTGAGAACTTGATATCTCAGAATAGTATTCAATTGATTGAAAGATGTTAAAGAAATGAAGAACTTTTCTATTTATTTCAACTAACTTCAGGCTAACTTCGAACACCAAATAGAGAAGGCATTCTTTTCATCTCCTAAATTATTATGAACTGAGATAAAATATATTTTTTCTTTCTTTATTAGATCAACTAACTTTTTCAATTATTTTATTACAAATTACGTAAAAGTCTGCTACTGGCTTTCTTTTACTATAAAAGTTATTAATATAATGAGTAACACATTTTATTGCTTTATTGGAAATATTCAACAACTCTTTAAATCAACATTCAATTATATATAAGGTAACTGAATGCTACGGTGAAATAAACGATAATTTCATAATTGCCTGTTGCTATCAGATTTTGTAAAAAAATATTTTATTAATTTCATTTTTGGTATATTAAAAATATTTTACTGTTTTTACTTTTCATTAATAAAATTTGCATATTCCATTCTATTGTTCAGTCAGCTGTCATGTCAGATTACATACTGAAGTCACCATTTTTCAATGGAGCTACTGTGGCTAGCAAAGCAATATTCCATCTAATTTTTTACAACTCTTTACGCAGGGAAGGACAAAAGGCAGCAGATGCTAAAATAGAAAGAGGTAATCTTAACTGCTTAACCAAGATGTCCATAATGTTGGTTATCTTATATAAGATGAATAGATATACTGCAACATGGTCGCCAACCTTCGATAGCAGGTGGCACATGGCGTGTGCATGCTATGATGCCAAATCATGTGCACCTTAGAGAGAACATTATAGCAGAGCTGGCAAGCTAGGATCATGGTGGTACACAATTTTTGATTATTTCTTTTCACAGTAATATTTATTAATTTACATACACTTACTTTTACCTCTTTCACTAACTTATACCATTTTAATTTAATTATGTTTTTAATTTGCAAGATTGCCTCATTTTTAATTAAGTCTAGCTTTGGGTTATAAAGCTAGAATTTAACAAAAAATCTTGGTGCACTGGGTTATTCGTATCTTTAAAGACAGTTAATTAATTAATACATACATAATTTATAAGTACAGGAAATGAATTATAATTTTATGTGGGATATTCTCAATAATAAAACAATTTGTTTAATCTTAATTTTCCTTTTATTTGTAAGCGTTATTTTATTCTGTGTTTACTTTTTTGTGTCTGAAATATTCTATGAAGGACTGGAAAATGTGAGCCTGATAACTTTTTATTTGAATGTTGATCTTAAAAATAAGGAAATGGTAAATACATAATAATTAATAAAAGCTTAAATTATTCCACGATAAATGGAGAACATTGAATTATCTAAATGATATACCAATAACTTACATAATAATATTTGACAAGTATTTGGCAAATAAAACCTAATAAAATATTGTTTCATATAATGTTTTCTAAAAAACAAAATTAATATTACTTTTGCAGTAGAAGCAAAGCAGTTCTGCAAATATTATTGAGAAGGTAAAAATAAAATATCATTTTAAAGTTTTCAGATTTATACAGAAATATATCCTAAACAAAATTGTTTGAATGCAGAATAAAGCAAGTGTATGATGAGTCAAATTTTCCGCAATCAATACAGACAAGTTATATAATTTATCTCAGCAAGATTCAAATTTAGTGCCTCCATGATACAACAGTATCATCTCATATTTTCAATTGAAACCATTTTTGTTCTGTTGATGCACAATATATATGAAGAGCACGAAACCTTGATACAATATCAAAGCTTCCGGGAGGTGTAAAAAATATTGCTCTACTACAATATATAAAAGATAGAAAATGCCTTACTTGTCTCCAAAAATACAGCATATAATATTTAACCAATCATTACCTAGATATGTTTTAAAATTTTAATAAAATTATAAAAAATTGCCACCATTTGAAGGTACAGCTTTGTTTCTTATGCATGAAAAATGTATAATTATTGAAGTAAAATATAATTTTTTTGAGGTGAGATATTTTTCTAACTGATATTATAATTTAAATACATACATAAAATGACCACAGCTCGTTACTATTTTATTAAATAGGCAGACAATAAAACCAATGAAAAAATGTCATGAATCTGCCTCAATGTAAAGAAATAAGTATTTGTCACGTGAAATAGAGGAGAAAAGTTTTAAGACTTGGATCTAAGATCAAAGTTAAAGCACAAGATTGGATTACATTCTATTAGAAGAAGAATGTTAATTAAAAAATATATTTACATAAACTTTCTATTTTTTGCGAAAGATGATTCAAGAAAGCTAGATCTTTGAATGTTTTTTTCTCATTCTCTCATTCATTTTGATATTTATTAGCAAGGCTTACAATAAAATTATCTAATATATTGGAATATATAATAGCAAAGTGCATTTGTCAATAAATTGTTAAATTTACAGAAATGTTTAGTTTTGAGATATTTCCACTGCTATTTGATCAAACATACATAAATAGATATGTCAATATCTCAATAGAGTTAACTGTACACATACAAAAAAGATGAATATTCTACAAGACATTCGTAATATTATGATTCAATAATACGTATTATGGTCTACAGATGCCGTCCCTCAGGGGGTAGACTTTGCTTGCCATTTCCTTGCTGAATGAAAGAGTAGTAAAATCATCTTTTCTATAAAATACTAAAAAAGTATGCCTTATATTTTTATAAAAATAATTTTTACTACTGTTTATTCATTAATTGAAAAACACAATTTCCATACTACGATTATAAAAATATCACATATTTATCATAGCAATGGTAACCAATGGTCCAGCCAGTCAGTTTCAAAAATACTTTGTTCCTATAGATATATATCTAAGCCAGATTCTAATTGTTCCTAATTTCAATATCTTCTAGCAGTGGAAAATCAAAAATACAATTATTTTATTGATTGCTCGTTGACCTCATACACAAAATAGGAGCAAATTAGAAAAGCTGGCTGATGTACCTCGTTCATCATCATATCATGGATCATGTAAGATACATATCACTATAATTATTATTACTCTATAAGGTGCAATGTGAAGATTTGGGGAATTTTAATACTAATTGAAAATAATTAGCATCATTTTAAGGAAACAGTATTTTTACTAATAATAAAAATAATGAATATTTATTATGCACATTAGCAATTTCAAAGCAAATTCGATAAATTAAGTACCTAAAATAATATTAATGAAAAGTATCATATAGTATGAATCATTCCGTTCCGAAACCTGGCTTAATGGATATCTTTCATTTCGTGTAAATCACCAAAAACTATTCTGAATTTTGAAAATAATCTATATTTTCAAAACCAGCACAATAATGAAATGAGGAATAATAATTTAAACCTCGTAATCACGTTTACAAGACAATACATTAAATCGGGGATGTCTTGGAATAGAATGATTCACAAACAATTCACTATGATATATATTACAATATTATTCTTAATAATAACATACTACATACATACTTTTAAAATAAAAGTAAAGTTGCAAAGTATACCTACATACAAAACATTATAATATAATATTAGATTGACACTTTTCAATGCAGCATTGAAATGGAAGAAAATCTTCAAAATCACAGACTTAATGCTCTTATGACACCGGAATATATTATATAATGTAATAATGATTTCAATTTACATCAATTGTGTGCAGATATTTTTATGGTTTTTTTTTTTTTGTTATTTAGAGATAAAAATATATAGAGAAATGGTAAATTGTCTAATAAACAGCTAGGTAATCAATCACGTAAAGAGGAATGTAGAATATTCTGGTAAATTAAAACAATTTTATTAAACTAGCAGTTCCATGCAAAAGAAAATAAAATTTCAATGGAAAATGCATGTTTCGTCACATGTCAAACAGCCTTATAGAATCAAATGAACATGTGCAAGGCTATGTTAAAATAGGAAACTACTTAAGAATGTAAATTTGTATTTTTGGTAACATGAGGAAATCTGTGGTCTTTACATAGTATATATATATATATATATATATGTATACATCGTATATACATATCTAATAAAAAGAACATCATAACTCTTTCCATTAATCTACAAAAATAGTTGAATCTATTTGTTGAAATAATGCTACAATGTCTACTTTGAAATTTGCTTTTGTTATAATATGCTTTGTTAATGTTTAAGAAATAGTATTAGCCGGCAGTTGCTGATTTTTGTTTAATTTAATAACTGTTTCCTTTCATTGCACATGAAAGAAAATTTCAGATATTTAATGTGGAGAAAAATAGATTTATTTAAAATGATCGATCCATCTCTAGTAGAATGCAGCGAATTAGCTGTGCAAAAATATACATTCTCGGTGTTACAAAGGTCGTATTAACTATTCAACCAAGCTTTATACCCTATACTTAGCCATTTTCTGATGTTACTGAGCCATTTTGCTTATAATTATGTGGGTGAAAAATTGCTCTCACCATTTGATAACTCCTTTTGAATCCTAATTTAGTATACAAATTCTGAGAAGCATCATTCTCTGGTCTAATAAATACAAAAGGTTTGTAGCCTCTGTCAGTCACTTCTTTCGTTAGATATTTAGCTAAATACAATCCGTAGCCTTTCCTACGATATTCAGGCTTCGTTTGCATCGAAAACATAGCACCATAATACGACTGCACCATCCATGCTGCTAAATTACCCGAAGAAAATATGCCATAAGCAGGTAACTCAGAAACTAGTTTTTCAAACACTTCTACACATTCCATGTCGTTTGCCGGATACAGATCGTGAATGGACTGCATATGTTGTGGCTTTAAACGGCACAACTCCACGTCACTTGGAATCCTGGAAGAACATAAGAAAGTTGTTATTTTTCAAGTATATTTTGTCACTCTTTGATTGATATGGTTATAAATAATAAATATGTATAGTGCAGGCTTTATTTTTAAAGAGAATTGTTTGAAAGGTAAGCAGTTTTAAAAGAACTGTATTTATTAATTGTTGCAAATTAATAAACTTATTTGGTCAAGCAGTATGGTGTTAACACTTCTTGTGCGGGTCGGGTAGTTCTACCCGCGCGCCTGACTGGTGCTCAACGGCGGGACGGGTAGTTCTACCTTTTCAGCTGACTCTACTTTAAAGGCAGGAAAGGTAGAACTACCCGATTTGTTTATATGAGTGTTGTATACCAATCTCTTGGTAAAGGTCCAAACTACATGTATATAAATAAAAAATCCCGATATATGTTCGATGTATCCTTTTGTCTTCGTGTCTATTACGTAGTATAATAATTACGCGCAGCTCTTACGAGAGCTTGTCTGTACATGAATATTTAAACAAAAATACACAAAATTTAATGATTTTATAAAAAGGAATATGTCAATACATGCTTTAAGTTTTACAGAGTAAGAAATTGGTAAAGAAATTTTAAGAAATCACTCAATTACTGAATAAACTAGTGAGCGCACGAAGTTTCTGTCGAGTAGATAAGCGGTATATTTTTTATGACTAATGAAGGTATATTATGGTAAAATTATATTTGTCTCTGTCTTGTACTTGATTATTCATTCACAAATGAGTGAGAATGCACGAGTTCACTATAGCGATCGAAATGAATTTATTTTGTTGCATTTAAAGTGTGTAACCCAACGTAGGTTTACGGGCCGTCCGCCGTAGTAAATCATCTCAAGTGGATCTCAATATTTGTATTTCTGAAATTCACCAAGTCACTTCGAATTTTAGTTTTTAAATACGGTGTTATAAAACGGGCGTGTTGTTGTTTAGCGGAAAATAATTATATTACTTCTTTTTAAAGTCGAAAAAATTACTTCAGAAAATTATCAAAGTGATGAGGAAATATTCGCGGATAATTTATCTGATCTTTCTAGCGATTATTTGCCTGAATTTGACAGTGATAGTTACGACACAAGTGACAGTGAAGAGTTCCCTCGCAGGAGGAGGGTGCCAGTGATGCCCTTACAATTCAGTGATTCTGAAGAAAGTGATGTGGAGGAAGAGGAAGTTACGGAATGGTCTGAAATAGACAATCCACCTAATATTGAACCATTTTTAGGTCACGTTGGTGTTCGTGTACCACCAAGCGATCCCGAAAACATAATGGACGTAGTAAAACTGTTCATCGGGGATGATTTACTTGAGATGATGATAGAGGAAAGCCATCGATACCGCACACAAAACGAATCACGGATCAAAAAAATGAAGAAATCCATCAAATGGAAGTCCATAAGTCTTGTAGAGATGAAAAAATTTTTAGGACTGATTTTGCTTATGGGACAAGTTCGAAAAGACACGAGAGATGATTATTGGTCAACAGATCCGTGTATCGAAACACCTATTTATTCAAAAATAATGAGTCGTGATCGTTTTAGACAGATCTGGCAATCGTGGCACTTTTCTAATAATGAGAACATCGCGAATCCCAGCGATCGACTTGAAAAAATTAGACCAATTGTGACATACCTTATACCAAAGTTTTCTTCTGTCTACAACCCTCAAAGGGAACTGTCTCTGGATGAAAGTATTGTACCGTGGCGGGGAAGACTTTCATTTAAAGTGTATAATGCGTCAAAAATAATAAAATATGGGGTTCTTGTGCGTATGGTTAGTGAAGCAACTACGGGATACATTTGCAACCTCGAAATTTACAGCGGAAAAGGAAGACGATTATTAGAGACTATTCATTCGCTTCTCGGTCCATATTTAAATTTGTGGCATCACGTATACATGGATAATTATTATAATAGTGTGCAAACTAGTGAAGTACTCCTACAACATAAAATAAGAACGTGCGGAACAATGAGAATAAACCGAGGTTTTCCAGAATGTTTTAAAACGGCGAATCTTAGTGTAGGCCAAAGTATTTTCCGTCGACGAAAAGATGTATTGTTGCAACACTGGAAATCTAAGAAAGATGTTCGAATGATCTCAACAATACATTTGTCTACTATCCTAGAAAGCCACAACATCGATTGGACTACAAGACAACGTATTTGGAAACCTCAGTGTGTAATAGAATATAACAAATATATGAAAGGCGTTGATCGTGCAGATCAGTATTTATCGTATTACTCTGTATTACGAAAAACAAAAAAATGGACCAAGAGAGTTGTGATGTTTTTGTTGAATTGTGCCTTATTTAATTCTTTTAAAGTGTACAAAACATTAAATCCAACCAAAAGACTAACATACAAACAGTTTTTGCGCGCCGTTGGAAAATTTTGGATAGCCGACCATGCTTGTGGAACCGACATAAATCTGGAGGAACCGGGACCATCATCTCAATTACCGAGAAATGTAGTCAAAAGCGATCCTCCAGGGAGGTTATCACTCGACATGAAAAAACATCGAGCGACTAAAATTGTTACCGGCGGTAAAAAAAAATATCCACAAAGACAGTGTCGTGTGTGTTCTGTACACAAAAAGAAAAGTTTTACTAGTTATATGTGTACATTTTGTGACGTACCTCTTCACAGGGGTGAATGTTTTTATAAATACCATACTTTATCTAGATATTAGAACGATAGTTTTTATATCATAGTGAACATGCTGTAAATATGTGATTGCCTCAATGTACTTACAAAAATAAAAGCGATTTGTTTCCAAAAAGTATACAATATTAAGGACCATACTATGGTAAGTGAGTATTCCAAATTTCATTAGAAAATTACTAACGGTTTGGAAGATAGAGCGTTTTTTATAAAGTTAGATTTTTTATCACATTCCGATGGTTTTCGCCCGCTACACGTACTTGTGACCCGAGAGCGGCACCCCGCACAAAAAGTGTTAAGATCAAAGGACTTTTTTAAAAATAAATTATATAGTCTTATTTTCATTGCACATGTTAAAATATAATAAGAGTACATAGTATGTACATAGACATAGGTAAGGATATATTACATTTGTGTAAATAAAATAAAAATATGTTTATTTGAACATTTTAATCGTCAAAATATAAATAACATGTGTAGGTCATCATGTTTCATCGTGTTGGGAATGTAGTTTGTTTATTTTTAATTAATACTAGCAAACCTATCTGGCCAAGTTTTTGTTTTAACACCAAGTGTACTTTACATTTACAACAATAAAAATAATACTATTTTGAGATGGGAATCACAAATAATTACAATTAATGATTTAATTAAAACACTTTAACTTTTTATCACCATTTATTGTTTTTTGACCATTACCGGTTTCAGCCCGTCACAACCATCTTCAGACTGGTACATTTCTCTCTTGAGCTAGGGTATTTATACCATTTCAATACAGGGGTGTTTAAAATTGAGTATATATAATGTTTATGTAGTAGTGAGTGTTTAATGATTCTATATAATTTTAAAAGTTTGATGACAATTTGAACCTAATGTTGGGATTTTTCCCTTAGCATTATTACAAGTATTTTTACAATTTTGGTAGTTACTGAACTAATAGTACACTACTGAACTAATAAAAGCACTTAACCAATAAATGAAAATTTAACCTAATAGTTCAGTAACTATCAAAATTGTAAAAATACCTCTAATGATGCTTAACATATAAATCCCAACATTAGATTAAAATTATCATCAACCTTTTAAATTTGTATAGAATCATTAAACATTCACTACTCCATAAACATTATATAGACTCAATGTTAAACACCCCTGTATTGAAATGGTATAAATACCCTAGCTTAAGAGAAAAATGTACCAGTCTGAAAATGGCCATGACTGGCTGAAACCGGTAATAGTAAAAAAAAACAATAAATAGTGGAAAAAAGTTAAAAAGTGTTTTAATTAAATCATTAAAATGGAAATCCACCAAGAATTGACAGTTTCAAAATTATAAATAATTACAAAGTCTTGAAAACTACTCCTTGGAGACTAATTTGTTTGATTATTTATAAATGGAAGAAAAAATACAATATATTATTGCAAAATGTTATTTTTTCAGTACGGTATTTGAAAAAATATTACATATGAATGTGAAAGAATTAGATTTCGTAATATTACGTAAAAATAGATTTGCGAATTTTTAGTCACATATAATTTAAAACAAATTTCTTAACGATGAATTAATACATTTTTAACGAAATTGTTGAATACAAAATTAATACAAATGTGTTCTAGTAAAAATAAAAAGACATACTCATCCATATTGAAGTCTTTTGGCGGATCTTCACAAATATACACATCGCCATGTACTTTTTCTAGTGTTCCGATATTCTGGTAAAATTCTTCAATCTTGTCCACAATGGCCGAATGAGTGAAATTTAAAAATAATGGGTGGGTCCAATCTATGAGTACATCTTCTGAGGTGAATAACTCTATATAGTCCAGGCAATCATTGGGACAAAATACACTAACACTCTCAAATAGTCTTCCATTTGGCTGAAATCATAAATATAATGATTATGTAATTAAACAAATTATAAATATCTCATAGAGATAAAGCTATTTATATTATATTAAAATGGGAAAATATGAAAGTATGGGTAATTACAGGGCTTACAACCTGTCTTTGGCTGGCTTAAGTGATTACTTTACACAATGTAATATTCATCATTCCACCCATTAATCTATATATCTAATTTTTGGAAGTTATATATATGTTACCATGTAGAAACACTTTGAGTATTAGCCACAACTTTACTGTCGCCATCTATGGTCTGAAATTTGATATTCATTTCTCTAAACAGCATAGATGTCACTAATAAGAATCAACTAATATAGATGTCACTAATGAGAAGAACTCAAAGATTGTTGATTATGTAATTGATTAGACATTGGTGTTACAAAAAATTTAGTCCCCGATGTAAAATGGAAAAAAGAACATGAGCAAAAAATGCAAAACATGTACAATATTTTATATAATATAAGAATATTACATACTATGTAGTTTAATTCATTAAAAACTAATGACAAAATTGGCTTTTGTCTTCAATAACATTCAAACTTTCATATAAAATACAATAGTGTGTTTTTAAGCATTTATATGCACTTGGAATTAAAAAAATCCTTGCTTCACTGTAAGGTAATTTTCCACCGTGCGGTATTCCATTCTATTTGCTGCATTATTAAAAGTGTTCTGAATTTTGTTTGCTGTCAAACACCATATATATATTTAAGTTAATGAAAATTTAAAAATAAGTCTTTAAATCAATTCAAAAGTATGTTTTATTTTATATGTTAATGTTATTCATTTGTTGGTATTATGTAAGAAAACAAGGTATATAGTAATACGTATATACTTATATTGAGGAGTACTAATATTAAAAAAGATTGTAAGCAAGATCAATTTAAACAAAATAATATTTGATATTATATGATCTTTTCTCCTTTTCCTTTCAACCTTACTTAGCTTTTCAAAGACTCGCTATAACAAAGTTACCAAAACTGAGTGAAGGAAATCCCAAGTGTGTTCAATCGCCTTCTGAAATATTTTCACATTGTACATAGAAAAATTCAAGCTACTGGTCCCTAAATGAAATAATCCCCTTAATTAATGGCAATAGAGTACATCTTAATAATTACATATTGCTCCGTTAATAGAAAAGTGACACAATTTAATCTCAAAATAGTGTAGTGTATAGAAAAAAACATCAGAAAAAAATGAATCCTAGAGGACATTCTTTTAGCGAAACATGCTCATTTCACTAATGTCAGTTCTCCATTGAATCGCCAGTCATCGAAAATAATGCACATATGCGAAAAGATAATAGACAACTGAAACTAGTTATATCAGAAATTATTATATAAAAATATATATCATTGAAATTGATGAAAATTTTAAAAATTGTCTTCTGTAAAATTTGTATTGTTACTTTTCCATAAACTGAGCGATATGTACAATGGAGCACAAAAGAGCTGCTGAATAACACAATAGTCCACTACTTACAAACAAAGTGCGTAGCATATTATGGAAGGAAAGGAAAAGAGAAACTTAATATTTTTACTATTGTATTGCAGAGGACCGAATGCGCCGCATAATACATGGCCGTTTAACCAATGCTCTATAGCCATTCAGATCCAGACCATACCGATACAATACATCATGGCAGGCCCAGTCTGAAACAGCGAAAGTGATCACTTCTCCCTTGACCACCAAGCGAGCATCTCGTCTTTCATTTTGTGTGCAAATTAACTTTCAAACCGTTATACTTTCAATTGTGTATCGAACCGCAATAAATGCCCTGTTTCACTTAAATACTCTTACTCTAATCACAATTCACATACCTCACTTGCACATTCCGCATTTATATACAATGTGACATGAATATACACGCGTGAGATTATGAGAGTCTCACCGTAATCAAAACTTTCTGAACTGATACTCATAACCAACAAACACCGTCACTCTATCTGAATGACCTAACAAATAGAAGTTAAGTATAGTCAATCTCTACAGCGGTGACACAACATAAAGCATACACATTTCGAGTCTATATAACTGATAAAGTATCAAATCTCTATAGTCTATAGTATCAAAAATTGGCAGTACTCCTTCATTAGGTCTAGATTTACCTGACAAATAATATTTTCAAACCTAATGTCCTGAAATGTACTATTAAATTGATATCATTACAATGACAATGGAATTTATAATATTGATCAAACCTATAATAATTATTGTCACAAATTTCTTCTAAATAATATATTTGTGGGAAGGTTGGTTGGTGTTCTGGTGAAAACCATTTTTATCCGAACATGTTTGTTTTCATCGGGGAGAAGAAACAACACAGAATATGTAAAGGTTATGGAAAAAACGATGCACGGTTAGTGAAAGGTGAGTCGGGATGTGCATCTGCGGTCCGGTCGGTTTGGGTACTGGTCGCCGATTGTTTCGCCGACCGCTTCCTCTACTGCATGTGTTGGTGCACATCTGTGGTGCATGTGTGTTATGCCCGCCGGGCGGCACAGTCCGGTCTTCCTCGAACATTTCCGCTTTGTACGAGTGAGATGGTGCAATACCAAGAATTGACAGAACGAGGAACATCTGGACGATGCGCGCGAGCCGCCACATATTTAATGTCCACCTTGTAATTGCTTTTTTAATATAGCTACACTTTATGCATATAAGCAGTGGCGTGCAGTAGGTATAGATTTAGGTTATGCTGTTACCAATGATTTTATACAATCATATATAATATATGTACTACAATATATGTTATACATAGGATTATGAACTTTCGTTTAACCAATGTGTATTTATTTACAATTTTAGAGTACTATTAACAGTGTTTTTAAAGTTTAAGTTTTAATGTAAAATAATACCTTATTATTACACATATAAAAAATGTATGGACGTTTTTAAGAACACTTTTTATAACTAAACATGATTCTGTTATTGTTTGGAAATCCTTCATGTAATAACTGAACTAAATAATTATTTTTATTAAAGGTTAACATAGGAAATAGTTATGTCAATTGCTTTTTGTTTTTCCCAAATTAAAAACAAATTCATGCATCAAAAGCACCTCGAAAGCAAAGAACAACCATGAAATCATCACGTTAAAAACAGTAAAATTTGTGAATTAGTAAAAGAGGTAGACATTTCAATGATTTGCACGCAGTTGTAAGCCTTTTTACTGTTATTCTGTTAAAAAAACAGCATAAGTAACGACTCCATACAAAACGGATCAACCGAAAGAAATTTTTAAATCAGTAAATGGCCAATTGTATGACTTGAGTAATTCACTAACTTAAAAGTAGAAGATATTAATGTGAATAGCTACAATGCGTCAATTGTTGATACTAGCATTGGATTATCGTGGTAGTTTTTAGGACTAAGCCATTAAAGTTTCTACTAGTACACAGATGCCGCTAATTGTAATAAATCCGTAAATATACGTTCAGTGCATATTATAAATTATTTAATTTATATTTGTTTCTCAGAATTTTTAGTAATGCACAACTTTTTTTGTTTGTATGTACTGCATACCCCTGAATATAAGATATATATATACATATATAAGAGGTAACTGTTAATTTGGTTTGATACTTGTTAACTAATTTATTTGTACAATTGTTTGTAAACTATGTCCGTCTCAGCACAGATTTCTCTAGTGAAATAACACAGTCCAAACACATTTATTATATAAATAATGAAATAAATAAATTCAGCAACAATACTCACCGTGCTCGTGCACCCGGGGAAATGAAGGCACACTGGCTCTTCAGGCCAATTTTTCGATACATAAAAATGGAAGTCCCACACTCGATTGTTCAAATATGTCTTAATAGTCTGATGAAACTGCAGAAGAAAAAATATTTAATTAATAATAATTGAAAAACAATGTGATGAAAAAAATATCTATTTATCAAAATAAATACGAAAATAATTTAAACCATTTCAATATGAGTCATTTTTGTCAGGTGATGTAGTAATTATTTCCAGTAGTGTACATAGTAATTATTATTATTCCTATTTATTATCTATAGAACAATTGCATTGTCTAGCGATTTGTCTTGCACAGGCGTAGAATTTGTTACTTACTTTTTTTTGTGTTAAAAGTATTAATTAATGAAGAATTTTGCGATGCCATTTTGTTGTCTACATCATGTCAACATTATACATTGGCAGCATAATTATTTAGGGGAGGTTGTTAGCGAAAATATAAACGTGAACCGCGCGAAAAAAATAAGGTCTTCTGATGTAGGTCGACAGGGGTCAAGGCTGTACAAATCATCAATAGAAATCTTTCATTAGGATTAAAGTAAATTTCTAACTAAAGATCGCATCTAATGTTTAATGATGAGGCGTTATAAAAGTTTTACTATTTAACCTAGTTTTGGAGCGAGCGTCCTTCAGTTCGTTTTGGCAAATTTCCACTAGGCAGTCTCGAACGTATGTCAAATAATAATTTTTGATTTGTAATTTATTTTAGACAGAACTTGATGAAAAAAGTTTATCATTTACGAAGAATCTAAAACCGAACTTTCTAAATGTCACGAAATAAACCAATACGTCATGCCGCTATCAGTAAATATTAGAAATTATGTTTAAATAGAAAACGGAAACTGAATTAGTGTTAAAATGAGAGTTATTTTTTTTTAAAGGTGAATTTTTGATTTCATCTTTCCAAATACTTTTCTCTAACTAGATCTGCAAATGGAAATTGAAACGTTTTTATTATGTTATTCTTAGATATATATTATATTCTGTCAAAAAAGCGAGTAGATAACTGATACGATGTTGCATAATTGTACATATGTATATTTCTATAATATCGATATGTTTACGATAACCGGTTATGGTTATTACGCAGTGGGTGACGCGTCAGGTTCAGAAATCAAATCAGATCTGAATTCGCGAAATCGAATAAAAATAGCAAAGACAATTTATTTAGCGAAATTCCCCCTATCTTTTATAACCGGGGCGAGAGCGTAACGCCCACTATCAGATTATTTAAAAACAGAATTATAAATAAATGCCACCAGGCGGCGCGTATGTCACCGAAATGGTAAATTACGTCATTATTTCAATAATTTAAAAAATATATCTGGTAAGCAGCAACTACCTAGTAAAAGTAATCGATTACTTTTTTACGACCTTTTTTCTGAATTAACAAATTTGACAGACTTCTTTTAAGGCTTCAGATTAAAAATAAGGAAGACTTCAAAAGGTACAATAACGGCTCTACATGTTAAGTAGTAGACTTTACAGAAGCAGTGAAACATAAATTATATTTTCCAAGCGTAATCTGAATATTTCATAAACGAAGCTAAATAATAAATAATACCAGTTTGAGAAACGAACACAGGCTGCGAACAAAGAGAAGAAGGTAAATGAAATGATCTAAATCGCGGTGGAATGGGCTAAGAAGTCGAGCTAAATCTGTTTTCGTCCCCGCGGTAATATTCGCCAACTAATCAAAAAAGTGTGAATTTAGAAGTAAACAGTAAACAAGACGAAACGGGCAGAAAAGATTGGACCGAGTTGAACAAAGGGGTCGGGACTATTAAAGATTGATTCAAGGTGATTCAGCGAATTCCGAGATCGAAGTATTTGATTCTAAACTACGAAAATCCGTACGGCTCACGAATAGACTCCAAATACTCAGAATTTATTCAATCTTAGACCACGGTTGTGGCCGTGATTGTCAGGAAAAGTTTTTAAGCCCCTGGAGCTACACGATAAGAATATATTAAATACGTTTTGAGTTTGGAAGAATCGGTCGTAAATTTGTTTTATCCAATTTGAGATGCAGTGACTTGAATATATTAATATGGTAAGAAAATGGATAGACTGAATTAACACTAATTAAAATAGAAGATTTCACGATGAATGCAAAAAAACATGATTCTTAAGAATTGACCATTATGTACAAAAAAATCCAGTCCAGTAGACTATGTCCATGTGTGAAAGGAAAGGAAATTTACCATTTTATGGTACCCTGTAGATACTGTTTTAAAACAAGATGGCGTATCAGGCTGGCTAACGAACTTAGCTAATAAAATTGAGAACTACGAGAGTTATCGTGCCCAAAAATATAAAAACAATCTATGTACCGCATTAGCCCGACTATAGGGCGAGGTTTTTATTTAAAAAGGCGATACGTAAATAGAGGGGTCGCCCTATAGTCGAGTCAATACGGTATTTATACATAGATGTATTTTAAATAAAAAATTTAATGGAGGGTGGTTTCGAGGACTACTGATCACGATCAGCGAGTCCAATCCCGAGGCAAAATTAAAATCCCGGGATTTCAGGATTCGTTTTTCATGATCCCGGGATCACGAAATGCTTATTTATTACATTTATTAAAAAATACCAATAAGAGTTAATTCAATTTATGCAAAATGTTTATATTAAAGTAAGTATTGTAATTAATCTTTGAACAAGATAATAATACAAAAATAACAGTTTGAGTGTTGAAATAATGTTAATAATAATATTGCCGGAACAACACTGAACCATCTAATTTTGGTACGCCGATATTAATCCAAATTATTAATTATCCATTATTAATCAATATCTTCGTAGTCTAACATTACATTTTTTGTATTCAATGTATAATTTGGAATCAATAAAATAATAAAGTTGCTTCGATTTTTTTGATATGATCATATCTCTGACATGGTTGAGATTATGCACATATTCCTTGAATATTTTCGACTCATAATTTAGTTAGGTAATAAAATATTGTGGACTAGGTCTGTTACACCCTGTATTTTTTAAGGCACACATCATGTAAGTGTTGCATGCCGTTCTTTATTATATTTAAATAATTAATTTAATAAATTATGAACTACCTAGTATAATGTTAGGCTTGTTTGCGTGCGGTGAGGGGGGATGTTTTTACCTCCTGATGTAATATTCTGGAGTATGGAGTAAAGAGATTAGGAGTTGCTAGACGTTTTTTATGTTCGCTTTGCGGTGCGGTCATAAAGAAATCCGAGTCAAGGCCAAGCTGACGCTTTAAAGCTGTGTACGAGTATGGTCTACTTTAATATACGGTCACCAAATACGGATACTTATGGAAAGAGAAAGATCGACTAGGGTTTCTGGATCCGACCCGACCCGACCCTCAAATAATGATCCTCAAACCCGGATCCGAAATTGCTGCAAAACAACGGAAAATGACTGAACGATCGAATGCATTCGAATCTGATCAAATTTAAATCCTTTAGACGAAGCCTTAAGTTTGGCTACACAACTGATGAGCAGGTTTTTTCAAAGTTCGGTTTCAGAAGTCAATTCTATGGACAGTATAAAAGATTCAATATTAATCGACGATAAGGATTAAGGATTGTATGAAGAGTTGGATCTCATTTTAAAATATGCTGAAACGCCGGAGAAACGGACAGTTTTAAATGTTTAAGGGAAGAATTTGCCCTGTTTGAGAGACTCTACGGCGCGCTTTGCGCAGTGAGACCAACTTCGACTGACAATGAGCGAACATTCTCGGTGTTGACTAAGTTTTGCACGGAAATGAGATCAGAATTAGGGGATAAGTCCCCCGCTGCATTAGTCTTCCTAAAATATTATGATATAAAAGATTCTAAAACAAAATAGCCTATAAGTGCTGTTAAATTATTTGCAATAAACATAATAAAATCGTTTATTTTTTTATTCTTATGTTTATACTATAATGATTTTGGACCCGAACCCGGACTCGAACCTACCGGGTTTCCAAAATATTGGACCCGGACTCGGCGGGTTTCAAAACCCCGTGTTTTCAGAAACCCCAAGATCAACCCTCGACATGGCGAGCTTGGACACGTCTTCAGAATACCAGGGGAATGTTTACTAAGATATATCTTCTTAGCAACTCCGAAGGGAAAGTGTCCTAAATCCAATTACATGTTTGTTTTAATTAAATTAGAAAATGTTTTAGCTAATGAAACGTTCAAATCGTCTCAATAATAGAAACTTGTGAACTACTTTCAAGTCGTAAAGGATGAAATTTAAAGCCGCTTAAGTACAATAATTTGATTTTATTCGATGTCTGACTACAAATCACGTTTCTAAAGTGAGTAAGTAACAATTTTTGACAGTGAAATACGGTATTGCAGGAAGAACATTTGTAAGAAATTGAATTATGTAAATACAGCGAATAAGTGGATGTTTACCTTAAGCGAATCGGGCAGATACTTTTCGAGAATTTCTAAAACAGCTGGAAGCTCTTCTTCTTGAAGCAATCTGAAGTTTTTTCCTTCAAGCACGATTTCCATCTCTGAAAAAAGAAACAATAAACAGTCAAGTATAATTTGGAATAAAAATAATGCCTTCAAAGAAAACTGGCCGCAAACTAGAGTGATGAGAAAATATGGCACTCTTGACTCACTGGTGTGATTGTGGTTGATATTCGACATATCAGTGATTTAAAACTGTGACTGTGATCACGGTTTCATTACTAATGCGCACGGTATCACAGTACACGAAAAAAAAAAACATTATTTTTAACGTATTTACTTATATTATTCAAACTTCATTTGCGTAAAAAACATATTCTAGCGTATATATAATTTAATATCACCACAAAGAGAATGAAAACCCTTTAAAAAAATGTAAGTTTATTTATCGTTTCAAATTCTCAGCATTTCCGTTGCGTAAAACGTTTTGGCAAAATCTACTAGATGGCGCTAATCACGAATTATGACGCCACTTCTTCATGAATATTTTCGTTTCATGTGCACATGAGCCGAATCACGGTTCACAACCAAATATAAACAAAATAAAAAAATGAATCACGATATTCTATCACCGATAGTGAGTGTGACTCGAAGATTATCAGTGATTTACTCACGGTTCGTGATTTTGAGCTCATCACTATTGCAAACGTATATTACCTATGTAAACATCTATACATGTACGAACTGTGACAATTTAATTCCCGGAACGCACCCTTAAAAAATATAGCAGTGCATGGAATTGTACTGTAGTGGCTACTACCTTCAATGTACTCCCTTTGTGCATCTATGCACTGACTTATAAAGCAGGCCTGGAACTCATTTTCCAGAATATTGTTGAGCACCTGTCTCGCATTCTGTTGTATTATATATCAGTTATATTAGAAAATCTTCGTCGCTTCAGGACAGATTTTAATATTGGATATAGCCAGAAATCACACAGAGCTAAGTCGGGTGAATAAATAGGGTAATCGCTTTACAGTGTCTCTTACAGTGAGGACACTGAGACTGTTTTAAATTTCGATCGCCCATAACAAAGTGCACACGCAGATATCTATTACCTCTTCAATAGATAACTAACAACTAGCTATATCAGATTGAAACTTACGCACGTATTAGTTCAAACATGATTTCTGTATTATTTTATTAATCTATGTTAAAAATTACTATTTCAATTACTTATGTTACTGCTTGGTTAAAGGTACGATGCAATATAATATGTCTATAAATTCACTATATTCGTCAGATACCTCGTAATCCACACAAGAAGCTCGACATAGGTGAACGGTTATTTTTCATATGTTTATTATTCATAGTTTTCCGATACGATACAAATATCGATATAGTTTTCCAGCGAGTTCCTGACGTAGGGAAATTTCATTAAAGTATTGCAGGGTTGTCAATTTTACTAACACTTTTTTATATATTTTACTATTAACATTGTACATATAACATATTACAACTAGAAATAATTATATCTGTTATATATAACAGTATATATTATATAATATATATAAATATAAGTAAAAAATGTATATAGAGAATTATTAACAGATAAAATTAAAAGATGATAACGAAAGAGAATAAAAAGAAAAATAATATAAGTAATTTTATACTTACTGGCTTTGACATTAGTTAAAAATATGGGATAAAACGTTTTTTTAATGGGTAGGAAGTAATTAAAAACAATAAATATTATTTATTGGTTTAAGAGCACTAAATCAATTAAAATACTGATCTAAGATAAAAAATATTACTTGATTTCGTGGAGAATTTATAGAAATGATGGCTGATTTATATTAAAAATGATTAAACTTTAAAAATGTGAGTTGTGAAGGGTCACCCTCCTCGGTATTATACGGGAATGAGCGATCGTGTACGGAAAACATATAACGCCAACATAATTTTACCTGATATCTACTGTAAAACGCCATTTTCTTCAACACGCAATGTTGCGGAGTGGCTCGCCAAGGTCACTCGGGAACCAGTGCACGATTTTCGCACACCGCGAGCACGAAAATATCCCGATAGCACGCATCCAACACGCCAATTGCACGATACGCCCTGCTAGGGGCTGTAAGCGTTCCATTATACTCGTTATTACGAATCAACATACACCAAGTCTCCGTTTCGCTTCAGTTTTCATTTTAAATTATAAACGTACGAACAATTAAACTTTTGATCTACCATAGACATATGTACTAATTTCAGAGAATTTTTTTTTTTTATTTTATATCGAGTGACGTCAGAAACTTTTTTTAAATTATGTTTTCAAAGTTTGAAGTTTCACAGCAAAAAACATAATATAACATTTATGTGGTTTACTTCACTCAGAATACAGATAGTATACAGTCCATTATAAATTCATCGGAAATTATTCATTTTAATCTTTAAATTGTTTAATTTGTATTAATTAAATCCAAATTTATTTATTTATTATTTTCATCTTTCACTTTATTATGTAGTTATGTTACCAGAAACACAGCGGGGTTAAGAGATTGGATCATTTTAAAAGCGGAAAAACCCCCAAAAAAAGAGAGATGAAATGGAATACCTGTCTACCGTGTGATGTATAAATTCTTTATAATTGTTCAAAGGATTTTGGTGAATTGGAGAAGAATAATGTATGTAGGAAAACTTACAACAGATTTATTAAATTCACGTAAAGATAAAAAATTTAACCCGCCTTCTATACAAAAAACAATATTAAAAATATATATCTTGAATAATAAATTAAAAATACCCCAAGAAGAAAAAAGTGGAGTCTACAAGTTGAGTTGCAAGAATTGTGACGTATTTTATATTGGTCAGAGCGGAAGAAGAATAAGAAATAAGAATGGAAGAACATAAGAAAGTTATAAAAAACTTCAGTATAAACTCCGGAATGGCTGAGCGCGCAAGAATGGAGGGCCATTCATTTGATAATAGTAATTAACAACTTATACATAGTTTGACATTCTAGAAAATTCAGAAATATTTAATAATAAAACCATAATAAATATTCAAACACCGCCCATTACACCCCCTCTCTTATCCACTTTAACTCCATCCCCACCCCCACCTCCGTTAACTGTCTGAAAGTGTTTTTAATTTTAGTTGAATTATATTATTGATAATGGAAAGATGTTCCCGAAAATGTTCTAACGTTTAACACAATAAAAAAAATGTTTATTTTGAAATTAAATGTAATGTAAATATATATATTAAGTAATTTAAATTTTATTTTCAAAAATGAGCGAGAATATGCAGAAAAGTTTATTAGTGCTATGCTCTAGTTATCAAAATAATTAGATTTTCGACAAAATGTATAGTAGAGTTATAGAATATCTCACGAAACTTGTTAGGATGGATTTCGGTAGATTTCTGAAACACACTACGAAAAATTCTCGTATTTCATTTAAATAAAATAATTTTAGTACGCGGAGTTAATTTTTTGTGAACCATTCCGTAGAATAAGATATACCAGCCGGCATCCGCATCGAGACGCGAAGCCATTTAATATTATTTATATTTTAGTACTTTTTTTATTCTTCCGAGCAGTCTCCGTTCTGATTGGAGAGGCTTTCGCAGTAAAATGAGACATACCCCGGGAGGTGGAATAATTCAAGATGAGATGCCGCGAATGAAGTTATACTTCATAATGTCTTAATGTTTTTTTTTACAATTTTTCATCACTATTATGATAGAATAATTTATTTATTTTAAAAAATAATAGAAATGCGTACACGGAATATAATATAATATAATATATACGACAACTTAGAATAATAAGGTTCCAACTAACACTTTGGGGTAATTTGAGTTATTGCGTGAAATGGGTTCCAAATGTAATTCTTTATTACAGAAGCTAGTGAGTAAAACGTACAATGTATCCAAGGAAGGCGACCATGTCGTGAATATCGATGATGGTATTCGAGGAAGGGGAAAGCAAAACAACGTGCACAATACTTGTAGGTAATGAATGTTTGGAACAAGTGGAAGATGAGTTTGTGTATTTGGGAAATATGTTCGATAGAAACGGAAAGACAGAGAAAGATATCGAAAGGAGGGTGACTGCAGGGAATAAAGTGAACGGCGTATTGAATGGAATTATATCTAATGAGAACTTGTCAACTGAGGCAAGACTAGCGGTCCACAATGGAGTCTTGGTACCGACACTGATGTGTGGAAGTGAGACCTGAAGCTGGCAGAAGAGGAACGAAAGTAGACTGAATGCAGTGGAAACGAGATCAGTTTGGCGTATATGTGGCAAATCTATTTATGACAGAGTAAAGAATGAAGAAATAAGGAAAGAATGTAAAGCTGATGTTAGTATAGTGGGTAAGATTAAGAAAGGATCACTTAGATGGTTTGGTCATATGGAACGGATGATAAAAAAGATATAAGACGCAAATGTTGACGGCAGCAGAAGTAGGGGAAGTCCGCGGAAGATTTAGCACGACTAGATAAACCAGATACTGGAGGATGGCCCTATTAGAAGCCTCAATAATCGTCGAGCTTGTATGAAAAGATGTATGAATGTGGATGAGGCGAAAATTGTGTATCAGGACAGAAGAGTGACGCTCTATCCTCTCTGCTTACCCCCACGGGGAAACAGCATGATGGTAAGTAAGTAAGGGTTCCAAGGGGACTATTATGAGTCATTCCGTGAAAAGGGTTCAAAATGCATTATTCTTTATTTCTTCCAAACACGCCAACTCTATTTAAGGGATATTAAAGGAAATAGCAAGAGCCGAAAGTTCCAACTGCAATCAATTTATGGATCATTATTGTTAATTTACAATGTTTATGTTTAATTTTAATTTCCCTCATCTCACAGTGGTCATTGATAATACTGAAAATAAGTTAAGACCTTAAAACTGATCATATTTGCATACTCAAAACAAAATATGAATCTTAACCACAAAGATAATATTGCTAATTTTAAAAGTATAAAATATACATGAAATATGTTGAAATTCAATCAACACTTTTGAGTTCATTATCTCGAAACAGTGTCAGTGTCAGATGAAACCTTGTTATTCTGAGGGGTCGATGTGTCACATTAATATTATTATTATTTTCAAACTAAGCAAAACGCTTGTACAATGAAAATAGGACAACTTGCTGGTCTTCTGAAACGAGGCGCGAACCCTCGAACACTAGATCACTAGGCCAGCGTCTTAATCACTAGACAAACAAGCTAATAATACATACATGCATTTTTAATTCGTTGTTTTTTTTAGAACCATTATTTTAAGATTTTAAATTAAAATGTACAAGTGCCCCAAAAGTATTTTTCGTAATAAAAATTCTGTAATTAAATAATGGATGGATTTAATAAAAAAATTGATTTTGCATTTAAATTTAGAGAATTTATTTTTCAAAAATTATATTGTTATTTTTCTGGCACTCTTCTAAATGGAAGTCAACATTTCTGAGAACTGCTCGCTACGTATTCTTTTTTTTCACATTTCTTGTCAGATATTTTATTTTTATTGATCCAGAGAGGGAGGATTGTTACTGTATGCCTTTGATTTAAAGTAGCCCCATAGGAAAAAGTCAATTGGTGGTCAAGTCGGGGCTACATGGAGGCCAGTTTATGTCACCTCGTTGAGATATCAATTTTCCCGGGAAAATTTCACGAACAACTGGTAAGGACACGCTCCATAGCCACTGAATTCCCAAGGACGCGGCTAGCGATCGGCATACCCCTCGCCCTCTCCCACTCGTTGCGTTGGTGCAGCGAATGAACCAAAATGAAAAAGGCTTTTGGGACACACTATATATAGTGTGTCCCAAAAGCCTTTTTACATGAAGAAATGTGTAACTAGGGCCAGAGCAAATAAATTTATATATAAACATATATTATAGTATAATAAAAATAGACCTATATATTTATATTAAAATGTGGAAAAAGCGTAGAAATAAATCTATTTATATTAGAGCGCAGTGAAAATAAACCTATTTTATTAGATTTATTTTCTCTACGGTACCTAGTCCTATAGTTTTATAAAATAAAACGTGGTATAAATGAAAATTCTGTCATTGTGGGAACATATATACAGGGTGAATATTATGTTGTATTGAATAACTAGGAAATGAAACATAATTTTTTAATTTAGTTTTTATTTATCTTTATCGATTATGTGGTTTATTGCAATTATTTATGGAATATGACAGCGGCCAAGTAGTCGCCCCTGGCAGCGGCTCTTTTAACCATATTTTTCACAACATTCTCACACACCTCGCGTGTTATTTCAGCAATTTCATTTCGAATATTATCCTGTAATATCGGAAATGTTATTAGTTTTCAAGTACTTCCACATGAACTAGTCCGGAGCCATCAAATAAGGTGATCGAGGAGACGAGAAAAATTTCTCACAAAATTTCAAGCGTAGCTCGGGCTGTGTGTGAGGTGGCACCGTCCTGTTGAAACCACATATGTTAGATCCAATTCGGCTACCGAGAAGTTTTCCAATATGTGATGGTAGCGATCACCATTAATGGTTACAGCATTGCCATTATTATTTACATATAATGTTGTAATGACTTCGACACATTATTGAGGCGTTAGATGCTCCATAATAAGTTGTGGACTACCAAATACGAACTGACAAATGTCTGCCAAACCAATATGGCGGCTAAACAAAATCGGCCTAGAACATAATATCCACTCTGTACTTACACAGAAACATAAACTAATTAATCTCCCAATACACCGAATTAATATGCCGATGGTTGGTTTTACTTGTTGGGAGAGTTATTTCCAAGACAAACTATATTTTTAATGAAATCACATTTTTTATGTGAATTTGCAATTTCAGAACATAGTGCTGTGGTATTTTTAATACAAATTAAATTGATCAAATAGAAAGATACACAGAAAAAATACAGGGCTTCGAACCTGGATTTTTTGCGTTACCATTTCGCTACATTAAATATTTTTACAATAAATGTTTTTTTTTGTATATATTTCTATTTTATTAAGGAGAACACATTCTTATTGTGAAGTTGTAATTATTCAGAACATAGGTCTGTGATGTTTTAAATACTAATTTAATGTATTAATTATAAATATATACATATAAAATCAATTTTGTCGAAAAATATTGTTTTTGCGCTACCGGGATACGAACCTGGATCTCTATTTCCAATCCGGGAAAGTACACTACCAATTGTGTTATAGCGCCAGTATTTTTCATGATAAATTTTCGAACCTATATGTTACACTTTTTCAAATTAATACATCTGTCGTTCCATTATTTGAAAGCCATCTACATTGTTTTTACGGAATCACAAACACCTTTGAGTAAACCGACTGCAGACGCCAGAATTATCAATTCATTTTTATTAAAGTTTGGACACATTGATACAACTTATATTATTAAGGAGAACACATTCTTATTGTGAAGTTGTAATTATTCAGAACATAGGTCTGTGTTATTTTAAATATTAATTAAACG
This sequence comes from Eubasilissa splendida, assembly GCA_031772225.1. Taxonomy (NCBI): domain Eukaryota; kingdom Metazoa; phylum Arthropoda; class Insecta; order Trichoptera; family Phryganeidae; genus Eubasilissa; species Eubasilissa splendida. The sequence goes on along the minus strand of CM062853.1, from coordinate 9,920,170 downwards.
TATTAATTAGAAAGATATACATATAAAATCAATTTTATCGAAGAATATTGTTGTTACTACCGGGATTCGATCTCTTTCTAATCCGAGGAACGTGCATTAACCGACTATGCTACAGCACACAGTACTTTTGACGACAAATTTTCGAATCTATATATTACACTTTTAAAATTAATACATAAAGTAGATGGCTTTCAAAAAATGGAATGATAGATAATTACTATTACTAATAACTCGTAAATGACGACAACAGTAAAAATAGTAATATTTAAATGCAAACGAAATATCTTTGATTAGTCGTGCTACTGAATGACTTACTATTTCAACCTACTGCAGACGCCAGAATTATCAATTCATTTTTAATAAATTTTGGACACTTTGATACAACTTATATTATTAAGGAGAACACATTCTTATTGTGAAGTTGTAATTATTCAGAACATAGGTCTGTGATGTTTTAAATACTAATTTTAATGTATTAAATCAATCAATCCCGGAAGCGCGAAAACAATATTTTTCGACAAAATTGATTATATATGTATATATTTATAATTAATACATTAAATTAGTATTTAATATTTCTATATGTTTCATTTACTTTGTATTAAACTATATTTCTTCGGATATCCATTTGTTTCCAAGCATTGCCCGTAGATTAATATCGAATTTTATGCAGAATCAACCACAAGTCTATACTTAAATAAATCTATAATTACACGTTCGAGAGTATTCTACGCCACGCTACGCCGATTTTGTAAAAACGTAGCATCTTCCCATCGCACGTGATTGTGCGTGCGGTGTAACGAAAGACGGCGAAATAGCGTGAATAGCAAATTCAAATGAATGATAAAAGAATTTTTGCAGGTAATGTTACCTATATGATATCATTTATTAAATTCAAATGAACATGTAACGTATATATCGAGCCCTGCTCGTTCATTTATTCGATTTCTTTTATAACAGACTGAATCCAAAACAAAATAATGTCCTATGAAAATGAAAATACTCGTTTTTTAGTTTTACTCGTGAGACGCGTTTCGCCTTATGAGGGCATTATCTCTATTGTATAAAATATAAATTTTCTTTTAAAGACGTGAATATGAAGTGCATCTATTTTGTAGTAAAATGTAGATGTGGCATGAAAACACCAAACTAATAACGGGTGTGTTTTTGACCAGTGAAATAAACCCGTTGGTGTAACTATGCCAATGCGGTGCATCGCGGCCAAAAAGATAAATTTGGAATCGATACATTTCTCAATGCTAATATGGACTAATAATTTTTGAAGCTCGTGGCAGCAAAAAATGAAATTTTAAAAACATTACAAAAACGCGTGAAAAAAATATCAACATATGCAATAGTACCCCGCTAATATGTCGGGTTGGGGAGCAGACTATCGTCGCAAAGCGAAAATAGCCGTAAAGCAAAGCAAGGATTTTAAGGTATGTATGTAGCGCCTAATTCCAAAACCCCTTAAAACGGATTTCGGATAATTCGAGTTGCAATTTCTTAGATTTTTTTGTCAGCTACATGCAGAACATTGTTTCTCGCAAAGCCACTTAAATCCATTGATATCGCATGTTCAAAATCAGGGTTAGTTCCAAAATACCCCAAAGCAGACAGAGTATAAGTTGCTATTCCCCCTAAAATGAAATCAGCCAATCACAACGCTTGTTGATGATTACGTGATCTGAAATCCAATATGGCTGCCAGAACGATATATTCAGAAAAATAAATTACAAAATTGCCTCTTTAAAAAATGTTGATGTAAAAACAAACATTATGTACATTTGCTTAAAAAATATACGTTTTCATGCATAACTCAAAAACACGTAAAGTCGTTTTAGAGAGTTTTGGAATTAGGCGCTACATATGTCTTAAAACACACTTTTGTTCAATTTCAGTTTTTTTGTTCAAGTGTTAATATTACAGAAGACAAGAAATCAACTTTTTTCTCACTTATTTGATACTTCATATTCTTATGTCGTACACATAATACATAGGCAAATATGGTGGGGGGGGGGCTTCCGTTTTGCATTGGTGCCAATTTTTTACGCCATTGAGTCAAGTGCCAATCATGGTGGGGTTAACCTACAGCCTGACAATCAAAAAAATAGCTAAAAATATATCGCAAGTGGGTGTCGAAATACCGTGGTTCTGATGTTACGAAATAAATATTATTTACGAATTCTCCATCTCTTTGAATCCTTCCCGTCGCCCTTTTCACCATTCGAGATTCCACGATGCGCGTCTTTATAACGCGAATGATCTTTATTGAATAAATGTCAGGTAATATTTTGTAATATCTCACATCAAAAGCGGGGGAAGAAAACTCAAAGAAGCGGCTTGACATTTTGATTTCGATATTTTGCCAAAATACCTATAAATAGTATTGCTTTTACAGTGTATCTTCTTCTCTAGTTGGTTCCCTCATTACTAAGGTTGTGACTTGTTGATTGTGATATCCGTGACTATTCTCCTTTACCATTCTCTGTAGTCCGCAGTTCAAGTAGTCATTGCAATAACCAGTATCATCTTGATCTGGTCGATTCATCGAGTTCTTCCTCTCTGGACTTACACCCTTCCAATCACCACAGTTGTTCCAGGTTATCGTCTACTCTTCAAGCAAAGAATCAGAGGCATCTCAGACAGATCATGGACAATTGTAATATATGATTACACTCGTCGTCGCTATTGAATCCGTACATAATATTTGATTTGTACATGACCCGTATTTGGATATGTAAGAAAAAATTCCACATATTCGCCAAAGTAGCGAATATATTGAACGTGACTTTAATATCTCTAGGTTAATATTACTTATACAATAACAGTACATAAATATATATTCAATTTGAAATGAAGTGTACATTGTCTTTATTACGAGTAATAATCTTACGAATTTTTACGACTGATGAGTATATTAACCATCTGTCAAATGCGACGCGTTTACGTGTGTTCAATAATTATTAATGTAAACATGATCACAGTTTTTTCAAGAATGTCTTTAAGTGGAATTACGAAGAATAATTAATTAAATATATATCATTCAAATTTGATACGTAAGAACACCGTTTATACAAATGCAATAAGTTCTAAGCATTCACCTTAAGAACTACATTTCAAAAGCGTTTATTTGTCTCACTTTTTCTCAATCTCGATATTTCTACTTTGTAGAGAACAACCATTAGACTTAATTAATAGCTATTTTAATGTATTAATTATAAATATATACATATAAAATCAATTTTGTCGAAAAATATTGTTTTTGCGCTACCGGGATTCAAACCTGGATCTCTATTTCCAATCCGGGGAAGTACACTACTAGTTGTGTTATAGCGCCAGTATTTTTCATGACAAGTTTTCGAACATATATGTTTCACTTTTTCAAATTAATATATCTGTCGTTCCATTATTTGAAAGCCATCTACATTATTTTTGAATCCCGGTAGCGCAAAAACAATATTTTTCGACAAAATTGATTTTATATGTATATGTTTATGATTAATACATTAAATTAGTACTTAAAACATCACAGACCGTCTGTTTTGAATAATTACAACTTCACAATAAGAATGTGTTCTCCTTAATAATTAATTAATAGCATTTTTGCGGTCTTGGTTAAGGATATTCTTCTCTTAACATCAGCTTCGCAGCCACCATCATCAGTTTTACAGAACCCAAAATAAATAAAGTCATTCAGCTGACGTTCCAAAACTAACGCGAACTGTTCGAGGTCTTCAGCTAAATTGTCAATCCAAGTCCCGTACGCCTATTCCCTTCTTCAACTGTATTTAAGAGTCAATTGAAGGTGAGGGTCATCCGCCCTTCCTGTAACATAGCCTTCTTTTGATCAGATATCTCCATGACGGTCCTGGTTTCCTAGCCGGATGTATTTATTTCTGTGTTTAATTCACTCTTTTCTTTTCCCTTTAGGGGAGAGATTTATGTTTCTCACCTTTACTGTTCTTTTTCTGTGCACTGTTTAATGTTTCCATCTTTATATACATATATGTAATAAATAAAGATATACAATGTTAATAAATTCTTGTTGGTTTTGGTGTTCGTGCCAGGCCTCCTTCTTGCTGTGAGTAGGTATTGTGAGCTGTAGTATTAAAAAATGCCAACCTGGCGGTGAATGAGAATGACCAATATGGGAGCTTTTGCCCATAAAACGGTTCAGGGTAAGTGGTGGGTTCCATTCACTGTATTTAAGAGTCGGCCATTCTTGGTAGTATGTAAATTAATTCAGATAAAAGTACTATCAAATAAAACACTGAAGCGGAGTTTTCAATTGCTTTAATGTTTTGTTCAGTTAAAATTAATTCTGAAAAGTAGGTTGTTCTAGAGCCACACCAGCTGAGACTAATTACTAGCGGTACTACCCATCGAGCTAACACGTGAGGGGTCAAAATGTCACCAGGTTGTTGAACTTTTGATGCAGAAAGGGATAAAACTTGAAATTATTGACCCAATAGTGCACGCATCTACTGCCTGTCGACATGAAACGGCGCTTTCGCTCGCCTAAGGGTAGGCAGAGGGATATACATTATAGACACAATCGTTTACTTAGATTTAAAAAAACTTTCCTTACTGATATATTTTTTTCAGACTGTGGTTAGCTCTTTGGAATAGGTCCCGGTAATTACATAATAATCTCTCCAGTGAGATGGCGTTGTACATGTATTGAACTATGTGTATCGGTTAGGGTTTCTGAACCCGACCCGAACCCGGTCGGGTAATGACGCTAAAACCTAAATCCTAAACCCACGGTCGAAACTCGCCGGGTTCGGGATTCAAGCATTCGCTACAACACATCGGAAAACAACTGAACGATCGAATGCATTCGAATTGACCAATTTGTTTAAGACGCTATAGATAAGTCCCTAGCTGCATTAGTATTCCTAAAATATTATGATATAAGATATTCTAAAATAAAATAACCTATAAGTGTTGTAACTTTATTTGCAATAAATATAACCGTTTATACTATAATGATTTTGGACCCGAACCCGCCGGGTTTCCAAAATATTGGAACCGAACTCGGCGGGTTTCAAAACCCTGGGTTTTCAGAAACCGGTACATGCTTTAATATACAAAACTATTACAAAACAAATGTCGAACTTACTTATCATACATTTTTTTATGTATTCATTTTTAACTTATATGTAATGAATGTTTGGAACAAGCAGATGAGTTGGTGAATTTGGGAAGTATATTTGATAGAAACAGAAAGGCTGAGAATGATGAGGCTGAAGAGATAATGAAGCCACAGGGGGCAAAATTAACGGAATTATATCTAATGGGAACTTGTCAACCGAGGTAAGACAAGCGGTACGCAATGGAATCCTGGTACCGACAGAAGTTACTGGCAGATGAGGAACGAAAGTCGACTGAATGCAGTGGATGAGATCACTTAGGTGTGTATGTATCTATTTATGACAGAGTAAAAAAATGAAGAAATAAGGAATTAATGTAAAACTGATGTTAGTATTGTGAGTAAGACAAAGATAGGATCACTTAGGTGGTTTGCTCATATGGAACGGATGAATTATAAGAAAGATACATGTTACGAATGTTGATGGCACCAAAAATAGAAAATATCCGTTCGAGACTCGGCACGCCCAGGTAAACCAGATACTGAAAGATGGTTCTGTTAGAAGCCTCAACGAACTTGCATGAAAAGATGTATGAATGTGGATGAGGCGAGAATTGTGTGTCAGGACAGAAGAGTGTGGCGCTCTATCATCTCTACCTATCCCCGCGAGGAAACGGCGTGATAGTAAGTAGGTAAGTTAGTTAGTAATTTTTTACGAATATTTGTGATACAGTTTTCCAACTTACGTAAAAAGTTTTTTTGTTAATAGTTATATTACCAAACGAAAATGTTTACTTTTGTTCCCTAATTGAACAGTCATTATTACGTACTTAATGAGAGAATCATTATTATGTGACACACGTCTAAACCCATAATTGTCATTATATCTCGTATGTCCCCAAAAACATCTTATAATTTTTATTTATTGATTTGACATTTTTACAATTTTTTTGTAACATGAATTTTACATTATTAAAATTACATAGTTTTTTTTCGTTTACCTCTCCAAAAAAGAGACGAGCTCTTGCCAACGTAGCTTTTTTTTATTATTCTTAATATAGTGCCTATATAAGTATTTTTATAAATACTCTAATTATAAACAATATCAAAATCTTAAATAACTTCAACTTCACAATAAGAATGTGTTCTCCTAGTAATATCAAAGTCGTTCCATTTTACTACAACTTATCTTTCACATATTTGATTAGTTTAATTTTGGATCTATGCAGTTTCTCCTCCTTTCTTATGTTTTCTGGTATTTCATTAAAAATCTTCATCGCACTGTGCATCGCCTTCTGAGATTTAGCCTTCTTCCTGAATGGCAGTCTCAGTCTATCTTCTCCTCTTGTATGATGTTCATGCTCATAAATTTTCTTATAAATTCTGTCGATATTTTCTTAGTGACGATTTTAAAGTGAGCTTTACGACCGGTCACTAGAATATTCAAAGATTATAATCGCGAATGCCTGTCGTAACTTGATATAAAACAGACTCAGGACTCGACAGAAATGAAATAGTATTTTTTTTTTCATACCTAAACGACGCACGGGAAAGAAAGTATTTAAATGTGTATTTATGAATAATTATAATAGCTTAATAATTATTGCAATAAGGTTTCAAAATAAACGCAATAAAAATCAAATTTTATTATCGTCGTAGCATCCACATTTACTACAGCTGATTAGATCCGTCATTCTGATTAAAATAGAAGAAGAATAGCTTAATTAATTCGCGCGTGTGAAGACTAGATAAAGACTAGACCTCAAGACAATAAAATTACAAATATAGACGACAATAAAGAAATCTTTAAGTCGGTCGGACATCAACGCATTGATTTATTGAGAATGTAACTAACTAACTTACCGTCATGCCGTTTTTTCACAAGAATAGACAGAATTTAGGGTGTAAAATTCTTCTGTCCTAAGACCAGTGGCATACCTACCGCCTAGGTAGTTTGGGCAGCCGCCTTAAGGCAGTAATTTTCAAATATGTAATCGCAACAATTACAGCATAGGTTTAAAAATCTTAGTTACGAATAAATTAATAGGTATCGGGTTGTCTAACAAGACTTTGCGGTTCGGTTCAATTGTTTATTATAAAATCAAATTTTAAAATAAAACTTACAACATTTCAATCTATTATGTATTCGACATTATCGTTTAGGACTTCAACTCGATGCCTATTTTATAAAAATCGGCTGGTCTTATATTGAAATAATTATTAAGCCAATTTCTCAGGTTATCGTCGTTGTTGAACGTAACGCCAAGCATTTCATTGGAGAGCGACCGAAAAATGTTATAATCTGACGGACCGAGGTCGTGATTATAGAATATCCCTGTTGAGCTCTAGGATGACTATTTAAGTCTTGATTAAAGGCGAAAAAAGTATGTGACGAAAATGTTCGTTTTTCTCAACTTGGCACTGCATTGTTTAAGCTCAAAAATTAATAAAAACTATAAGATACAGGAAAACGGCGACATTGACGTTTTAACGGCAGCATTTAAAAAATACCGCAAAGACCTATTAGACGACCCAATATATCTTAACTTTAAAATAATTTCGCGGTACCATTGAGAAGTAATATTAGCTTTCGAAACAGGACCGCTTCATATGCAAGTACTGCGGGAGGGAGTATGACCATCGGGAAGCTGACGAAAGGTGGAGAGACAGAGCCACAACTAAGCGAAAAGGGCGAAGAGATCCTCATCTATGAGGCCCGGTATCAACCGACCAAATCAAGTACTAATCTAACCTATGAGAGTACAAATAGTTAAACCCGTCAATAAAATCAAAATAAAGACATGAAAAAATTTTCTAGTAATTATTTACATTTAATAAAGGTGTGTTTTTGAGGGCGGGCTGACGGGTAGGGGAAAGGTATACGTTTTTGCCAGAGGGCCCGGCAGATTGTTCCTACGCCACTGTTCTTGACACAATACTCGTCCCTCGTTCAGTTTTGTACATCATGCACTAGATTTTATTCCTCTAACATGCGGTCCACCTGCTAATGCCAGGTTTTTCACGAAACTGAAGAAGTTATATCAAATATATGTACTTCAAATCGGAGTAACATTATATCGCAAGGCTTTGCATGATTCATGAGCAATCCGGGCACGCCTCGTATAATTTGCCGACGATCACAATATCAGATATACATGCTATGTTTATGATCAAACCGTGCTACGATAAAGCGACCGCTTCCTTATTTATTCAATTACACTAATGTCAAACTTGTATTATATGCCACATAAAACGTAAAATGAGCGATATTAATTTATTTACATATCATTAAGAAACATTAAGTATTACGTAATTTTTATTGCAAGAGGGATGTTGATTGATTAATACGAAATGTATACATGGCCAACCCTCAGGTAAAAAAGGCGAAGCTTTTCTTGTTTCATTGTTACCAAGTCAGACGTCAAGTTTTTTTTTTCCAACTTATATAACGCTAGTCACGTTCGAACGTACGTACGAAGCATTCTTTGTCTTTATGGTGATTTAAATCACTAGGATTCAAAAAATAAAGAAAGCTAATTGTATTATATTTATTAAGCTAACCGTATTACATTATATTTTCAAATTATTTGTATTTGAAAAGTTGCTATTATTCAAAATATAGTTTTTTGATCAAATCAAAAGACCTACAGGCCATCCTAAAACCCGCTGGACTGATAAAATCATCAAATTATGCCGAAATACATGGCAGCAAAGAGGTTAAATAAACCAGAGATGAATTTTGCTCTTATAAGCAGTAAATCATTGAAGCCGGCTATGTAGGACGGCGGAGAAGAGTCGAGTTAGAGTTTGGTGAACAATGTTTAACATTCACAAATAGGGCTTGTTGTATGATCGATCAGTAGTAAACTTTTACTATGGTAACTTTTTACTAACGCCCGCAGTAAAAATCGTTTGCAGTTTGTTCGAACGTCAAATTTATTATTGTCAAAGCATAGATGGAAATGTCTATAGGTGTGCCAAAAATCATGAAATATGTTTTATTTTATGCATTATCTATGGATTTTTTAGCCTAGGCGTTCGATAGCTGTCACTTTGATAGAGACATTTTTTCGTATTATATGTAATAATGTATATTAAATAACTAGATCATCATCGGACGAACTCTCATCACTAAAATAGCGGGATATTGAATGATTAATTGTCGTGTACTGCAACTTTTAAAGTGTCAACGTGTCAGATGACTTTTGGAACAGCTGTGAAAAGTCAGCCATATTTAACTATCGATTCTCGTTTTTACTATCGGATATCGCAGAGTGAAATAAGTTTACTAGAGGATATATTTTCGAGAAGTAAATATTTTTTTACTAACTAACTAACAGCCCATTTTCGCAAATATTTTTACTGTAATAAAAAGTTACTACTGATCACACAACCGGCTCTTGAAAAGCGCATTTTTTTTCAAATAATTACATGCCAAGTGTCACCAACAAACAGTCACTGTAATCAATGCACGTTAAACCGATATTCATTTGTCACCTCAAATAATATTTGCACTCCAGTTTATTTAACTGCGTTGCGTGTCAGCGAATAACAATAGATAAAGAAAAATGATAGATACTTAAGGAGGCCTTCAGCACAATGATGGATAGAAAATAGCTTATGATGATGATAATGATAACTGTGATGTTTTTGGAGTGGTGGGATGGTGTGTGTATGTGTGTATGTGTGCCGCACCGCCGGTGCGGGTATGTGTGGCTATAAAGACGGCGCGCAGGATTGCGCGCGTCTCTTTTATCTGCGGTTCATCGGCTTAATAGTTTGACCTATACTAGTAATATACCTTGTACTAAATTATAGCTTATTGTAATAAAAGATTCAAAGTCTATTTCTTGGACCTTCACATTACGAGGTGTACACTAAAGACGTACTAAGAAGTCAAGTACGTAACAATAAGTTATATTACTTAGATAAATACATATCTTTTGAAAAAATATAGCTGCTACCAGTACATGAAACATTATAATAAATAAAGACAGTTACTTTCAATTGAAAAAATAGATCTCTCACTAAAAAAGTAACATACAAAGAATAAATTTATAGAATTATAGAGTTCATATCGGTAATGCATAATACCGGCAATATAAAGTTCTAGGCTCTGTCCCATTTTTTGTAAAGATAGATTTGTTATTTTTATCTTCTTAGTAATATATATAGTTTATTTTGATATTTATACGTATTGCCACGTGGTATTCCTAAATGGGCAAACAGAGATAGTTATTATGATGCTACATTTCTACCAAACACGTGTCAAACGTTCAGTTCAGCTCTCTTTATTTGTAATAATGGATTTAATGTGTTTACTAATAATATATATTGTTACGGTGCCTTTGGGCCCTAGAGGATAGGAAGCCATTGGGGCCGCCACAGAACAAGTATGCGTGTGTGTGTGTGTGCTTTGGTGTCGCCTGCTGCCTTGGATGGGATGATAATAAATAAATAATAAATAATATAATGGATAATTTGTATAGCGCCATTTTCATAAAAACTTTCACCTCAAGGGCGCTTTACACATAAACTGTTTATAGTTCTACAATTTTCTATGTTTTTAAGATTAAAAAATGTTATTTTCACTTATGGAAATGACTTTTTGAAAAGGTGCATTTTCAGTTTACCAAGCTTCACACCTATGTAGGGATTTCATCCTTCCTATGCATTGTATAAGTTTCCCTATCATAAAAATTCTCATAATTATGTCTACAAATATATCTCGCTTATTTCCAGCGGCCACTCTCATCTCGATGTCTTAATCCCTGCGTGCTCAAAGCGCTTTTTTATCTCAATGATACACTCCTTGATATAGGCAATTTCTCAGCTGACTTTAATATGCAACTATAATCTATAAATAATTGTGACATTACAAAATAACGTCACGCATTTATGAAATTAATATTGGTCTGGTCGTAATTATGAAATTATTTTTCTTAGTGAGAATTTTCGAGGAGCCATGCATTGATCCCGGTACCTTTCACGCGCCTAGCGAGCGTTCTAGCGTTTTGGTTGTCCCAGTTCTCGACGTTTAATAATGTTACTTTAAACATATAATATTTTAAAAATTATTGACACTTAAAGATGTATCCAATATATGCAAAATACTAGAATAACTAAAAATGAACTATTTGTTAATTATAATACCTTAGGTAGGAGAGGTCGACATAAGAGTTAATACAGGGTCGCACCACAGATCACCAAATAAATAGACATAAACTAACACAAATTCCTTGTCCCAAAATTTTCATATTAGTGGAACATACCCACGTGATCACTTTGGTGGCATCGCGACTTTTTTTTAAAATATGACTCGATTGAAACAAAAATTTAAACGCTGATATGATAATATGAATTCATGTAAAAAATACGTCATGTTTACAAAATTTCGAAGAGTAAATTCTTTTACCATTGCATACATATGTCATAATCTATCGGATTTATGTTTCGTTGGATGCATGTGTGTAGAATGCCCCTCACCCCGAAAATAAAGTTCCAAACCCCTCTCCTATATATACACTTCATATCATGTCTATTCATTTACTGGTTTGTGGATCGCACTGATAGTGGCACCAACGTGGCCTGGGGAATAAGGTGTTCAGGTAGTCACTTGGCTAAAATAAAATGTATAGACCTGTCAGAAAACAAAATAGACTCGTTGATGATTAAGGATGCATTTTTATTTATTTTAATGAAGTTTCTTTTAAATTTCGTCTAATGTCGGTGCAGCGCTGTTTACAATACAATTAAGGGATGAGAATTTTTCCCATATACAAGGAACTATTTATTTTTATAATAGGCAAATATTGGTTCCAAAGTAGACCTAACCTTTGATATATTTTGTCTACATACCTGAAGTTAATACCATGGTATAAATTATTTAACTATTAGACTAGGAAAAACCCTAAAACTGATATGGATTAAGTTGGACACTAATCCCTTTTAGTGACAGTGTAATTTATGTTTTCACATGTGAATTAAAATATATTTATTTCTAATTGGCCTTCATGTCATGTTCATTATCTCAACAGAATTGAAAAAAAAATCTATTTATAATTTTGTAATTTGTCGATAATGTGTTATCTCTTTTATTAGAATTTAATTTATAGATATAATTCAAACAATCGTTTAAAATCAAACTTATTAAATAAACTTCATTTAGAAAAAAATCACTTTAATGAAATATAAGATTTCTAGGCGCCATCTATCAGGTTTAATTCGAGAAACGTCGCAATTTTAAATATGTATATGGTTTATTCTTAACAAATCTCACGTATGCCGGTGAAGCTTCACTGGGAGAATATTTAAAAAGATTCGCCCGTTGTAATCAATTGAAGTAAAAGTTCAATTCAACATTGGTCATCTCAAAATGCAATATTCTGAAGAAGTCATTAAAAGGTTACGTAATATTAATTCAGTTATGAACCAACAAAGAAAAATAATAAAAAATTACCAGAGATCTAAATATGTTGATATTATATTTTTTATATTTTTCTTACCATCTTGATGCCACAAACACATTAATAAATCATTTTATTCAGCCCTGTAATTGTATTTTGGAAATGGGTATAAGAAATGGCTCACATGATATAACACAAAACTATTCAGTCTACCCTTATTGTGGGGGCTTAAGCCGCCAACCAAATGCCAACAATGGAATACGTCATTGCAGAATAAATAAAAATCACTCCAGAAAACTTTCATAATAAAACATGAAAGTCATTAACTACACTTTTTTGACAAATTGACCTCTTTCATATTTGAACTTATCTAATATACAAAAAAAAAAAAAAATTATACAAATTTTTCAGTATATAGAATATTATAAAACGTAACATACTTTAGTTAAGGTAAAAAACAACTTTATTGACGATTTTTTCTTCAACTTATTACCCCGAAGTTGCACTTTATATTACATTTTGATTATTATACAAAAAATAAGCTATAATTGTGATGTTATCCACATAGTATTTTACGTAATCAATGTCTATAGTTATGTATAACAATGACGATATTTATTTCTAAAAACAGTTCAAATTATTTCTTCAAACTTTTAATATGATGTAACCTTTAACCCCAGCCCTAACTGTGTTTATAAAACCCTTAGTAGGTCTCTTTCCCATCTTCTCACAGATCTCTGGACTCAAAACATTTCAATTATCTTTTATTACTCATTTTATTATCTGTAAACCAAATATTTGTTCATTTAAGACGTTCATTTGTACTGGGGCATTAAGATTATTTTTAATGTGGTTCTATGGTATTTTTAAGACAAATTAAATGAATCAATTAGAAAGATATATGGAAAAAATATTTTAGTTGCTACCGGGATATTTTAACTGAAATATTTTTTCGATAAATAGATTATCTTTGCATATCTTTCTAATTGACTAATTTAATTTGTATTATTAAGATGATCATCATATCATTGGCCGAAAACCATAATTATCAAAATTTGTAGATATGTTACAGTGAATCTGTATTACCAGTGAGAATATATTTTCACTGGTGAAAGTATATTTTCGCTAAGCCGGTCAGTGGATGTCTATCTAACAGTGAAGATACAAATTCACTGGTTACATTTAGTGAGTTTGTATTCGTTGACAAGCGAGAATACGCCACGTGGGAATATTAAGCCTCAAGTGTCAATGTGTCGCCCTACAGCATGGCAACAAATAGTTTGGTGGCGTGGGTGGCGTTTAAAACTGTCACTTTTATTCGCTTATAGTATTTTAATTTATATTAAATAAAATTATTTACTGCATAAACTACCGTGTTTCTCAGCCATTTTTATTTCCTTTTCAACACATAGGTTAGGTTAAGTTAGGTTCAATTAGGGTTAAGGTTAGGGTAGAATATACATTTGCTAAAACCTGCTAGTGAAGTTATATTTCCACCAGTAGAAATATATTTCCACTGGTGGAAACGTATTCGGATATGATTTCACTGAAACGTCAGTGAAAATATATTCTCAATGGTAATACACATTTAGTGTAACATATATATTATTATTTCTCGGTTATTTCCAAACACATTGAATTTGGTTCTTACAGTATACGCAATGGATGCACATATTGTCGTTATCGTGATTTAATCAATAATCATTGCCCAGTTACAGAATCACTAGTTACAGAATCACAGTTACAGAATCACCAACATCGAAACATTACTTCAATTATGAAGCCATTAGGCTTTGGTATATTTCGGAATAGTCAGCGTATCCTCCCTCATTCATACATCTACTCCTCTATCATGACAGTTTAGAGTACATAACCGTTAACTTTAATTAATAGATAAATACCATAACTTTAATTAATATTAAATACTACTACGGCCTACACATTCTACTAACACATTCTTACTGTGAAGTTGTAATTATTCAGAACATAGGTCTGTGAATATATATACATCTAGGTTCGAAAATTTGTCGCTAAAAATATTGTCGCTGTAGCATAGTTGGATATTGATCTGGAAAGAGATCCAGGTTCGAATCCCGGTGGCACAACAACAATAAAATTGATTGTATATGTACATCTTTCTAATTAATATATTTAATTCATATTTAAAATATTATTTTCATTATTTATTTCAATAAACTCCACATTTGCATATGGATCGTACTTAGTCAATTATATGATATACAAAAAAAAAACGTTTGTTATGCTTAAAGTTATATAAATTAAATGAATCAATTAGAAAGATATACAGAAAAAACTATTTATTGAAAAAATATTCAGTTTCAAATTAGCAACCAAATATATTTTCGAAAAATATATTTTTCTAATTGATTCAGTTAATTTGTATTAAAAATACCACAGAACTATATTCTGAAATTACAACTTCACAATAAATATGTGTTATACAAAAAAAAAGAAAAAAGTAATGTCTATTATTTTCAATACTTACTGATACTATTGTATTTATGGGTCGGTTGTGTGATTAGTAGTAACTTTTTACTGTAATGTATTTATAAAAAAAGTTACTGAAATAAAAAATTTTGCAAAAACAGTTCGTTTGATCGTTAGTAAAAAAATATTTACTTCTCGAAAGTACATCCCGCAATAAACTAATTTTACTCTGCGATATCCGATAGTAAAAACGAGAATCGATAGTTAAATATGGCGAACTTTTCACAGCTGTTCCATAAGTCATCTGACACATTGATACTTTGAAAGTTGCAGTATACGACAATTAATTATTCAATATCCCGCTATTTTAGTGATGAGAGTTCGTCGAATACGAAAAAATTTCACCGCCAAAGTGACACGAACGCCTAGGCGAAAAAGTCTATAGATAATGCATAAAATAAAGCATATTTCATGATTATTTGTCACACCTATAGACATCTCCATCTATGCTTTGACAATAGTAAATTTGACGTTCGAACAACCCGTAAATGATTTTAACCACGGGCGTTAGTAAAAAGTTAGCATAGTAAAACCACACACAACCGGCACTATATGTATAATACTTATATCATATAATAATTAAGGAGAACACATTCTTATTGTGAAGTTGTAATTATTCAGAACAGACGGTCTGTGATGTTTTAAATACTAATTTTAATGTATTAATTATAAATATATACATATAAAATCAATTTTGTCGAAAAATGCTTTGTTTTTGCGCTACCGGGATTCGAACCTGGATCTATATTTCCAATCCGGGGAAGTACACTATCCGTAACATTTATTATCCTCGCTCTCTACCCTTTATGCTTTATTTTAATGTTTATTTCTTTCATTAACGCTTTATCGGTACATTGTAATTATAATATATGTTTCATGTATTTTATTTTTATAAGATGCTTTACTGTTTAGCTCTTTTAAAAATAATTTTAACAATACTGTAATTTAATAGATGTATTTTTAGCATAATTACGTTCACAATGTAAACGATCTCCCTCACTAAGTACGAGATTTATCTCTTATAGAAAGGTAACGTGTCTTGTAACAATATGAATATTGATTTATGAGTAGTTATACATATAGCAATTTAATGTTTTTAAATATATTAATACATTTTGTAAATATACACTCATATAGGTATATTTGGTATATTTTTAGTCAGACAAATCTTAACTAATCAGTAAACTAAATTATTGAAAGGCGTAAACGGTGTGATAAAATCCGATATAATTATTTGCTTATATGTCTAATAAATGACATAATTTAAAAAAAAATCAATAATATAATTTTAGAATTCGATGAAAAAAGTAGTCCAACGTGGCATTGCTTATCGACATCTCTTCGCTTGGTGCTACACCCTATTCGTTAAAACCCATTACTTACAATAGAAATAGGCTGCGCCCTTAAATCAGTTAACCTCACAATGCTTCGTCATTTTTACACCGTGTGATATCAAAAACTATCAACACTATAAGTCAACGAAGCAAAATGCTAATATACAAAACTATAGTAAGACCAGTGGTCACTTATGGTTGTGAAACGTGCTGCCTAATCTAAATTGAAGAAAACATATTAGCAGTTTTTAAGCGTAAAATATTAAGAAAATTTATGGACCTACATTAAATAATGGAACTTACAGAATAAAAATGAAACATGAGTTCGAAAATATTATTGAGTAAGAAACAATTGTAAGATTCTGTAGGTCCCAAAAAGTGCGATGGGCTGGCCATGTCGAAAGAATACCAGATAACAGGACACGTGGATACACCCCAGTGGAAGCGAGGTGGGCTGACTGCGTGAAAGAGGACTGGAGCAGCATGGGAGGGGCTAGGAATTGGACAAGAATGGCCAGGGATAGGAGTCGGTGAAGAGCGCTTGTGGAGGAGGCCAAATCCCACCCTGGAATGTAGTGCCGTGAAAGAAAAAAAATCTCTTTTACAAAAAGAACAAATATATTACCCAGAAGTTTAGTTAGCTACGAATAAAATGAATTGCCCAAGGGTATTGTTAATGAAGGTTAAAATGTATTGCCTGAGGATATGGTTGTACATGGTGTACTCAATACCAATTTTATTACGAGAGTATTTTTTACGAGGCACGATTTTTATTTCATCTTTAAGGAATACTAAAATAAAGCTATAAATAATTCAATTTTACATATTTATCACATGAAAATATTTTCTCAAAAAGATCTAAATAACATTATATAATTTACTTCATATATTTAAAGTTAGGTGGCGACCGAAAGTTTATTACTACTTGCACCATGCTGCAGTGCATTTTGACCTCATCGTAATTTAGATGATACTAAAGAAAATCACAAAGATAAAATCGATTTTTGCTATACATAAAAAGATTATAATTTAATATTAAATGTAAGTATCTTGTATTGGTTCTTGTCAGATTGATATATGATGGGATTTAAAAAAATGGATATAATCAATCGAATAAAAAATATTAATAATGTCAGGAAAACGGGATAAATGGAGTTCAATCAATCGTCGGATGATAAATATGTGTCAATAAATAATAATTATTAATAGTTTTCATAGACTAATGTGGTCGGCAGTTGGTATTGGCAGAGATGATTAATTGGTAGGTTCGGTAGAAATACTACTTACTGCAGAAGATCTTATAATACAACTTCCGAAAAATGTCAATGCTCTTTCTTCTATCATGACCAAAAGATCTTGAAACTTTCGGAATCAGATTTCGAACAAACTTCAGAACTGCTGAAAAATCTATCTGATAAATATCTCGATTAAATTCATTCACCTGCCATCGTGTCTAAAAATGACTGTTCAAAAATTTTAAAATTAGTGACTCCTTTAATATCAGACTTAGAAAATAAGTAAAATGAAAAAAAGTGTCAACACACGACGAAATCTGCATGATTTTTGCAGCCCGTGCCGGAAGAGATTTTTTTTTATATGTTACAGCTCTAGTGTATTTTATATCATGAAAATTATTTATTGAAAAGCAATATACTCGTAAATATTTTTAAAAAAACCCTCTCGCGGTCTGCTAACTTTTAAATATGTTTTCATTCTCGACAGGTGACACATCAGTTTTATTTTTCAATACATGAAGGAAGTTCCCAAGAATACTAAATAAAATACAAACACACTTATTAATAATATTTCTTTACACTGGTATTACCGTGTGAATGAGTCAACAAATGACCAATTTTTCAAACCCTGGTAACACGACATATCTAATGACATGTTTGTCAACACGAAAATAATAACGGTTATCGGGTAACGTCAATTAAGTAATAGACCTGTTTAAGTAACAGGGGTGGGTTTATCACGAACTAAACAGATTTTGATTGGATCACTTATTAAGCGATATTTTGGTAAGTGAATACAAGCGTAATTATATCTATTTTAAGGTTTATTTGTCCCTTAAAATAATTTCTCGATTAGGTAATGAAGGAAACATTGCGTATGTATGGAAAATATATGTACGACATTGACGAATTAAAAAAAAAAGATAATATAGAACTGCCTGTGGCATAGTCAACAGAATAAAAAAAGGTTTACTGAGAAACTTTGGTCACGTGGGACATGTCAGTGAGAAGAGGATGGTAAATAAGATATACGCGGCGAGTGTTGAAGGGGGAGACAGTATTCCTATAAAACCTATTTTTTAAATGAGACGTAACTGCGTCAAATTCTAGATTTCGCTAATTAAAGTGGTTTGTGTCTTGGCAAAAAAAAAAGTCGACCGGAAATTATAAACCCGCGCCCCCAGATCTGATTTTGTTTTATTTAATAGTTAAATCTATGACCTGCAATACGAAATGCGTCGATAATATGAGTATAGTATTTATAATGAGGATACAAATGTACATCATACGAATAGTATGTTAGAACGGTATTAATATTTTCCATGGCAATTTAATTCAAGGATTAGGGAATAATTTTAATGTTGTAATGGGTTGGGTTAGGAAAAAATAGACTGCCAGAAAGTACAGACAATATTATGTCGACCCATAATAGTGTTGACTAATTGTCTGTAAGCCAGTTGGCTGTGGCCCAGCTGTCTAGTCGCCCAGTCCCCGAATCGATAATAGAGAATAATAAAATAATTAGAAATAATTTAATCTCGACTGACAAACATATAATTTTCAAATGTTACTTTTTTTTTTTTACATAGATATCATTATATTGGGGTCGACCGTCAATAATTGCCAGATTACCGAGATGTCTGGGTAGTTTTTTAGACTTCCTTTTTTCAGCTCTACCGAAAGTTGATTATGTTTTCAGTCAATAAAATATACAGGGGTAAATTTTTTGTTCGCCTACATTTTAAATAAAATCCATCAAGCTTCGAAAGAACGTTAAATCTAAAAAAACTTTGATATTAAATTATTTTTTATTGAGAACCTTGTGATTTATTTATTCTGATGAAAAATGTGTCACTGTCGAAAAAAAAATGTCAATGATACTAATTCAATTAGATACGATATAATTAACGTGACCGTTCGACCCGTTTTGAACGGGACCATTCCGTTTTTAGATAGGCTATCCCGTTGTCCCGGGGACGCCGAAATGTTCCGTTTTCAGATAGAGAGCAAACCCACGGTAATAATTTCAAAAAAAAGGCGCGAAAAATCAAAAAGTCCGACGGCAGCGCCTAATAGCGCGGCGATGACGTCTCACACATATGTAAGTCGGTCAGAAGCCTGCTAGCTCGCTCGCTACTCGGTTGCGAGTACTCGTAGACAGCTCGCGCATCTTTTTTAGCGATTGATTATTGTTTTTTTTTTTTATCGAAATGCGTTATTGTAGTCAATTTAAATTTCTTGTACTTGAACCCTTTATTTTAACAATGCCCAAAGGCAAATGCACTTTTAATGTTAACTAACAAACTAAGTACCCGTTTATAAAGCAAAGAAGTACTGTATCGGGCGTCACATGTGAAAAGTGTCGTACAGAATTTAGCGTAGCCCATGGAGTAGATATCCCGTTTAGAGGGAAAAAATAAATGGTCCGGTTAGTTATAACCCAATCGGAGAGTGGATGAGGTTAAATAATGGTTTCAAAAAGGTTGGAAGTTTAGAAAAAAAGCTCCCATATCGGTTCTACTCATTCACCGCCAGGTTTGCTTTTTTTTAAATGCTACACGGCAGCAATGCTATGTTGCAATGCAGTCTTGCTGTAATGCAACACTGCATGATCGCCAATTAAGAACCATTCACTGTCCCTCGTAAACTGTATTTAAAGAATTTATACCGAGAAAGGTAAAAGCAAGAAGGCTGCAGTGGGTGGGATATATAGTAAGAATATATGAGTTCCGTAACATGCATAAAGCTCTCTTACACAAGCCAAGACTAGGGGTAGACTAAAGCTTAGATAGGCGGATAAAGTCAAGATGAACTTGCAAGTGGCCAAAGGATGGATGTCGCTCAATTATAAATGCGGCCGTTAAATAAGAAGAGAGATTTACTTTGATTGGAATTAAAATCATTTTAATGTGGAGTAAGATTCTTACGTTTTACGCGCTCGTGGTTTAGTGGTTACGATACTCGTTTAGTGATCTGGTGGTCTGAGGTTCGAGCCTCGTTCCAGGAGGCCATCAAGTTAGTACTATATTCATAGCACAAGTTAGTTACTGCATTGATCAATATTAATATCAAATATATAAATACACTATACATGATATAACCGAATTATTTCATTTTATTTGGAAAATAAACGGTTAATCCATTTTTAAAAAAACATAATATAATTGTAATAAAAATTGAACCAATTACATGTTACAATTACAAAAAAAACACTCCGATTTAATTAAGATAACCGAAGTACTGAAAATGTCTAATTCATTTAAATATGAGTTGAAATAAATTGATATTTTTCCTTCTTTCCCATGAAAATCTATTACGTTATATTTGAAAATGTTACGAAAAGTATCATATGATATATTATACTGTCTGTAGGTAAAGTATCTATGTACACACAAACCATACTATTATGTTCACATTCAATTTCACTCCTCTTACATTTACGTAACGACAGCCTTTAATGATGTGATATAACATTTCACCCCATTTTACCCCATTTCACGTAACTTTACCAAGTACATTTTATTCCTCCGCGGAATATTATGAAAAGTTTAACAACTTAATTAATACGAACCCGGCACGTGAATGTTTCGGGGGAAAGCTCTGCGTAATCAATGGACCTTTAAAAACACGTGTTCATTTGACATAAACAAAATCAGTTACGTTCCAGACAGATTTACAAGAAAACACATTGTGAAACCATTTTCTTGAAAATATCATCAATCTACTTCTCCCTTGAAGGACACCTGACTGACTATTAATCTGTTACAATTACAATGATACAATACAATGCAGAGAAGAGGATTACATATTAATAATTATTGTTTACAATAACTAGCTTATAATAAAATAAAATGCAATATATTTATGACAACGATATAAAAATATTATAAATTTCGGGATACATGTTCATCTTTAAAGTATTTTTTGATAGCATTGATTATTTCTTTGTTATAATTAATATAATAATAGTATTGTAGCTGAATTTTTCTTTCAAAATGTATCATATTTACACACATTTAAATACATTGCCCAACTAGGCAAACCTGTTTTAGGGCAAATTGATAAACTAATATATTTTATAAAACCAAAACTCATCGAAGGCAAAACACAGTAAGATCGAATACATACATAGCATATAATGCGAAAATATTTAAGGAGAAAAAAAAATGTATATATATATAAAATATAAAAAAGTGAATAAAAAAGAGAGAAGAGAAAAAAAATTAATAATAATACCAATAATGTAAGCAGATATAAGGTAGATGTAAATATACAAGACCAAAACGCACAAAAGTAGTTATATACATTATTTCATTATATAAATATGTATTTGGTTTTACAGAGCATAATAATATTTCAGATGAACAGTATATCCACAGTAGTATTAAGACTCCTTAAGCCTCCGAGATCTCTGAGCACCCTATCCTGTAGCTAATATCAAAACACATTTCAATAAAGATAACACTGTGCTATTATTGTAGAAAGCCCTCGATGGGTAAGAGATGGGATTTAAATTTAAAAAATCATAACAAACTTAAGTTTAGTTGCTAAATTTAGTTGGCAATGGCTAAATATCATTTTAAGAATCTGAATAACATAAAATAAGGTATATTTTTCGTTAATTCGTCATAAATTATATTTACGGTCAGTAGCGTAACTACGTCAATGCAGCCAAAGGCCTAAAAGGTCCGCTAGGTTCAAAAACCCGGTGATGCCACACTCTTCTGTCCTAACATACAATTTTCACCTCATCTTCATTCATACACTTTCCTAAAAAATAATTATAAAAATTATAGTCTTAGACTAATAATTGCCCTACCACTTCTTACTTAAATTCTTAATAATCAAAAAAATATATTCATTTACCTCATATTAGGTATGTTTTCTTTAAAATAAAATCAATTTAATATCCATCAACACTATACTTTTCCCTTCTTTAATGTTCCGTCTAACTGTATATGTATTCTGTCTCTCTCTTTCGTATATAATTTTATATTCTGTTTCCCTTGATTCTGAATCTCTCTCTTTCACATGTAATTTTATATTCTATCTCCCTCTTTATGTATTTATAAGTGCACTCTTTTTTGTATTTATTGTTAGTTTTAAATATGCCCTGACGAAACTTGATCTAAGCGAAATCGGTGGGTGTATTAAAATATATTATATCAGAAGATTATCAATGTGCAATATGTAGAACGTCGCTAATATACCAGACCATTTTCATAAAGCGAAACAATTTTTCTTTTAGTAGGGAGTGCATATAAGTGTCTAAATACACTATTGACATATATTTTTTTCATGAATACCTGAATATTAAAGAAGACAAGATACTAATTTTGTTATGACTATTTAATGGATAAACAGCGTAGTACATATATTATATCACATAGGCAATACGTATTCATCGGGGTCCTTCTATTTTGCATTGGGACCCAATCATTTTAATTACGCCACTGTGTACGGTATTATATTTTGATAATCTCTTACGTGATTACATCACTAAATCTGTAATGTTAGTGCAATATACAGTATGTAACAGACCTAGTCAAAGATATAAGCATTTCAAAGAAATCGTTATTTTGCAATTATTTCGATTAATTGAAATATTTTATTAATTCCAAATTATATATTAAATACAAAAAATTAAAAGTTATCAAATTTCGAGCGGCTAGACTATTTTTGTTATGTGATTTAGGGCCTAAAGCAAAGATATACATTAATAATGTGACAATTCCACAAATATACACAGCAAACTTAACAAGATTTTGTAAAAAATCATACAATAATATTTTCGGTAACAGTGCAGATTTTGCACATATTCCTTGAACATTTTCAACTAGTAATTTAGTCAGGTTCATAAAATTATTGTGAACTAGGTCTGTTACACCCTGTATATAGTGTACTGCAGTATGCAGAGCATCGTAGTGTATGTTAGAATTTTCGAAAAGAGAATTCATTAGAAGTAGAGATGATTTTAATATATTCAAAACAGCGATCGTGTAGGAGAATGTTCACGTGTTTAAATGCAATGAGCATAGCTGCAGCCTTCATCATGCACTGCAGTGTGTGTAGATATACAATAGAGCGACTATGCAGTGGTGAATAGCCTGCGGGTTGCGAGTGACATTCCGAGGATTCAATGCGGCAAATATTGAGGTGTCGTGTGAAGGACACTACAGTATTGTTGAATTCAAGCGGAAAATTGGCACGCATGAAGGCGAGGGTAGGAAAACTACATTGATTTGCATCTATAGCAGATATTTCAAAAATATTTTCAATTTCAACAGAAATTGAAAGATTTCTGCCGTTAACTTATTATCGTGACTTCTGCTATCGATATTTTAAGTAAAATTAGCTAGATGGTTAGTCTGTAAATTAATTTAGATAGTTAGTAGTTTGAATTGTTAAGTCTGCTAATTTTTAAGTTTCTTAGAAATGAACAAGTTTCAGAGATATAGATAGCGATTACTAATAAATAATACCTACAATATTATTAAGGAGAACACATTCTTATTGTGAAGTTGTAATTATTCAGAATGTAGGTCTGTGATATTTTAAATACTCATTAAATGTATTAATTAGAAAGATATACATATAAAATCAATTTTATCGAAAAATAGATGTATTCATTTGAAAAAAGTGTAACATACGGGTTCGAATATTTGTCGTCAAAAGTACTGTCGTTGTAGCATAGTTGGATAATGCACCTTACCCGGATTGGAAAGAGAACCAGGTTCGAATCCCGGTAGCGCAACAATATTTTTCGATAAAATTGATTTTATATGTATATCTTTCTAATTAATACATTTAATTAGTATTTATACATTATTTATATATTTCAACTCACAGATACTTGATCATTAATATTGAATATGTATATATACGAATCTGGCACCAACCCAACGTATTAAGACTATTAATAATTATTTATTGATGCATATTTATCATCTAAAGTAAAAACACAAAATGGACTCCATTTATCCCGTTTTCCTGTCATATTTTTGATCACTTTTTATTCGATTGATTACACCCTCTTCTACTATTTATTTAATTGATCACATCCATTTTCTAAATTCCATCAATTCTCGTTATCTCCACCTTTTTAATTAATACTATAAATGCGTATAAAAATGAAAATCCTAGTGCTTGTAATGGATTTATACATTAAGATTTTTACAGTGATTTATTACATAATTTTCAAGCGGAAATATACCTTGGAACCACGTTTCATAAATCTTTTTTGTCCTCGACAAAGACCCCGGTACGCAATAAGTGCCTACATATAATATTGGGATAGAAGCCTTGGATGTTGGCCAAATGTAAGCTGGGGTGAAATTTCAAAGCCTCGATACAACAAGGAATAATTTAATTTACATAAATTGTATGTATTCTCCTTGTATATTGTGTACAAAAATATTCAACTAAGCCAATATGGGGAAAAACACTAGAATTATAATGTCATCAATTGAATGCGGATTATTGAATCATTTATTTAAAACATTAGATATACAATTTTAATTTTGGGTAAAATATGACAAACTTTTTTTTTGGTTCTATATTTAATTTTTCCAAATAATTTCTATTGTCTAGGCCAATATCAACTGATAAAACATAGAACAGCTTCAGGATTCAGTTTCGTACGTCAGTGTTGGTATCAACAAAGGTGGGTTGGAAGGTGCTCAGAGGGACTAGCGCGAGCCCCTTGTTAAATTTAAAAAATCAATATTTTAAGATCAAACGGCAATTTCTGTAGATGGTTTAAATTAATGTATAATGAAATATAAGACTTTGTTAACTTTTGAAATTTCTCGTAAAATACATTTATTTCGGGTGCATAATAAAAGAGACCTAGCCGTTTTTTGGTCTATAGTTTAACAATGCTTAAAAAACCCCATTCTGGACATATATTGCTTCCAGATGTTTTTAGATGTTCAACGCAACATTTTTGTAAACGATGCTTAGAACGATTATCCTTCATACTTCACACGTACACATTTTTTCCCTTTCCCGTAATTGTTCCTAATATTTATTACTATGAACCATCATTTACTATGGAGAACTTCAGTTTCAATCCAGTGTTCTATTTTGAAACACAGAATTGGAGCGAAAAGAATAGTACATATTTCTGCGTCAATCTTAGAACTCTTCACTCTTGTAATCTAAAATATGTACATTTTTCAGTAATTAATATTAATTATTTTATGATATATTGCGTATTGTTACATAATATAAGTATATTAAGTAATCAGCCCTTCCCTGGAACACTGCGAATAGCTTGTTATATAATAATATTGGCAGCCCATTCCTGGATACCGGGACTCCATTATGCTACCTCGGTTGACAAGTTTCCATTAGAAATTATTGCATTCAATGCACCATTCACTTTAGGACTAGCAGTTACCCTCATTTCGATATATTCCTCAGCCATTCCGTTTGTATCAAAGACACTTCCCAAATATTTAAGTATCATATATTTTTTGAAATCATTCTAAAATATGTATTTTTTTTCTGATAATACGATATACAGGAATAAAAAAAATGATACAAAATACTAATTAAATGTATTAAATAGAAAGATATACATATATAATTAATTTTATCGAAAAATATATTGTTGTTGCTACCAGGATTCGAACAAATTTTCAAAAAACCATACGTTACATCTTTCAAATTAATACATCTTCCGTTCCATTATTTGAAAGCCATTAAAAATATCACAGACCTATGTTCTGAATAATTACAACTTCACAATAATAATGTGTTCTCCTTAATAATGAAATATAATACAATAAGCGCTGGGTATTGTGATAATATTGAGATTTAGATTCTAATAATTCAGGAATACTATTATCCAAAAACTAAGATTTACACAAAGGTAATAAATATGTGTGAATATATTTAATACATACATAAATTTTAGTAATCTATAAATATATTATACATACGTAAAACAAATATGATATAAGAATATTAAGCAGTTTATTAAAATAGGTCATATTCACACTTCCATGAAAGAAACAAAAGTGTCTATTAAGGTATTTATTTACCCTCGTAACTGAAAAAAGGCTTTGTTTCGTGACTTTTGTTTTGCAGTTGTTATTATTATTATTAGTGAGTTACGAATGTACAACTGTATATTAATAATATTTTCACTTGTTTTCATAGTACGCGTAAAAAAAGATCTTTTTAATTTTATAATTCCATTTCTTGCTTTGGTGGATTTAAAAAAATATTATTTGTCTAGATTAGCGCTGGGATAAGTATCGATTCTAAAAGTGTTCGGCCCAAAGTATCACGTTGGCGTAGTTACGCCACTGAATAGAATATACCTCTTACAATTCTGTTAAATATTATCGAAATTTATGTGTTTAAAAATCACTTTCAAGGACGGAAAATTATTTACAGATGTTTATTTAATTTTTGAGATAAGTTTAATTTTAAAAGCAAGACCTTACTTGAGAATGTTAACAAAGAACGTGCGTGTTGACTTTTAGGCTTTTCTAGAATCATTGGAGTTAATTCAAACGTAAAGTAGTGACCGATACAATAATTTAACATAATTTAATCCACTAGCAAAAAAATAACATTAAGAATTTATACAGAAAAATCCAAACTAAAATACGTATGAAAAATCATGGGTTTATTTATTATTTACTCCAAAACGTTTGATACTCTTTGCCAGAAAAGTTGCTTTTTTAATAATTGGATTACCAGAAGAAGCTAAGAGATTACTAGGTGACTATAAAATGACTATAAATAGAAAATCCTCCATAAAAATGTAAGAAACAATTTTCTCTGGAAAATATATTTAAGTGTGGGACCGCTCGATGTAAAGAATATCTGTGAATGCCGTAAAACCTCTCGAATTGTTCGTAAATTATGCAATACATTTTTATTTCTCTCTTCTATTATTATCCCACTTTTTTACGATTTATAAAGTAAAATCCGTGTATATTTTATATCTCTGTTTAATACAGTATATTTGAAATCATGTTAACCATAATACTCAGAGCCTGAGTCACATCAAAAATAATAATAACAAAAACAGAACGGAATGTGATGTTCCTATATCGATAGAAGCTTTTATAAAGCTTTCAACGCTCAAGCTTATTTCAATTTTAATCCTAAATAAATTCAACCAGAATTCAAGTGAAACCATAAATACCTAGCTAAAACTATAATTGGTTTATTTATTTATATTTTTATTTATTTATTCATTATCGATAAAAATATTGTCAAACAATAAATATTCTGTGAGGGTGGACACGCTGCTTACCCAGGACCGGTTATAAGCAAAAGCTCCAATATGGTCCTACTCACTCGCCGCCTGGTTGGCATTTTTTTAATGCTAATAGGTGGCTGTGAAACTTTGTCTCGCACAATGTGACGGGACGGATCCATCTCAAAAACCCGCATAGTCCCCGACCTTTATTTATTAAGATTTACAATTACATTAATGAAAGAAAATGAACAAAAAAAACTGGAAAGGAACAGTGTTTAAATATTTCAGAACTAAACATGAACAAGAGGAGAAAATAACATCCAAAGTAAGAAACATAATGACACAAGATTGCAAAGGATTACACAATTTCAACAGTGTCAAAATTTTACTTTGGTTAGGGAGCCTCGGGAGCGAAGGAATACGCCCCCGAGAAAGGAAAAAGAACAAAGCAAAAGAAAAACGATCTGACTAGTCTTCGGAGCACCACTGCCGACAGTTCTCATCCCAATGACAAGAGAAAAGCAAAGAGACAACAAAATAAGATAAAATAAAATATACATGTAGTAAGAAAATATTGAAAATAAAGAGCAAAGATAATAAGTCAAAAAAAACTATTAAAAGATTATATAAATAAACCCTAGAAAACACTAAAACAATAAAGAAAATAAAATAAACTACCTGGGTTTTTTACAAAAGAGTACGCTTTCTTCCAATTTGGAAGAAATGATAAAAAAATTAGCATGATAAAAAAATAATAATTGTTTAAATGTAATAAAATGTATATAAATGTGCATGCAGGCAAACGTCTAATAAGACGTTTTGTGGGTCTATTTTTAATTTTTATAAATATATATATATATATATATTCTATAGTTTGAACAGTTGTGAGATATGAGAATTTTCTCTGAATTATGGTCGGTTTTTATCGTAGGCATCGTCAAGAATAACAATACCCACGGCAGATTTACTCACAAGGTATTATTTTATTAAACTGAAGTAAATTTATCAACAAAAAAAAATGCAAAAGACAAATATTTTGATTAGTAAATAGTTGAACCATAAAAAATATTGATTTTTTTGTTATTTATAAAATTTTATACACTGTCACAATTTTTTTTTTAAATTTGTAGTTTTCAAAATATGCATTTTTCTCGTTGCCACTAATAATTAGAGCCGTTTCCGTGCGGGAAATTCCGCAGAGGGCACTCGAGGCTGTCGTCCGCGAGAGCCTGAAGTCTTCTGAAACGGAAGTAACGCGCAGTTCACAATAACCCGAGAGAGTAAAATGCAAAGTAAATGGATGGTTTTAATATTTAAAGTGGTACCTTGCACTAGTGGTTAGAAACATTACCAAATATTTTTTCTCAACTACAGAAGATTTATTTATTTAACGTGTACAAAGTTAAGTAAATATTACAAGTTATAATCAATTATATGCAGAGTGTAACAAAGCTAGTCTACAACACTTAATGGGTGGACACCTGACTAAATTACGAGTCGAAAATGTTCAAGGGCTATATGTCTAATCTCAACCATGTCAGATATACATATAAGCTATTAAAAAAAACGTAATTATGCGAGTATTTCGATTAATTTAAATATTTTATTGATTCCAAATTATATATTGAAAACAAAAAATTAAATATCATCGAATTTCAAGCGGCTAAACTATTTTTTGTTAGATGATTTAAAGCCTGAAGCAAAAATATAGATTAATAATTTAATAATTTTGCAAATATTTATTTACAAGTACGCAAAATTTCAAATAATAATGTTTTCCGTAACAGTGCGGAATTTGCACATATTCCTTGAACATTCTCGACTCATAACTTAGCCAATATTGTGGACTAGGTTTGTTACACTCTGTATATTATATCCTAACGGACACCCTTGTCGGCAGGACTTATTCCGTACCTGAAACGATTCTTCAAGTTTAAACATAATTATTGATTGTGATATATATTTTCAAATTGTTTATTTTATCTGTCATTTCCTTTACATTACATATTAATAAAATATCAAATTTGTCAATTCATTTGATATACGCGTGGTTAAAAGAAGTTATACGGGGCTGTCCAGTAATCGCATCCGATAACAATGAACTTCCGATTTTGTCAAATTTAACTACAATAAACTCAGTGCCAATAGTAAGTGGGTTTTTTTCATAACCTCCACCCTGCCACACTCACATACAAGCAAAATATATTCTGCGACTTTCAAACGAACACGAGAGTGGTGAACGAGATATTAAGGCATCCACTACTCTCACGTCAATCACGTAATATCATCATAATTCATAACCTCGCAAATTCCCAAAAAGTGATCGTTTTGAAAACATTCGGAACCAAAATTTATAATTCTAATAATAATAATAATAATGTAAATCTGCTGAAAATTATGTTTTTATTCCTTAGAAAGAGATATTAAAAATATGTGATAAACTTTAGTAAAAAAAATTCATTACATGTTATTTTTAACTATATAAATCATCGATTTTTAAATACCGACAGAAAGAATATTAGAAATAATTATATCGTTATAATAATAGGTAACATGTAAAATTATTATTTTAATACATATATCTTATTTATTTATTTTTATCTACATTTTATTTATTAAATAGTTTACATTAAGCTGTTTGTCTCTCTAGAATGGTCTACGATGAGACAAGCGAGTATCAGTATTTAAAGTATACCTATGCAGTTAGCAAAAACTCTATTTTTCCATGCTAACAACAACTCACCCCAAGCAATAAATCATGAACACAATACAAGACAAACAACGAACATCTACCCGCTAGTTCCGAGAGCAACAACGACATTTTATCAAAGATTCTACATGTTCCGAAACTGTACAACACACCCAGTACCAACTGGAAATCGTTCAACTCCAATAAGATTACACAAATATCGACCCAACATATGATCCAATCGGGTAGAAATCAATCAGAAGCATGGCTATCCAACATTCTAACATAATCATTATACAGCGCCTACATTAATTCTACAAAACTCTCAATTCATTTTATTTTATTCTATATATATATATATTTTATTTCTTTATCTCTATTTTTATTCCTGTCTAATCTTAAATAACAGCACGAAAAAAACTGGCTGATTTAACACAGACCTCAGTCTAGAAAAGTAGCCAGGACAACGCTGTATATATCAGGAGAGGTGGAGTCTACTCCATCTCACACAATAAACATATTACAATGTAATATTATATATAAATATAATATGTATATAAATAAATAAACCAAAATATTTTTATAGCAAGCGATAAAAAACATACCAGATCGATCCAATAAAGTCAAAATTTAGTATATTTTTTTACTTAACCCGCAGTGACCGACGTTGTGAACTTTTCCACCCGCGTAATAATTGATTCAATACGCTGGCTTGAAGAATTTCGCTACCCCTTTTTTAATACAGCGTAACCTTACAGGGTCGGCTTTATATATAATAAATAATACGAGTATATACACGTTTGGCCTCCGCTGTTAGTTGCTAGCTGGAGTTTTGAAATAAATTGAGGGCGACTCCCTCATTATATATTTACTTGCAGGTGAACTTACTAATCGACACAGCATTCCGTACATTATATTAAATTATCTCCACTTAATTTAATACAATAATAATATATCTAATTATCTCAATGTATAACCAATTATCTCTATGTACACCTAATTATATCTACGTGTATCAACTGGGACTAATAATGATTTGAAATCATAGAACTTCACAATCGACAAATATTATTGTATGGGCTCTTCTGGGGTATTTATTCATTTGTTACAGAATCTGTTCAATTTAGCATACAACAAAATATATGTATTTAGGGGTAATCTTATCTAGACCTTTGTAGACTAAAGTTACCATTCAAAACAACCATTTTAACAGGAAAATTTAATCAAAAATATAATTTAAAAAAATATATATAATTGATTATTCTACATGTTTCGATACCTATGGTATCTTCTTCGGGAAACAATGTATACTGAAATTAAAAATACAACCATAGCAAAAAAAAAAAACTTTAAAGTGGTGAATAAGTATGAACTAATATGAAAACAAATTTAAAAGGTGACTATTTTCAAAGAGGATTTGGTTATTTATAATTTTTAGCTTGCTATTAACACTTTTTCTTATTTCAAATATTTCAAATTTACATAACTGTAAACTCCTAGTATTTGTATGTATAATTTCTAAACCCTTGTTTGTTAAAAAAATAATAGTTTTTTTCCAAAAGGTGATTAGGAAATTCTGAGTAGTTGCTGTTATTCAGGCATCTCAATTTCTCCTTAATTCTAATATAAAAATTTTACCTATATAAAAATAATTGCAATCATTCCAAATTAATTTGTAGACTTCCTATTTTTTTTTAAAAATATTGTCCTTATCCTTGTTATTTAATATATAATTCTATAATTTGTTATTAGTGTAAAATGCTGGTTGTATAGAATTTGGGATATTTTTTATAATTGAATTTGAAGTAAGATTATTTAAAAACACAATTTTTCTCCACTGCTTCCCACTATTATAAGTGGGTAAACTTATGATCTGATAAACTTTTTGTTTAACAAAGTATTTTGTCTAATTATTTATATAAAATGAGGCCACAAAGTAATTTTGCAAATATTGAAGAAGAAAATATAAAATTAATTTGTTAAACATTTAAAAAAAAAAATTCCTTTCCAAAAACCCGCTTAATAAAACTAATACTAAATCACGTAAAGATAAATGGTTTATCACGTTTACGTTTATGACGTGTTATGCAGTCGTCGGCCAATAGTATTTTCCCACGCGATTCGTTGTAGCAACTACGTTCGTTATAGGGTCCTGTTTTATCTTATACTGTTTATTGTAGGGTCATTCGTGTGGTGAGCCTAACTGTATTTATCCGACATATGAGACCCCCTCCTGCAACATTACTGTACATCATTTTTTACAAATGTTGATAGATAAACGGAGCATCGGGCATATTGGACGATATATATAGTGTTATATATGATAAAATCACTTAACACGATATACAGTATTGTTGCAGGGATGAACTCATCATATAATATGTCATACATATTCAGAATATAATAATTTTTTGATTGGTTTTGATTATCTCAGATTAATTCAATATCATAATAGATAAATAGATGGAGCACAAAAAATAATGAAAACACCTTTTGTTTTAAAATTAAATTTCAAGCTTTCAGTCTTTTGTAAGCTTTTGACGTAGTCAATGTTTTGAATTAAATTTCAAAGGCCATAATCCCATCAGCCCTGCTAAAACGATTAAACCAAATACAGTATAATATAGCCCTGTCCAATGATAGCTTTGATCAAGTCAATCCGCTAAAATATTCAACGTTCATAATTGAGGACGACTGTAGTGATTTGATTAATAACATGATAATTATAAAAAAAAACAATTTATGAAAGATTATATATGCTTAATTAATTTTGTAGAAATATTTTCCAAGTATGCACACGAGTTTACTGATATCTTTATTTTTTACACTTTACTAAATCGAAGAAAACACAACATCATTGTTTGTGAAGGAGATAACTGGTTATGTGATCAAGATAAGAAAGATATTTGTTTGCACAAAATGGCTGATTTTGAACAATTAAGAATGAATGCATAATATTTTTTTTTTTTTTAGTTAAAAACTGAATTATGTGCAATGTATTTTTAATAAAGCTAGAGTGCAAATACGAATAATATATTATTAAACTCATACATTACATCCATCCGTATAGACTTTGATTTAAGATATCGAATCTATAGAAACGAGGATATAAAAATATTTTTTTAATATTTACTGCAAAAACATTGTAGTTAGTCATCTTTAATAAAAATATACAATAACTTAATATTTAGCAATATTTGATTATGTCCAAGAATATTACTGGATTTTCACCTACAAAGGCATGTTATTAAACAAATAATAGATATCTCACAAAGCTATTTTTTATTAATGGAAAAATATGGAAGTATAGATAATTACAGGGCTTACGACCTGTCTTCGGCTGGCTTAAGTGATCACTTTACACAATATAATGTTCACCATTCCACCCAATCAACCTCCACATCTATAAATTTTTTTGAAAGTTGTATAGATGTTAATATGTGGAAACACTTCGAATACTACTACACTATCGCAATCTATGGACTAAATTTGATATTCATTTCCCTGAAACAGTATATATGTCACAATGAGAATCGAATTATTTTATATGAACCAGCTGGTTTCGAAAAAATATTTTTCCTTCATCAGATCAGAGTGATAAAAAAACTTTTCTATTATCCTGATGAAAAAAGTTTTTTTTTACATAATAAAAAAAAACTAAATGCCAAACGCTAAACATGACACTTATCGGGTTAGCTTAGCTTCAACTATAGTTCAAACTATACCAAAACTTGTTTATAAAAATTAACATTAATATCAGCAACATATTTATGATACTTGCCAGGCTTGCGCCTGTCGGGCTTGCATCCGATCACCAGCAGCAAGGCACAAGGCACAATAGGCCGGTAATTGCGCGATCTTGTTATTACGCTCCGCTCAACCTACAAACAGCGTAGACTATCAGAGTTCAGTAATTTGACCACCACTTTGGGGCGTATGAAATCAGCTGCGAAATTAATGGTTGACGGTCGCCACAATATTAAGCAGCAGACAACGTCAGCGTTTGACAGTTGACAACCTTGCATGCACAGCAATACAGATGAGATCTTTACGAATCACCGATACAGGGATATAAATAAATCAAATTAAATACAACTCTCCAAATTGGGTAAAAAATTCCGTATTTATTCCAATAATTGTGTTAAAATTGAGTGAGTGAGATTTATATCTCCTGCGGTTGTACCGTAATCTTTTGAGGCAACGCCTTGACAGTGGCACGTGTTACCGTGCGAAACGTGTAAGTTTCCTTAAAAAAAACCATTTACAAAAAACGCTATCTAACTTAGAAGAGACGCCAGTTCCTTATATTCAGTTATCTTAGTTGATCTTAAGATTAGATCCTATTTAACTAGCCCTAAATACAAACGATGTATTCAAAATTTGAACCAGGCATGGGAAAGGTAAGGTATTGATAAGTACGGGGGAGTGCGTGGGTCACTATATTTTCCTCATGATCCTAGAGTGCAACAGAACAAATTTTGGATGACGTTCAATACAGAATCCATTTATATGGAGGAAGTATGGCCAGATGGAGTATTTTTTTTTCGTAATATGAGTTGGTCCAATGAGGGCGGACCCACCGCTTACCCAGGACCGCTGCAAAAAGCTCAAGGCTCCTATCTCAGTCCTACTCATTCGCCGCCTGGTTGACATTTTTTAATACTACTATGCAGCTGTTCGATAGCGCTCCGAATATTGACAGGGCGATACCGCATACCTGCCAAAACAAGATTTGCCCTCATTGTCCCCGGTTGACTCATTTTATTAGTAAACAAATATATAATATTTACAATACATAACATAAAGATAATATAAATAAGAAATAGGGGGAGAGTTTATATGTTTTGTGAAAGGTCCTAAAGTGTGAATGTGCAAAATTTGGAACGAGTGGCATTCAATACAATATAATACAAATTTATATCTGGGGAAGAGGGTAGATTACATAAATTGATTAAGATATAAGTTTTTAATCTATACTTAGTCAAATTTTAAAAATGTATTTATGGGTGTTAATTTTTTGCTATAAGAGAGCGTTTAATATAGCAAGAATAAATTAAAAATAATTTAATAATGTTAATTTTAGTTAAGTATCTTATTAGTTTTTTTTGTTGTCCAATATACTTAATTTTGAATTGAATTGTGTCATTGTTTTTAAAGTAAATAAGTATTAATACTAGTGTTTACAGACACTTGTTGAATTTTCACATGTACTAATGTAATATAAATGTTTTTGCCTTCAAAGTAAAATATTGATTTCGAATTATTATCCACCTTTTTAAATTGCACTCTAGATAGGGGAGTTTTATTCAAATGCATTCTGGACGAATGTGTATAATTTGTTTCAATTCCGTTTTGCCTGCAAAAAGAATATATTATTAGGAGAACACACATTCTTATTGTGAAGTTGTAATTATTCTAAACATAGGTTTGTGATATTTTAAATTGTAATTAGATGTATTAATTAGAAAGAAATACATATAAAATCAATTTTATCGAAACATATTGTTGTTGCGCCACTGGGATTTGAACCTGTATCACTTTCCAATCCGGGGAAGATGCATTGTCCAACTATTTATTAGTATTTAAAATTTCACAGACCTATGTTCTGAATAAATACAACTTCAAAAAAAGAATATATTCCCTTAATAATATATAAGTTGAATCAATGTATTCAATATTTAATAAAAATGAATTGTTAATTCCGGCGTCTGCTATCGGTTTACTCAAAGGTATTTGAGATTCCGTAATATATAGGTTCGAAAATTTGTCGTCAAAAGTACTGTCGCTGTAGCATAGTTGGATAATGCACCTTCCCCCGATTGGAAAGAGATCCAGGTTCGAATCCTGGTAGCGCAACAATAATATTTTTCGATAAAATTGATTTCATATGTATATCTTTCTAATTAATAACATAACTTGGTTAAATGCAGATTTGTCTCCATAATCTTGGCTTTAAGATTATAAGAAAATATATTTTGTATATGCAAGAACTTTCTATATTAAGGCAATTTTGTTGCACACAGAAAATAAATTTAATGGTCGCGGCCTTTCTTATAATATTGTATTTTATTAATTATGGCAAATAACATTCAGTTTATTAGTTGTAGATTAGTGTAAAGGTCCAATCTAAGTAATAGTTTAAAAAAAATCAAATCTAGTGAATAACTTCTGATATAAATTAATAATAAAAACCCACATTTTCGTAAAAAAACGCGGTAAAATGAATTAATTTTCAAAGGGAAGACTTAAGATTATACTATTATACATAACGTACAAGGTTGACTAATTTTCTGGTGGGTAAATATTCTTGTAGAATATTCCTTCCAAAATGTAAATGGTCTATTTATTGTTTATTTTACGGATTTAAAATATAAACTTCAAATATAAAAGAACTTTGAAATCAAAGATACGTCGCCTTTTGCTCTGAATGTGCATATTTCAATTTCTATTGGCATAAATTTAATAATTGGAATGGAATCGAAAATCATTTTTTTCCGATACGCATATTTATGTAGGTACTTGTTGTTAAACTCATTTGTTTAGAAATGTAATTTTTTCTTAACAACAAACAAAAAATTATATTAAATATGGTGCTCATTCATATCAACGAAACGGTTTACACGCCCTCATCACGTATTAATAGGTTTATTGTATTTTTACTTTTGAAATTAGCAAAGTTAACTTTGTGGCTAAAATTTATTATTTTTATTTGTTAACTTTGTTTTATTAATCACTTATTGTGTTTAAATACATCTACCAGTTTCGAAAAATACCATTTTCTTCTTCAGAATGTTAATACTAACTAAAAACATATAATTCAGTACCTAACTCAAATTGTTAAGTAATACAAATTTCTCGAATAATTTTTAGGATAAAATTTTAGAATGGGACTCGTAGTTAAATTTAGTTAGTTTATAATTTTTTGATTAGTTATACACGCTTTATTTATCTCCAACGATTCCAAATTATTTCATTTGTGACAATTGAAATGTGAAAATTGACAATCCCAATTTTTTATCAAAACCATGATCATTTTCTATCAAATGATTAGCAAATTCTGAAAACCCACTATTGAGATGTTTGAACAAACCGAAACCGGTAGATGTATTTAAACTTAATGAGTGGTTAATAAAACAAAGTTAACAAATAGAAATATTGTATATTTTTATTTAATACTAGTTAGTTGTAAGGCGCCCGTTGAAAAATGATGAATACAACAAACACTTTAATGTAACATACACGAAATATTTATTAAAAATTCAATTTTTTCTTTTAATATTGTGCAAATGAAAATTAATTCTGGTATATATATATATATGAAACGATAAAAAAAAATGTTTTTAATGTTTGTTTTTACCATCAATCAAATCGATTATCTTCCTTTTCATTTCTAATTCATTAATTCTAATCATTTGCTGGCGCGACAATGACTCGTTTTGAAAGTTTTTGCAGCAATATATATTATTTCTTTCAAACTGGATTAACAGTTGTAGTTAATTTTTGGCGCCAAATTTATAATTAATTAAATAATTACATTTAATGGTAGGAAGGCGGCGCATGGTCCGCCCTGGAGTAAGTTGGGGTAAACAGCAATAAAGAGTTTATGAAGACAGATTAGGCCTTGATTGGTCATCCAGTACTGAAACAGAGATGGAACCACCTCGTCAAGACATTGATCCTCCGACCATCCTAGGATGAAGGGATGAAAATGTCACGAAATTTCACCTTACATACAAATTAAATTAATCAATTAAAAATACGATACGAACACAGAACTTTTCTTATTAAGAGAAATGTGTTACCATTAACAATGTTCTGAAATTGCAACTTCACAACTTCTATTTTCAAAACATAAAGTGATTATATCACTGAAAAAATGCAAATAACAAACCTTGAACACAGAACCTTTCTCTCCCAGCTGGGAAGCCATCTTAATCTCGTTTGACTTTTTCTATCCTTCTTTCTTTTATGACACATCTATTTTTTCCAGTAGAAAACAGGAGTATTTTAACACCAGTAAATTTACAATTAACTGATATTTATTTAAAATAGAAAGAGTATTATAAATTATTTTGGAAAAACTATCAATACGATAAAGTTCTCGAATAATTCAGTGTATATCTAAATCATTATTTAGAACCTTTCCGTCATAATATTTGACAAATTAAATTCAATATATACTAATTTCAGGTAATTTCTATCTTTCAAGCAAAACAATTGTATGCGGGTCATTCCATATGAAATGGTCCAGCACTGAGTGTTTGAATATTTTAAAAAATTCTTAGTTTTTGTGAAATCACCCAAATTTGTCGGTAGCTCAAAATGACCATTATTAAAATTGTATTGTTTTACGGGGCGTAGCATATTTTGTAATGTAAATGGTATGCGGAAACTGAAATATCTTAGCTCCTATTTGTCCTTTTAACATGGGGTTAAAATCAATTTGTTCAGAAAGAAATACGCTAGAAGATTTATTTTACATATTTTCACTCATAAATTAGCACAGTTTTATTATTATAAATAGTATAGCCATTATAGTGATTTTTTTCCATATACCTCCGCCTGTATTTTGCCAATGAATCAAATTTAAAAATAATATTGAAATCGGTATCGAACGAAGAAAGTATAAAAAAAAAATGACATCAATCAAAGTAAGAAAGTAAATAACAGTTCGATATTTTTTTACAGGGTTTAATCGAATATTTTATGTGTTATATATATAAATAAATATTTATTTTAAAAATAATGCATCCATAACTCAGATGATAGATATTTATATCACAACTTTATCTGAGAAACAACAAAATAATGATTAATTTTTATACTGCAAATTGCGAAGTTAAGCTGCCGCTACTTCCAATAGAAAAAAACTTGTCTAAATTACAATCCATCGCTTATTTGCTGAACATGTTCAAAGCCTATTATGTATACCGCATTTCCTCCCTCAGGCGGAATGGATGAACACGCGACAAAAGAACCGAATCATTTCTTACATGTATTAAAATTGTTGTGAAAACACTTAAACGTTTTTATCGACTTGTGACCGCGGGTGCCCTGGAACGCGTGTAAGGTGCTTAGAGACAAACTATGTTTTCTGTAATTGGATAATAACCGAATCCACATTTTATCGTTCGTAAACATGCAGGATTTCTAGATTAATGTTTAAAAAAACTCCCGATTCGGCATTGAACGAGGCCATATGACTAAGAATTGGACATATGAGGACACGTTTTTATTAATTTATTTTGCGACTTTCGTGGACTTAACGACGTTTGCTTCGCGACCGCGGATTTTTGTATGATTTCGACACACGAGATGAATTATATCATAGAGAGTATTTTGTTTAAATGTAATTTTTATTTATTTTGTCTCAGAAAGCCAAAGTCACGCAGGATAGTACATATAAAATTATACATGATTAGATACAGAACGTTTTAATTGACACTCTTCTTCTTCTTCTTTCAAACAGGCAATCCACCCTTCAAGAGTGATTTGAGCCATTAAACAAGTTTAAACATTATTTCATAGAAAGCAGTACAACAATATTATAGAATAGGGAATATTGCGTTACAAGTCAATACCATTGACATTCAAGACATTAAATGTGGCGAGTTGAGGGAAAGAAGATGACACAAGTTAACCGGGAGTTGAAAATTACCATTGACAAGATTACTGTAAAAATAACCTGTGATCCGCAATGGACAGGCAAAAAAGACATGGTCGAGGGTTTCCTCCTCGGCACCACACCACCACACTCACACATCGGGGAGTCTTAATTGACACTCATACACTGTATAAATTACATATTATGTTAAACATCGACAGTGTAATCTGTAACGCTGTATTCTCCTACCTGGACAGGAGGAGAAGGAGGAAGAAAAAATATGCAAATCAACACGAGAACGAACATCATAAAAGATAGACTGAGACTGCCATTCAGGAAGAAGGCTAAATCTCAGAAATCGATTATGTACAGTGC
This sequence comes from Eubasilissa splendida, assembly GCA_031772225.1. Lineage (NCBI taxonomy): Eukaryota > Metazoa > Arthropoda > Insecta > Trichoptera > Phryganeidae > Eubasilissa > Eubasilissa splendida. The sequence goes on along the minus strand of CM062853.1, from coordinate 9,879,702 downwards.
GATGAAGATATTTCACAAAATGTTAGAAGATATAAGAAAAGAGGAGAAACTACTTAGATTTAAAATGAAATTAAGTAAATATGTGCAAGATATCGGAACACTTTGATCGTGTTTATATTAGAACATATATAAATATACTTATGTATGCACTATATTAAGAATAAATAAATAAATATGTTTTTGTAATACTGTCTGTTAGTCATTAATGGCCTGTAGATAATTTGTATCTTTAAAATAAAATAAAATCTGTAGTTCGTATACTAAAAATCTCTTGTACATAAATGTGACCAAATTAAAGTGATTAAGTGTGAAAAGACAGAAATAATGACTCAAGGAATGAATGAAATAATGGCTCAGGATGGAAGGACGGTAGAAAAAATATTTTTCATTCTTAGTACCAATACTCAAAGTATGTCAGCTGCATTAATTAATTACAGAAAATGTATGAAAAAGCAGTCTTATTAAATATAGTAGGAAAGAATGTGTCGAAATACAATAATTGTAAAACGATGATGAATGGTACGACAAATCGACCGATCAGCGCCAGTAACAGTGGAACAACAGCGTTGATTCGCTCATTTTTGTATTACTCCATTCATAGATTTAACAAAAATAGAACATTATAAAATGTATAAATTGGACTATCGCGCAAGTATTGCAACGGCTATACGAAGAATTTCTTTTTTAAATGTTTGAGGTATTCTTTTATTGGAAATCCCGAATAGCACAGTTTTCCAATAGGATACTGAATTTCCGCTTCCGGCAAACGTTGGTTACATTCGCTACATCCTGCAGAGCTTGCGAGGTTTATAACATGAACCACCCGCGACTATAACGCCGCGCGCCAATAATTTGCCGTGGAACCAGGCATATTCGTTATATATAAAGTTTTTAATATATTGTATCATTTTTCAGCGTGAAATATAAACAATAAAGCGAGAATGACGATAAAGAGACAGAGTGAATTTTTTCTGTGATGCAGTCAATGGGTGATTAGTTGACCGGCGATAGACTGGATTTGACTGGGCTCGCGTAAATTGTTTTGCACTTGTCTAATAAGTCACGAGAAATACTAAAAATGTATACCATAATAATACAGACATCTATTTCGTAACGAGTTTTCATATTTTACTTTTGTGATTAACTATAAACATTACATATTTACAACTATTAACATGCTTTGATTTTTACAAAAGTTGATCTCTTTAAAACTTACATTTTCATGGTGCTAATGACAAATGCTTGGACAGCAATTGCGCACCAAGGCCTTATTTTTGAAACAATTAAGGCATCAAGACAGATTGTCCACGATCTGTCTGAGACACCTCAACGTTTTCGTCAGCAGAGAAGATGATAACCTGAAGAAGCTGGCGGTGACAAGAAAGATGGAAGACCTGAGTGAAAGGGGGTGATTTTCAACAACTGATGGACCGACCAGATCACAGACGCTGTTGGTTATCCGAACTGCGGGCTGCAGAAATTGTGGATGAGAATCGTCAAGGATATCGACAGATTATATATTTACTTTACTTACTTAATAATGAGGAAACCGAGTGGAGATTTTTACAAAAATCAATACATCAAACATAAGTCGAATTCAATAATTATTGATAAACAGGTTTTAACGATTTGATTACTAAAACATTTTAAAAAACTGGCTCAAATATGACGTTTTATTTTAAGGTTTCGGAAATTAACTTTTATCCCTTGTTTTTATTAGAAATTACAAATATTTTGGGATGTAATATAAAGAAGAAGGTATTGATGATGTACAGTACGATGAAGTGCCAGATGATATAAGTTTTAGTAAAAATAAACATTTTCATATTATTTATATTAGAGCATATATATACAGTGAAATCTCTATCTATCGTTTTTGAAGGGACCTATTGAAATAAAATATGAATACGTGATAACAATGAATGCGGGAATATAGAATAAAGTTATATTTTCCATATTTAAGTGTTTAATAAAAAAGATACATATTTCACATGTAATTGAATGTGTTTAAATAAAAATAAAATAAAATAAAGAAAGCTGCACAGAAACAAAAAAATAATAAATAAACTTTGTATTTTATAATGTCAAGGGGCAGTCCGTAGCAGCATTCTCTCTCGCTCTCTCTCTCTCTTTCGAATGTCCCGCTCATTGTTTACGAGTGCCGTTAATAATAATGCGTAATTTAAACGATTAATGCGGTAAAATTATGCATGAGGAACGATCCATGCGATCTATTTTTGGGTGTTTTGCATTAAATTAATTCGGGACAGGAAGAAATAAACGATACATGCGGGAAAACGATTATTCGAGGAATGATCGATTGATATTTCACTGTATTTACATGCGTATGCACTATATTAAGAATAAATAAATAAATAATCTATTTTTACAAAGAAAACCGATTTTGTGATGCAGCGCGATGGTATAGTAACAATTGAGTGAATGTATGAACCTACTAAGGAAGATATTTTACGAAAATGGATCGAGTAAATATTCTATAAACCAACCCTCGGATAAAGTATAATGTAACTATGTATGTTATACCATTACAGCGCAATGCTTACGCTATAAATAGCATCAATCCAATGTAAAGTAGTTTTTTAAGTGGGTAAATTTGGCATGAGTACATTTTATAACAGTGGTTAAGGGATCTTCGAATAGTTGGTAATGTGCCATTTTGTTTCAGTAGATCACGCAACATGACGTATAATAACCAGTCGTGGGAATAATTCACCCGGAAAGACAAACAGTTTAGGAAGTCATAAAATCTACAAAATATATATTTCATTTTCTTAAACAACATAATTTTACTTAATGTTTGAGTTTTATATAAAATGAAATACTAGGTATGCGATAAAACTAATAATGAATTGAGTGAGGGGTGAACGGTAAAGATAACATACGACCCTTGTGTTAAAAGCAATACAAACAGAGAAATCTACGAAATACCCGATGCGGTAAGGATATTTGAAGGAGTGCTTCAACGGTGGATATATATGTTGGATTGAAGAGACAGTCAGAACGAACCAGAATCGGGATTTGTGAAGTCTCATCTTACGGAGGCGAGGAATAATGATGTGAAGAAGGAAAGAAGAATTTGTAGGAGAACTTTAACAATCAACACATAGTCGTCATATGAATGAATTGAAGGGGACAGAGAGACATAACAGGACAGAAGAATTATACGTTTTGTCATTCCTATCTACCCCTGCATAGAAACAGCGTAATAATAAAATAACTAATTTACATAAAACTATTAGGAGAACACATTCTTATTGTGAAGTTGTAATTATTAAGAACAGACGGTCTGTGATATTTTACATATGAATTAAATATATTAATTAGAAATATAAACATATAAAATCAATTTTATCGAAAAATATTGTTGTTGCGCCACCGGGATTCGAATTAAAATTTAATAAAAATGAATTGATAATTCTGGCGTCTGCTATCAGATTTCTCAAAGGTATTTGAGATTCTGTTAAAATAAGATAGATAGCTCTTTCAAATAATGGAACGATTAAATATATTAATATCAAAAAGGTAACATATAGGTTCTAAAATTTTTCGCTAAAAATATTGTCGCTGTAGGCACGACCAGGTAAGCCAGATAATGGAGGATGGTTCTGTTAGAAGCCTCAACAACCGGCAAGTTTGTATGAGAAGATGTATGAATGTGGATGAGGCGAGAATTGTGTCAGGACAGAGGAGTGTGACGCTCTATCCTCTCTGCCTACCCTCGCAGGGAAACGGCGTAATGGTACCATGAACCGGTATGGTACCGTCAAGCACCATTTTCTTAGTTACCAAGAAATCTAATTAAGAGGATTCTTAATTGTTGAATTCTATTGAACTGTCTGAAATTTCGCGACTGATAAAAATTGTCATACGTGATACGTCATCTATGTCTCAGGTCCGGTAGATCAACTCGCATATATTATTAGACATATAATATGATAATTGGTGTTCAGAGTTTTCGGCATTATATAATACATATTTATACATATATAATATATATGGAGAGTTTGCCTCACGAAAGCCGTACCACTCACGCGATTCTTGTACCATGTAGTCTCGCAAAAGAAATGTATTAGAAAAATAAAAAAATAAAGGAAATCAATTCTACCTATAATTATTCGATAATAGTTAAATAAGTGTTAGAAAAGACTTGAAAATATTTATTTAATAAATGTTTTAAAATCACGTAATTCATAATGTAACCTATATTACGTAGATGTGGAGATATTGATCATTATAGTGCATCGCTTCAAATACTGAATAAAGTCTACATTTGCGCAATACACAAGCCATTGTTTCCGCCATTGTTTCTCACTTACTGAAAATTGGAAGGCTTTCAGTGCTGCAACCTGCTAAAACGACGACCTTCACGTATACAATCGCACAAACACACGTTAGCAAAATGATGGTGAATTTGAACCACCGCACAAAAGGTTCTTTGTCTGCAAGAATAGCGGCAACATTAAAACAACCAATGTACTGTATTTTTTTTTGTAAAGTGCTCCACTACTTAAGTCAAATAATCATTATTTTTCTAACTGTACATACATATATATGTATGTAAAGTTTCACCGTGTTGGCATACGACTTCACTAATAAATTCACAGTTTCATACACGGCACCACTTTTCAGCAAAATAATAAACGGTAAAAGCATGCAATAATTAATGTCACGGGAAATCGTTATTTCATAAGTGATATCTACGAACACGTTATTTAATTATACAATGAAACGGGAAACATTAAAGAACTTAACAATTTAGACGTCAGCCTAACAGATCGTAGATACACGCTAATATACCCAAAAATACTTTACTCATAAGATTGATAACCTGCATTTTTTATACTGAAATTGTTATTTCTTCTTCAGTGGCACTACAGTTCATACTGATTTTTAGAGCCAGTTGTGTGATCAGTAGTAATTCCTTATTATAGTAAAAAAAAGTTACTAAAGTAAAATTTTTTGCGAAAACGGGTTGTTTGTTTGAACCGTAAAAAGGAGAATCGATAGTTAAATATGTCGGACTCTTCACGGCTGTTCCAAAAGTCATCCGACACATTGATACTTTGAAAGTTGCAGTATACAACAATTAATCATTCAATATTCCGTTATTTTAGTGATGTGAGTTCGTACAATGATGATCTAGGTGTTTAATATACATTAGCACATATTACGAAAAAAATTCACCACCAAAGCATAAAGCATATTTCATGATTATTTGTCGCGCCTATAGACATCGCATCTATACCTTGATAATAATAAATTTAACGTTAGTAAAAAGTTACCATAGTAAAAATTTACTACTGATCACACAACCGGCTCATAGCCTTTTGAATCCACATTTTCCGGTTCTCGGCGATTGTCTTCCAATTCGGAATCTTCCTCTCAGCAAAGTTGAGGCATTCCTCCTGCATTTCTCCTGCAACCGGGGTGCCCATTGATGATTTAGGATCCGTGCATTCTGCATCATCTGGACGTGACCCCCTATCTGAACCACTGCAATTGCTGCAAGGGAGCCTGGGATTCAGATTCTCCAAACCTTTATATCTCGCTCAGATCCATCAATTCTCTAAAACTATCCCTCCTGGTTTAAAGGGGATTATCCAAGCTTCAAATCCGTAAGTCAGTACAGAAAATATGATAATTTATAATTAATTATAATACACTGTGTATTGTATTTTGCCGTAATTCTGCAGTTTAGCAAATATTTAAAATTACATATATGTAATAAATAAATAATAAATTGAGTCTTTAGTTTTCAAATATAGCCATAAGACTTACAAAACACGTTACTAACTTTTTATTAACATCCCTCATACCTCCCTCCCATTATATGAAGTGCACTTGCGTACTACTGTATTTCTATATTATTAGTTTTATTTTTGATTCTACACTTTCTAATTTAAAATACCTAATATCTATTTACTTATACATAAGTAAAAATTTAATTATCAAGAAAAGTTCCCATATAAATTAAAATATATGCGCCGTATAAAATAAATTAAATTCTAATAACTTTTTTGGCGTTTGACATGTTGCATCATGCACACATTTAATTTGCGGTTTACCAAAATTTTACCTGCGTATATCCTTCCCTTTCTTTCCTCACCTATCGTTAAGCACAATGAAGAAAGAAGATGTCGCAGTGATTAAAAGTCTTCCAACTGCAGCAAGCCCAATGCGTTTGGAACTTTTGTACGGATAACTACCGTCGCTTCACTCCACTTTACTCCGCTAACGCTTATTAATTAATCATACTTTAATCCCGCTTCATTTTCGCGAGTGTTAGTATACACCCCGCGACGCTTGTATTTGTGGTGGAGAGGAATCAACAAATGAACCAGCATCTGACAGATGAAAAGTAAGTGCTTTCCTTTCTTCCTCATATTACCACCAATATACAATATTGTATATTTACAAAGATAGGAATAGATACATAATTATATAATATAAAATAATGATTTATATTAAACTTAGTGCTAACTTGTTTTTTATTTGATCAAAAATGTAATATAATTATTAAATTTTGTACATTTGGCTTCTCCAAATAATAACAAAATAAAAAACTGAATTAAAAATATAATTATATTTCCTTTTTCATTATTCTTAAAGTTAATTAGGTTGTTGATGAAAAACATCTTCAGTTGAATATTGAAGATAAAATTAAAGAAAAATTGTATTAAAAAGTACTCGGTTCCTTAATTAATCATCTTGTTAAGGAATATTTTAGATTTTTTATTTTTTAATTGAAAAATCAACACCTTCTCTATCTAGCGATATCTAATTTCACTCTTTGTAGGTAAAACGGCCTTTTTTGTATATTGAATTTAAAATGTTAATTTACTTTCATGATATTATTATATTTTAATTTTTTTTTTGCGTTAATTAAAATAATATATTCAAATTGACCGTCAAAGAGATGACATCGCATTTTATTTCAAATACTTACCACCCCCTGTAAAATAATGCCAACCCTCGTAATATCCGTCTCATTTCATGTCATGTGGCAAGCTGTACGATTCAACAATGAAATATTAAATACAAAGTAACATTATTACTTATGCAACGTAATGCCAAGAAGTCGTGTTCGTAACTCAATTTAATTCAACTCGACACAATTCAAAGTGATAGAATTTTGTTGCTTAATTATTTACCAAAAGTTATTAATAGAATAAAGGAATAATCAGCAGAAAGAGACTAGTGGCCGCTGCACAGCCACGACCGATTTTTCCATGCAATTTATTTTTCAATATTGAACTTTATTTTGAAAATTTATGGCGTGGTCTGCCACAGCACATCTTAATAAAAATTCTTAAAATTATTTATATAATAACGTATCGTGCCATTCCCTCGACACACGTGACATTATATTTTCGGGTCTCGCGTCACCCTAGCGGCAATTATTATAATAAGTCTACTTTTAAATAAATGCGAAGGGTTTGTGTCTTGGATAAATTTAATGTCAACCAGTGCCAACTTAACCCTATTGTTATTTGACAGGTGACTAAACATTCAAATATTTGGCAGTAGGAATACTTGAAAATTTCATTTTTGAAACTATAGATGTTGAGTTTTTCAATTTTAAAATGACCTATGTTAAATGGTTATTGGTGAACGTCAACACACGGATAATAAATATATCTTTGTTCGCCTTTTTCTTACCTACTATTAAAGACTACAGCATGATGATTAGTTCTTGCATTCGTAGCGAATTCGAGTATAAAAGACTTTCATGTGTTAAAGAGTTAATTATATTTTGGATTATAGTAATTGATTTTATTTAATTACAAAAACATAATGAATCTGCAGTAGAAATGAACGCCCTCTTCTGTTTATACATTACATGTATTTATTTTAAATAAGATCATGAAAGGGTTCCTTAGTTAGTATAGCTATGTGAAATGAATGAGTGAAAGCAGCAGAGTACACAGTTTTACAAGAGTCCTATGATGACCAGGTAACCATAATTTTGAAGGTTGATCTCATTCAAAGCCTCAAAAATTAACAAGCATGCATGAGAAAATGTATGAATGATAAAGCGAGAGGTGTGATAGGACAGAAAAGTGTTTTCCGCTTTTCTCTGTTCATTGTTAATTGCCGTCATATATTTCCGCAGAGTTTGATGATTTCATCAGTCCAGCGGATTTTAGAGCGGCCTATCAGCCTCTTGTTTCCACTCGGGTACCACTGGATAACTACGTTTGTACGTTCTCCAAGCAACGTGGCCTGCCTTATTGCCATTTCATTTCCTTGTATTCTATTATATCGACTACTCTCGTCTGTTATCTTATTCACACGTTTCATTTCCTGTCTCTTCGTCTGATGCCCAACATGCATCTTCCGTGACCCTTTGCGTTAATTTTGGAACATAGTTAACTCTAACTTAATTTTTTTGTGAATCACAAATGTGTTTAGCGAGAATTTATTACTTTGATAACAAGTATAACAAAATAGCTATCGATAGTAGATAGATATCCGTGTCACGGTGGTATAAACCGCAGATCAATATCGAAAATTTACTTAATAATAACATTGTTTAGTAACTAACAGTCAAGTTAGATTCTTGAGCTAAGAGAAACAAAGCCATTGTCCTAGAAACATAAGACTAACTTGATGTCCGCCATTAGGATTATACTCCCGAACTATGTTGCCATCTGGTGCAACCCAGGGGCGACCTGAAAAACGGAAGGGCTGGGTGCAAAGTTTGTCTTTTTAAACAAAAATATTTTTATTTATTTACCATATACTCCATCGCGAAATCATTTAGATTAAACAAATATTAGATATTTCATAGAGACAAAGCAATTTTTTTATTATATTTAATGGAAAATATATGGAAGTATGGGGTAATTGCATGGTTTACGACCTGTCTTAGGCTGGCTTAAGTGATCACTTTATATATATATATATATATATATATAACGTTCACCAATTCTCACCCCTCAATCTCCACATTTATCAAATTTTTTAAAGTTGTATATATGTTAGTATGTGGACTCGCTTCGAGTACCACTACACTATCGCCATATATGGACCAAATTTTATAATTAATTTTTCCCTTTTCTTCAAACGGCAAACTGGCCTAGTGATGTGCAACTAAGGTGCTAGTTCCTGTCTATGTTCATTATTTTTATTGCTTACTATTAAATAAAGGGTTGCCAGGGTTGATGGTTTGATCATGTGAAGCGTGTGAACGAGGAGAGGATCAGCCGCTTATCTGAATTAGGCTGGGGCCGAATAAATTACCGAAAATTCATGTTTTTTTATTTATCTGTTATGAGCGCGGGTCTAGGCGCAACTGCGCCTGCCTCAGGCCGGCCCTGCAGAATGTAGATTATAAGTAGTATAATTATGTGTAATAATAGTATGAAAATATCTAAATAAATGAGTTATTATTAATTATTATTAAGGAAAACACATTCTTATTGTGAAGTTGTAATTATTCAGAACATAGGTCTGTGATGTTTTAAATACTAATTTAATGTATTAATTATAAATATATACACAAATTCACAATAAGAATGTGTTTTCCTTAATAATATAAGTTGTATCAATGTGTCCAAAATTTAATAAGAATGAATTGATATTTCTGGCGTCTGCAGTCGGTTTACTCGAAGGTATTTGTGATTCCGTAAAAACAATGTAGATGGCTTTCAAATAATGGAACGACAGATGTGTGTAACACATAGGTTCGAAAATTTATCATGAAAAATACTGGCGTTATAACACAATTGGTAGTGTACTTCCCCGGATTGGAAATAGAGATCCAGGTTCGAATCCCGGCAGCGCAAAAACAATATTATTCGATAAAATTGATTTTATATGTGTATATTTATAATGAATACATTAAATTAGTATTTAGTTATTATTAAGGCTGTTAAACGATCGCGACAGTTTCGGCGATGATTAAATTTTGCCTATCGTGATGCGAATATCACTTTTATGCTTTGCGTCATTAAAATAACAATGGAATGATAGTATTAATTGTAAATTTCGTATTTGAATACGGCAGTCATGAAACATAAATAAATTATTATAAAAACAGGTCTAAAGTATTACACGATTTAATTAAGAAATTCTACAGCCATAGTTCTAATGTCGTAGGCTAAAGTTGGCCGAGATACGCGGTGTGCTCTATTCGACGTTCGTGTATTTTTAACTAAACACAAAACATGTAAATTATAAATTAACCTGCGTTTGTGAAGGAACATCGCCACATTTAATTTATTTATTTATGTAAATATTTTCTGCGGTGCACTTGTAGGTGCTCTTGTCTTATTTCGATATAAAAATAAATAAATATGAACATAAATCGTCAACCACGCTCAGAGTTCATAAATATATGAAATATTTATGGAATATTTTAAACTGGTATAGAGGAAAGGAAACCACTTATATAGGATAGTGTGATGTATATTGAATTTCCGATATTGGATGTGCGAGATTTTGGATGATATCAGATTTGTGAAAATAAGGCTGCCCCCATAATTCAGCTCTATCACCGTATTTGGGTGTGTCGCAAAATGTATTGTGTAAAAATATCATTTGAAAAGGCAGTAGGAAAAATGAAGGTTAGGAAAAAATGATTAGTTATTTACATTGAATTTATTATAGATGCATAGTCGCGACATAACTATTTACTATATGAAATACGTGGGATTCGATGCAAGATGTTGTTTAGAAGGAGGAGTGCGGCGCTTGAGATGCTCGCAGCGGCCATCGGTTGCTAAACGGCATATGCGGCCAGTGCATTGCCGTTAACCCAGCCGCGTCTCGGCTATGATGGGCTTTACTCGATTAACCATAGATGGCTGCAGGCGTCCCGATAGTATAGTCCAGAAGTCGGCAGACTGTCTAGTGGCAGTCAATACAAAATCTCTAAATTTTCATAGAGCCTCAACATAAATCTCCACTGTATATAAAGTTTAATGACAAATAAAACGAGGTAAAATCAAATTTTTTATTTCAAACTCAAAATCACAACACAATCGTAGGCTACTTAGAGGAATATAATATATGTGAGTTATAAGCTTCAGTTGCTCAGTGCACAACTGATAAAACAAAAAAACTTAAATAAATAAAACTAAAACAACAAAACCTGAACACTTTTAGGGCTTTGTAAAGTTTACTAGTTATCTCTTTCGACAGCTTTGCTACGTCTCGCGTGTAACTACTCGTTTCCAATTTATTAATAATTGAAAATTTTAATTTGTTAATTTGCTTCATAACTTATTTTTCATTCGACTCGTGGAAGGAAATGTTTGTTCGCATAAATAGAAGTGAAGCCAAATTTTGTGAGAATTGCTATTCAATGTATCAAATATGATAGTAGACAAAAATGTGAGCTGCAGTTGAGGGTGTCGCAAATGCCTACAAATGCCCCTGAAACAGTACAATCGATTTTGATCCGAAACCCACTTCTTGGGAAGTTATTATACGTACTTGTTTCAAAATAATGTAAATACAGCACTCTGATCATGGCACACGAGCGCAATATTTATCTACTAAAATAAACTATGAATGCGGGAATATAGAAAAAAATTACATTCATATTCTAAAAAAAATACATATTTCACATGTAAATGATTGTGTTTAAATACAAATAAAATCAGAAAGCTGCACAGAAACAAAAAAAAAATTAACATTTTTTTAAATATATTAATTAAATATACATATAAAATCAATTTTATCGAAAAATATTATTGTTGCGCCACTGGGATTCGAACATGGATCTAATTAATATATTTAATTTATATTTTAAAAATATCACAGACCGTCTGTTCTGAATAATTACAACTTCACAAAAAGAATGTGTTCTCCTAAATTAACATTGTTTTTTCGGTGTTGCAAATGACAATTTTTTTCGGCATTGAATGTGCATAAAAAAACTCGCCTTTTAACGTCAATGTGCCGCTAGGCAGGCAATTGTAAAATAAGCCAGTCTAACGAAACATGCTGCGTAATTTAAACGATGCTCGGATGGACGATCCGTGCGATCTATTTTTGCGTGTTTTGTATGAAATTATGCGGAAAAATGATCGATTTGACTTGGATTAAACGATCAAATTTGACTTGAACCTTATTTTTTGTATCGTCGTTTTAACAACAATAATCAATGTATGTGTGGTGAGGCTGTTTCTGGTTAGCGTCATATGCTCGACGGTGACACGTTTATCCTAGAGATTTATTACAATTTTGTGCAGTTTATTGGGGTCTGTTCTGTTCTGGTTAACATTAACCAGACGAGAGAAGCACCATGTTTTTTTACACGTTACCTTTTTATGTTGTCAAACTCGGTTACAACGGGCACGCTTACAACACGATCACGGTTGTAACGAGTAAAAATCACCAATAATTTAATTTTACGTATATTTCCATAAACTGTTGATGGTTATAACGAGTATGCTTAAACGGTTATACCGAACAACATTTCGTTCTTGTAACAACTGTAGTCTTCAATGTTTATAATAATCATCAGAGCGCGGCCCAGTTAATGAGAGTTGTTTAAATTTATTTTTCTTTCACCAACAAACTTAAAATTTTAAATATGAATTAAATATATTAATCAGAAAGATATACATAAAAAATCAATTTGATCGAAAAATATTGTTGTTGCGCCACCGGGATTCGAACATGGATCTCTTTCCAAACCGGGGAAGGTGCATTATCCAACTATGCTACAGCGACAATATTTTTAGCGAAAAATTTTCGAACCTATATGTTACCTTTTTGATATTAATACATTTAATCATTCCATTATTAGAAAGAGCAATATACCTTATTTTTACAGAATCCAAATACTTTTGAGTAATCTGATAGCAGACGCCAGAAATATCAATTCATTTTTATTACATTTTGGACACATTGATACAACTCTATTATTAGGAGAACACATTACTCAACATCAGATTACTCAAAGGTATTTGATATTCTGTAGAAATAAGGTAGATGGCTCTTTCAAATAATGGAACGATTAAATATATTAATATCAAATAGGTTACATAGAGGTTCGAAAATTTGTCGTTATAGCATAGTTGGATCCAGGTTTGAATCCCGGTGTCGCAAAAAAAATATTTTTTTTATATAAAATTGATTTTATATCTTTCTAATTAATTTATTTAATTCATGTTTAAAATATCACAGACCTATGTTCTGAATAATTACAACTTCACAATAAGAATGTGTTCTCCTAACTATATATTATTAATTATAAATCCATTTATTTTAATCCATCTGTAATTTACTAATTATTTTATATTTTAATAACAGAATCTTTCAATTTTACATATAATTAAATGACAATATCAGTTTAGGGTTTATGAATAGATTGTGGTTTACAAAATTTACTGTTAAATTGTGTTAATATCATTCAATTCTAGTCTTTCTCTATATTTCTACCATATCTATCGGCGATATCGAGTCTTTTGTTTCACTGCATTTCCGACCGTTCAATCGCTCCTAGACTACAATGATAAAATACAACCATATTCTATTGCTATTATATTCAAGCTATTGTAAAATAGATATACTAGTAGATAGTAATAAAAGCAACTTTATAGTTTTTTTAAAGAGTTCAATCAATATGATCAGCAACCATGTTTTAGCCATCTCATAAACTAGTTATTTTTATTACATTTTTCTATGATTATGGTAGAAACCGGGCACCCGAGTTTCTATTGTGATAAAAAATATTTGTGAACCAGTGATTTGTTACCACAAAAGAATGAGCTTACGCGGTACAGATACATTAGTAAGTCAGCATTCCATTTTGATAGCTGACTTTAAATGCAATAAAACAATCACTGATTATAGAATTTATTGGTTTGGGAATGGGTTAAGATTCGAAGGTAATGGCTCGTCTTATCAGCCCCTGTCCAATTCTCCCACACAATACCCTTATCGCAGGTAGCCCTGACCTTCGGGCCTAGTGCCGGATTAAATCCTGCGGAGGCAGTAGAAATTTCGGAAGCGCACTCGAAAATTATCTCATAATACATTAGAATAACATTGAACCCAGTGCCACAATGAGGCCTTATTTTATTTTTGATATACAGTTTTTTTTTAATTAATGTAGTAAATAATATAGTGAAATAATATATTATATTAACAGGCGGTAATTACGATTGAGAAACATTCTACTTTATATTTCAACAGTGAATTAATATAATCGGGGTAGTAACTAAAATATATTTTAGATAAGTAGTTTTTTTCTGTACATCTTTCTAGTTGATTAATTTAATTTGTATTCAAAATAGTACATAACCACGTTCTGAAAATGCAACTTTACAATAAAAATGTGTACTCTTTAAAAATAATATAATTTCTGTGATTCTACGCAGTGAAAAAAAGTATTACGTACCCCTCAGAATAACAATGTTCCAACTAATATTTTGGACTATTTTGAGTAATTACGTGAAAAGGGTTCCAAATGCATTATTCTTTATTTCTTCCATACGCGCCAAATCTATTTAACGGATATTAAAGGAAATAGCGAGAGCTGCAGTTCCAACTGCATCAGTTATTTATTTCAATGTATGGATCATTATTGTTCATTTAGAATGTTTTTTTTGTTATTTTTTATTTCTCTCATCTCACAGTGGCCATTGATAATACTGAAAATAAGTCAAGACCTTAAAACTGATCATATTTGCAAACTCAAAACAAAATAAACATGAATATATGTTAAAATTCAATCAACACCTTTGAGCTCATTATCTCAAAACAGTGTCAGATGTAATCTTGTTATTCTGAGGAGTCGATATTACAAATTGACAATTGAGTCGATATTTCAACATTTTCCCATTAAATATAATAAAAATTAGTTTCGTCTCCATGAGATATTTATTATTTATTTAATAACAGTGCCTTTGTATGTGAAAATTTAGTAATAATGTGTTCTTGGACATATTCAAATTTTGCGTTATCTTTTAAATTGAACTTGTGTTATAAATAATATATCCAGAGGGGTCTCTCATTCCAGACTTTAATGCGCGTTTTTATTTTCGAAGCAGTGACCCTAACGACTGACTGCATGCTGCAAGCATGCTACCATTTTGTTTTTTAACCATTTTCATTGCCCTGTCTATAGATCTTTCCCTGTAATAAGAGTAACCTTATGTTTTTCTCATCAATAATGTGCCTAAAGTGCTCGAGTTTTCAAAATAACGTCAGTAGCTGTGTATGTAACAAGTAGCGTTGATAACGAACAAAATCAGGACTAATATTGATATGATTATTCTTCTGTACTTACACCGTTATCAGGAAAACTATGATTATAACGAAAATCACGTACGTATATATTATCTTAATTAAACGTTGCTAAACAAAATATTCTACTCATATACTATACTAATGGCGAATAATGAACAAGAATTACAGAGGCTAGTGAGTAGAATGTACGATGTATGCAAGGAAACCGACATTATTATGATTATCGACAAGTCAAAAGTGATGGTATTCGAAAAGGAGGAAAGCAAGACATAGTGAAAAATACTTGTAGGTTTGGAACAAGTAGATGAGTTTGTGTATTTAGGAAGTATGTTCAATAGAAACGGAAATACAGAAAAAGATATCGAAAGGAGGGTGAATGAAATAATAGCTAATGGGAATTTGTCAACTGAGGCAAGACTAGCGATTCACAAAGGAGTCCTGGTACCGAGACTGATATATGGAAGTGAGACCTGGAGCTGGTAAAAGAGTAACGAAAATAGACTGAAAGCCGTGGAAACGAGATCACGTAGGCGTACATGTGGCAGATACATTTATGAGAGATTAAAGAATGAAGAAATAAGGAAAGAATGTAAGGCAGTTCTTAGTATAGTGAGTAAGATTAAGAATGGATCACTCGGGTGGTTTGGTCATATGGAACGGATGAACGAGGAGATAATGGTAAGAAAGATATATAACGCAAGTGGTTGATGGCACCAGAAGTAGAGAACGCCCGCAGAAGACTTGGCACGACCAGGTAAACTAGATACTGGAGGGTGGTCGTGTTAGAAGCCTCAATAATCGTCGAGCTTGTATGAGAAGATGTATGAGGATGGATGAGGCGAGAATTGTGCGTCAGGATAGAAGCGCGTGGCGCTCTATCGTCTCTGCCTACCCCCGCAGAAATGGCGTGATGGTATGTAAGTACTATACTATAATATATAAAAATCTAATCTCTTAACCCTAACTCTTGAATATCCGTGTATGCTTGCAATAAAGGTTAAATAATAATAAATAAACTAGAGACTATCCGACACACGTACCAGCGTGGTGAATTTAATGTGACATAAATTGAGATTATCTATAAAAAAGCTAAGTAATACAAATCTTCAAAGAAAAGGGAAATTTAAAGTAAATTTAGTGTAGATGATACCTAATAAAAATCTATGTTTTTCCTAAACGTAATACCAGCCTCGCATCTCTCCGAAAAATTATATAATGTATATTTAGAAATTAAATATTTTAGTAACCTTCCTGTTTGAATAAAAGCTATTCACTAGTATGTATAGTTCAACTTCAAGTAGTTTTCTTGGAGGTTTGTTTTTCTAATTGGCAAAACTTTTTTCAACGACAGCCAATTTGACAGCTGACAACTGATTTGTGCTCAATTTGGTTTGCCATTTCACCATTATGCCTTTTATGCCAAAACAACACTTGCAAATTTATTTCGAAAATCGTGGTTCAGTTCGCGAAACTTACCATGCTCTACGTCCATTTTACGGTCGACATAATCGTCCATCCGAGCAAGTAATTCGAATAACCGTGGATTGTTTTCGCACCACGCATACTCTAATTGATAATACGCATCCGCAGAGACGTCGTACATACGTCGTTTCAACAAAACAGCGCAATACGCCACATAGCGCGAGCCGCAACAATTTATTGAAGGAAACATTCGATGAGCGCATAATTTCGCGTAATGGACCTGTGAATTGGCCTCCAAGATCGTGTGATTTAACACTTTTGGATTATTTTCTGTGGGGATGTGTGAAGTCGCTAATCTACGCCGATAAACCAGAGACGATAAACGACTTGGAAGCCAACATTCGTCGCCTCATTGCCGATATATGACCCCAGCTGCTCAAATAAGTGGTCGAAAATCGGACTTCCAGATTGCACTTTATTCGAGCCAGCCACGGCGTCCATATGCGTGAAATCATATTTAAACACTAATGGCATAAAATTATTATTCCAATAAAGCCAATACCACAAGGTAACTATTAATTATTTGCCGAATATTTTAAGTCATAATTATTATTTTACGCTTTTATTTTAAATATATTTTGTATATTTGATGTCTTTAAATTACTTACTTCATATTTTGAATTTAATATATTTAGTTTCTCATATTTATTATTGATTTGTTAATTTGATTATTGCATTATGAGCAATAAAAAAAAACACGTTGTCAATAAATAAATATTTAAAAATTGAAATTAACATGGTTTTCTCGCGTGTAATACTAATCTAATTCCAAACTGGCAAATATGACGACATAAATATTTAAATAGAACATAATTTTAATTCTCAAACAGTGATCATTAAAAAATGTATCCAGACGCACGTGCAACGTGCTCTCTTCTTTTGTGAATGTTTTTTCTCTTTTTCTCCCATAAACGAAGAATCTTCCAGGTCATTATTAGATGTTCCGCATTGAACGTCGGTGCATACATGTGTCCTAGTCAGGGTTAGTCAAAGTGTGATCCGTGTCGGTTTTAAGAAAAAACAAAATGTTCTAATTTTGTGATCCACATTAAAAAAAACTACCGAATTAGTGTGGAAGCTAAACCGCCATTCAAGATGTCCTTCATCTAGCCAAATTTTAGATCAAATGCAAATAAATAATTATCACAAATTAAAATAATACAATACAGTTTAATTGTTCACCTCTTTTGTCACTAATAAATTTTCATATCCCATTGCGAGTATCACGATAGAATTTGTTTTTCCTACAATAAAAAATAAACTACCTTCCAATTTAGAAGAAATTATTAAAAAATGACTTATAGAAAATAACCTGTCTTACCTGCAAGAATGATATGTATTGTTTAAACGGTGACTGATTAATTGTTATGTTTTTACTTACTTACCATCACGCCGTTTCGCCGCGGGGGTAGGCAGAGGGGATAGAGCGCCACGCTCTTCTGTCCTGACACACAATTCTCCCCTCATCCACATTCATACATCTTCTCATACAAGCTCACCGATTGTTGAGGCTTCTAACAGAACCATCCTCCATTATCTGGTTTATCTGGTCTTGCCAAGCCTTCCGCGGACGTCCTCTATTTCTGGTACCATCAACACTTGCGGCATATATTTTTCTTACCATTATCTCCTCATTCATCCGTTCCATATGACCAAACTACCTAAGTGATCCTTTCTTAATCTTACTCACTATACTAACATTCTTTCCTTATTTCTTCATTCTTTACTCTGTCAATAGATTTGCCACATATACGCCTAAGTGGCCTATTTGCCACTGCATTAATTCTACTTTCGTTCCTCTTCTGCCAGCTCCAGGCCTCACTTCCATACTACAGTGTCGGTACCAGAGTTTATTAAATGTAACAAATGGATATAAATATACCTGCAGACAAACGTTTATCAAGACGTTTTGTGGATCTGGTGTTAATTAAAAAAAAAAAAAACCAATCACACTCTTTTACCGATGGCTCAGTGGTCCGTGGAAGGCGAAAGTTTGAGAATCCATTCGACACTATCCTAGGTGCGGCAGCCTGTGCAGTCATGAATAAAGAGAGCCAGCAGGATGAGCGAATATAATGAATATTTTACTATAAATCCCCAGAGCCCGACAGGGAGAACAATGGGCATCGGTCATGAAAAGGAGTGCACAAAAAAGATGAATGCACTGTACCAAGAATGAACCTTTTGAAGGGACTTAGAAATCATGTACAATCAAAGCCATACCATAATTTTGCAATATTCATTCTCAAATATCTAGTTCACTTTTTTATTTATACAAAAATTGTGCAACGTAGGAGATGAATAACGTTTGTAAATTATAAAGTTAATTATGATGTATCCACTTTATTAAATATTTAAATAGTAAGTCATTCAGTAGCACGACTAATCAAAGATATTTCGTTTGCATTTAAATATTACTATTTTTACTATTGTCGTCATTTACGAGTTATTAGTAATAGTAATTATCTATCATTCCATTTTTTGAAAGCCATCTCCTTTATGTATTAATTTTAAAAGCGTAATATATAGATTCGAAAATTTGTCGTCAAAGGTACTGCGTGCTGTAGCATAGTCGGTTAATGCACGTTCCCCGGATTAGAAAGAGATCGAATCCCGGTAGTAACAACAATATTCTTCGATAAAATTTATTTTATATGTATATCTTTCTAATTAATACGTTTAATTAGTATTTAAAATAACATAGACCGTCTGTTCTGAATAATTACAACTTCACAATAAGAATGTGTGTTCTCCTTAATAATATATAAGTTGTATGAACGTGTCCAAAATTTAATAAAAATGAATTTTTAATTGTGGCGTCTCCTATCGATTTACTTAAAACTATTTGAAATTCTGTAAAAACAAAGTAGATGGCTTTCAAATAATGGAATGATAGATGTATTAATTTGAAAAGTGCAACATATGGGTTCGAAAATTTGTACTGTCGCTGTAGCATAGTTGGATAATGCACCTCCCCCGGTTAGGGAAGAGATCCAGGTTCGAATACTGGTAGCGCAACAACAAAATTTTTCTATAAAATTGATTTTATATGTATATCTTTATAATTAATATATTTAATTCATATTTAAAATTCACAGTAAGAATGTGTTCTCCTTAATAATAGTGATTATCCTTAACTGGACCAAATTTTCTACGAAGAATTTTGTTTTCATATACATGGATAGCTTTTAATTGCTTCTCTGTGAGGCTCTATGTAGTAGTACTATTGGGTAAACGGTTACATTGAAATACGGAATTACATCATAGACTCCCCGATGTGTGAGTGTGGTGATGTGGTGCCGAGGAGGAAACCCTTAACCATGTGGTTTTTGCCTGTCTATTACGATTCACAGATTTTTTTTATAATAATCTTGTCAATGGTAATTTTCAACTCCCGATAAACTTGTGTCATCTTCTTTCCCTTAACTCGCCACATTTAAGCTATATAATATCAAATTTCTTGAACGTCAATGGTATTAACTTGTAACGCAATATTCCCTATTCTATAATATTGTTGTACTGCTTTGTATGAAATAATGTTTTAACTTGTTTAATGGCACAAATCACTCTTGAAGGGTGGATTGCCTGTTTAAAAGAAGATGAAGAAACACGGAATTTGATATATAGCACGGATCCGAACAATCTTTTTAAATCAAAGAAGGTTACATTCCCATTTTATTATTATTGTTTTAAGTTCCAAGAACTATATTAACTAAAAACTGGGTTTATCTGTTACACGCATAGTTAGTAGAAGATGGACAAGCCACCCTAAGATGAATAAGGTCTAACGTATTTTTTAACAAAAGTCTATGTACTTTAATTAATTTTATCAGCGCATTCAAATTATCGTCAAAGTCGTACTTTTTCCTTACACACCCTATTCTGTTCCTCAAGCTAGTAAAATATATTTTAATTTAATTTTAAATTGAGGTGAATTTATAACGCATAGTTAATATTCAATTCAAAGAAATTAGAATTATGACAGTTTTTTAATAAAACTAATTTATTTCGCCATTCGCTTACAAAAAATATTCTAATTTAGTTTTTTCGCTTAAGAGTGAAATGATTTATTTTAACTGAGAATGCCGTGACTTCGGGTTATTTAAAATAAAGAAACAATTGTTTTTATTTATAAATGATAAAAATTAACCGCTTCATAATAAGAAGGATGCGATGTAGTTCAAGAGACAATTTATTTGGGTGCGATCGCTATCACGAAAACGCTGGCGATAATGGGCTGGAAATATAACTAGCTAAAATTGCTCTGAACCAACTTACGAGAATATGGAAGGACAGTGACATTAAATAAGCAATTAAAACTATATTGATCCATAATGTTTTTAATCTTCTATATGCAACTGACTTAGCAATAGAGCAACGTCTTCGAAATGTACTGTCGGAGATATACGTTATATATCCCATGAACAGCACGACGCCAATGCACAAATACCTCTTCGTCTTCTTTTAAATAGGCAATCCACCCTTCAAGAGTGATTTGTGCCATTAAGCTAAAAACTTTATTTTATAGAAAAAAATACAATAATATATTACAAGTCAATACCATTATCGTTCAAAAAACTTGCTATTAAATAGATTAAACGTGGCGAGTTAAGGGAAAGAATATGAGACAAGTTAACCGGGAGCTGAAAATTATCATTGACGAGACCACTGTAAAAAAACCTGTCCACAAATATCTCATTTTCACAATAAATTTAACCACGGTAATAAATAAATAAATATAAATAATAATATAAATAAATAAAAATTCGATCACAATTATCATAGCCACAACTCTAGAACGGATAAGATACGAAAGTGTATACATGTTACAGTAAATGTGTGTACCAGCGAAAATATATTTCATATATATGTATCAATTTGAAAGTGCAACATATAAGTTCAAAAATTTGTTATTAAGCAGAACACATTATTATTGTGAAGTTGTAATTATTCAGAACAGACGGTCTGTGATATTTTAAATGTATAAGTGTTTTATATGTAAAGATATACATATAAAATCAATTTTATATAAAAAAAACTGTCGCTGTAGCATAGTTGGATAATGCATCTTCCCCGGATTGGAAATGAGATCCAGGTTCGAATCCCGGTAGTGCAACAACAATATTTTTCGATAAAATTGATTTCATACGTATATCTTTATAATTAATACATTTAATTAGTAATCAAAAATTTGTTGTCAACTTACTATGTTGACGTGGTGTAATAGGTCAGCGCACTTTCCCTGATAGGAAGGGTTCCTGGTCCGAGTCCGAAAATTTTTTTCGATAAATTGATTTTATGTGTGTATTTTTCTAATTGATATATTCAATTTGTATTAAAATATATTTTCATTGACGTTTTAATGAAATCATATTCCCTGAAAAATATTCTATATAAATAGCGCTAGTGAAATTATATGCTGCTCTAAACTGTCAATTTGACAGTTGTGAAACGTCCATTCGCGTGTTTTTGTTTTCGTTTAAAATTATGTCGATTAAAATATTCAATTCGTCTAGCTATCAAAATAGCGCTTAGTTTCGATAAAAATTGTCTTTTTATTTTTTCAAACCAATACACGGACAATTCAATTTTACCGTACTCAGAAGCTGTCTCTAAATTTAAATCATATTCCAAAAAGACTCGCAGAAATTCTTGGCGGGATGAGAAATGTTCAATTGAATTGAGACAGGAAGCGATGCGTCATAATTATAGAAATGATATGAGCCTAGACAATTTTTTTAATGGTAAAAATATTGGATAGATGGATGGTATAAATATTATATTTTTATATGTTCATATTGGCGATGTTCTCATTTTACATCGCCTTCGATAAAATATCATAAAATTGTTTATTTTTGTTGTCGTTTATTAACGATGAAAATGGCGGTCTCTAACTGACAGTTATGAATGCCTACGTACTAAACAATACTTTTCGTTTCAAAACACGGTTGTAGGTTGCACGTTTTAAAACGCGGTAGGTTGTAGATAAATACATTACTAGCCTAGCCACCAAATAAAAATAAATGGTTTTGAATTTATTGAAAAATAAAACATAAAAAAGTCGTTAGGTACGCACACTATTGTCAGACAATATATCTTTTCTCTATGCATCAGATAACTATGGCTCTAGTCCTCTATTATTGTCAGTTTTGCCTTTCTAAGTATATGTAGGGCTTACTTCCAAAACACCTTAAAATGACTATGTGTTTTTGAGTTATGAATGAAAACGTATATTTTGAAAGTAAATGTACAAAATGTTTTCTTTTAATGTAATGTAAATTTTGTTTCTGTATATATCGTTCTGACATACGTTCGTTCAGCCATACTGGATTTTAAATAACTTGATCATCATTTTAGGATTTTAATTTAGGAGGAATAATAACTTATACTCGAGGTATTTTGGAACTAACCCTGATTTAGAACATGTAATTAACATGGATTTAAGTGACTTTTACGAGAAACAATGTGTTCTGTATGTAGCTGACAAAAAATCTTCAAAACTCTATATTTAACTCTAATTATCCCAAATCCATTTTAGGGGGTTTTGGATTTAGGAGCTATATATTAGCGAAGGACAAAACTTCATTTCGTGATGAACGCTTCACGAAATGCATGTTCAAAATGAACACTTCATTCGAAGTATGTTGGTACCACTGGTTGGTCCACTCCCAATTCACGTCGCAATCGCTTCGCACTTCATATAGTACAATAAAGTGTGGTTAAGTCGTTATTTAAACCGTTATTGAACTATACTTCAATGAAATGTCTGAAGTACAAAACGAAGAGCGAAGTATGTAGTGTGATACTTCGCGAAGTATACTTCAATGAACTACATGAAGTGAGCGGCAAATGATCGTTAAATTAATCATGTTCAGTCATAGAAAGTATTCTTGAAAACGTCCGTACATTTTATATATGGGTAAGAAAGTATTATTTTACGTTAAAACTTAAAACATTAAAAACACTATTAACAGTACTCTAACATTAAAAATAAATACATGATAGGATCGTATAAGCGACGGATTTATTTTGTCCAAAGACGTTGGTTAAACGAAAGTACATATATCGTATTATATATGATTGTATAATATTATTGGTAATAGCATAACCTAAATCTATACCTACTGCACGCCACTGCTAATATGTCAATACTGACATGAAGAAAGAAAGAAGAACAAGAATAAATATGAAATGGCTGTACATTTTTAATATTACTGTCACAATATATCTCTTCAAACCTGGCAAATTCTAGAATATTCAAATAAACACACATACAAATGAAGTAGGCAGGTAAAAGAAAAAATGTTTAAAATTTAATAATAACGTAACTTGTAACAGAAAAAGTAAACTAACATTTTGATTATACATTTTTTAATAGAATTAAATAATACTAACAACAATTTTTATTTAATAATTAGTTTGATAATATAAACGAGTTAAGTAAAAAGTGATCTTTCTAGAAGTCCTATTAATTATAATATAATTTAATTAATTAAGGAATTTTGACAGTGTAAATAAACATAATAAATATATAAAATATGATACTAATTATGAAATTCACAGAAATGTTTAGATACATAATATAGCAGAAGATGAAAAAAAGTGGGGGTAAGGGTGAAGATGTTGAAACTATCGTTGTGATAAAGGGAGAGCAAGATGTGTTTGTAGGTAGAATGAATTGGTTAAAATTGAGATTGGGGTGGTTCATAAAAAGAACTCTTTAAGCGTAGTAAGGCTTACGTTGAAAAAGTCAATATCTGTTAACATCTTATTATGGCATTTGCATGGACGTGAATATGCATATCCAAAAAAATAAATTATTTATTCAATGATCAACGATCGTATTGGTTTTTGCATTAATAAATTAAAATTATTTTTTAAATATATCCCACACACAATTTATATAATACATTTTTGTTTTAGATCTTAATATCATTTCACTGAATTAAATACAGTAATTAATTTTCATATTTAACAGGACCATCCCGTTTTTAGGTAACCTATCCTCGTTGTCCTCAAGCAAAATGACCCGTTTTAAAAAAGAGAGCAACCCACGGTAACACTATCAAAAAAAAAAAAAAAGCGCGAAAAATCAAAAAATCCAACGGTAGCGCCTAGTAGCGCGGCGATGACGGCATGCGCAATACGTCTCACACATATGTAATTCGGTCAGAAGCCTACTAGCTAGTTGCAAGTACGCGTAGACAGCTCGCGCACCTTTCTTGACGATTGATTTTTGTTTTTTTATCGAGTCAATTTAAATTTATTGTATGTGAATCCTCCATTTTAACAATGCCTAATCACAAGTGTACTTTTATTATTAACTTAGAAAATAAGTATCGGTTTATAAAGCAAAAAAGTACACCAATCATATGTAAAAAGTGTCGTACAGAATTTAGCGTAACCCAAGGAGTAGATTCTAGAGTCCTGTTTTGAGGACTCTTAAAATAAGTAGATGCGTATATCATACACAAGTACTAGTAATAAAATTAAAATACAGAACGGCTTTGATACCTAAAAAAAATACAAAATAAAGTATGTTCACCTACGCCTTGTCACCCACGCCCATGCAGGCAAAAATGATAGAGTGTCATCCAGACGCGCACTTTTATTTCTTCTACAATCGTATATCTTCCAAAACACGATTCATACTCAAACACAGGCTCATACATGAAACATTGACATTTTTTACTACGCTCGTCTTGAAGTATATCTGTGCGAAAATCCTTTCATCTGTCATTCGCTCCGCATGCCCAAACCGTTTGTCATTCTATCTATTAGGCTCACGTCTCTACGCTACTCTCTGCATTATCTCCTTGTCGGGATTTAAAGGCCATCATACGGTGTAAAACAAGATTACCAAAATATTTTATAGAATAAAACAGCTCAAGAAAAGTGCGAAATATAGATACCTAACGCACTTTAAAAAAAAAACATTATTTTATATAGCGCTCAATATATGTTAACAATGTTACATTTTTATAATATATTATAAAGAATGTTTTATTTAGAGGTGAAATAAAGCACATAAAAATCGTGGTAATGGCCATAGTATTGGCTTTATTGGAAAGATAATTTTATGCCATTTGTTAGCTCGAATAAAGCGCAATCTGGAAGTCCAATTTTCGACCACTTTTTGGAGCAGCTGTAGCTGGGGACGTATATCAGCAATTACGCGAAGAACGTACGCTTCCAAGTCGTCTATGGTCTCTGGTTTATAGTCGTAGACTAGCGACTTCACATTCATATCTCACAAAAAATAATCAAAAATTGTTAGATCTTGGAAGCCAATTCAAAGATCCATTACGCGAAGTTATACGCTCATCGAATGTTTCCTTCAATAAATTGATTGCGGCGCGCGCTGTGGGGCATGTTGCGCCGTCTTGTTGAAACCACAGCTCTTCAATGCCATTCAATTGGGGAACGAAAAAATGAGTAATCATGGGTCTATTGCTGTGCACGATGGCGAATCGACTCATTCGGGTCCTCCTCAATACTACGCTCCACTGCAGCAACAGCCTCTTCGGTGCGCACTGTACGACGTCATCAATTAGAATACGTGGTGCGAAAACGATCCATGATTATTCTAATTACTTGCTCGGATGAACGATTATGTCGACCGTAAAATGGATGTAGCGCACGGCTAGTTTCGCGAACTGAAACACGATTTTCGAAATAAATTTGCAAGCGTTGCTCTGGCGCAAGGAAAAAACGAAAAACAAACCTCTAAAAAAACACCTGATAAGAGGATTCCTAATGTAGTATAATAATTTAAACGGAAGACGGCTCGTTGAAAAATTTACGTTTTTATTATTACGTTTCACAATAACGGGAACATTATTAATGTTCTGTCATTATTGATGGACGTTTCCTACCCTGTCTCTAAACATCTTTCCAGTGATGGTTTCTAGGGGTTCTCATATCTTCTTAAGCTTCTCAACATGTTTTTTGTATTAATAATGTCAGCTCTGCTTTCTACACTGTATTACTGTATCATAATTGGTCTTATAATATATATTTATATTGATGTGTAAATATTCATAACTAAATAATATATAAATATCAAACTAACATTTACGAAAATTAAAATGTTTAAAAACTTATTTGTGAATTCAATACATACACGGTACCTACACATGCAGAGTATAATGCTAAAAAAATGGTTTTAACACATTAAAATTTTAAATTTCAAAAATAAATGTAAGCAAATTTTATTATTTCCTTCCTTCCCGGTGAACTGCGCACACAACACACAACATGATATGTTTATAATAACTATGACCGTACTGATTGTACTCTATTTTTTTCAACATATTTTCTCGCTTTTATTGTCCCATATGAAATCCTCATAAACTCCCTTGTTAATCTAACCTAACTCTAATTAAACTTATTATTTAAAAATAAAAATAATATTATGCAAAGATTTTTTCAAAGTTAGTCAAAAAAAATATCTAAATCGACATAAAAAATAACGGTGATAATTTTTTGGCCTAAAATTAGTTAAAACACCTCAAATAATAAAGGATATGAAATGCTCTATTGTGAATATAAACATGATATTGTTAAACGTCCTACAAATAAATATTTCATAAATCATTTGATATAAACCCAGAATACTGTCCGCGCCTTTGATATAAACTCCACAAATAATTAAAATAACAGTAAGAAATAAAAAAAATCATTAATCTTTATGTATTGACAATTTGACAGCAAGACATAAAAATAGCATTCATATGTAAAAAAAATCTATGTACCTAATAAATTATTAAGGAGAACACATTCTTATCGTGAAATTGTAATTATTCAGAACATGGGTCTGTGATATTTTAAATACTAATTAAATGTATTAATTATAAAAATATACATATAAAACCAATTATATCGAAAAATATTGTTGTCGTTACCGGGATTCGAACCTGGATCTCTTCATATCCGGGGGAAATGTATTGCACAGTGCATTGACGATAATTTTCTAAATTATATGTTACACTTTTCAAATTAATACATCTATCGTTCCATTATTTCATATGTATATTTTTTTAATTAATACATTTAATTTGCACATAATAAATTATTTATTAAAAAAGAATTATCAATCGTTTCCAGATTATATTTTTAAAATAAATTACTTGTAGACTCATTACTGCCACCCGTAAGGTTGCAGGGTTGATGGAGCGTCCAAATGTTACCGGGTATTTTCGTAAATATTGACCGATATCGAGTAGCGATGAGGTGATTGATGGCGTTGAATAGGATTTAAACTTGTGGAATTCAAAGCTCCCATTTACGGAATGCTTGTGAGCTTCCTAGATTTACGATTAAAACTAGTAAATTTAATCAGTTTCACGGAATGCGATACTCGATCAATAGCGAAGGGTATTATTATACATTTTGCCGGATCAACCGAGTCTGACATACCACAAGCAAGTATTTGTAGTCCGCTACGGTATTTGTAGTCCGCTACGGTATTTGTAGTCCGCTACGGTATTTGTAGTCCGCTACGGTAATATCATTATTAATTTAATTTTTAAAATAAAGAAAACTTTGTGCCACAAACCGTCGTAATTTATATCTACTGCTGAGAGAAACAGTGCACCTCAGTTGTGATAAAAAATAAAGAGTTATTATTTTAAATACTAGTTAAATGTATTAATTATAAAGATATATTAAGGTGAACACATTCTTATTGTTAAGTTGTAATTATTCAGAACAGAGGTCTGTGATGTTTTAAATACTAATTTAATGTATTAATTATAAATATATATATATAAAATCAATTTTGTTGAAAAATATTGTTTTTGCGCTACCGGTATTCGAACCTGGATCTCTATTTCCAATCCGGGGAAGTACTAAAAATACTGGCGCTATAACACAATTGGTAGTGTATGCTGTTAATGTACGCCGATGATGCAGTATTAATGGCGAATAATGAACAAGAACTACAGAGGCTAGTGAGTGCAATGTACGATGTATGTTAGGAAAGCGACCTTATTATGAATGTTAACAAGTCGAAAGTGATGGTATTCGAGAAGAAGAAAAGCAAGACACCGTGCTAAATACTTGGAAGTAATGAATGTTTGGAACAAGTAGATAAGTTTGTGTATTTGAGAAGTATGTTTGATAGAAACGGAAAGGCTGAGAATGATATCGAAAGAAGGGTGACTGCAGGGAATAAAGTAAACGGCACTTCGAATGGAATTATATCTAATGGGAATTTGTTAACTGAGGCAAGACTAGCTGTGCACAATGGAGTCTTGGTACCGATACCGATGTATGGAAGTGAGGCATGGAGCTGGCAGAAGAAGAACGAAAGTGGACTGAATGCAGTGGAAATAAGATCACTTAGGCGTATATGTGGCAAATCTATTTATGACAGAGTAAAGAATGAATAAATAAGGAAAGAATGTATAGCTGATGTTAGTATAGTGAGTAAGATTAAGACATAATAAGGAGAGAACGGTGAGATAGGTATATGACACAAGTGTTGATGACATCAGAAATAGAGGATATCCGCGAAAGACTTGGCACGACCGGGTAAACCAGATAATGGAAAATGGTTCTGTTAGAAGCCTCAACATTCGGCAAGCTTGTATGAGAAGATGTATGAATGTGTATGAGGCGAAAATTGTGTGTCAAGACAGAGGAGTGTGGCGCTCTATCCTATCTGCCTACTCCCGTGGGAAACGACAAAAGGATAAGTAAGTAAGTAAGTAAGTAGAAGTTGAATGTTTGAAAATGTTTAAATATCATATCATTTTTCTCTCTATAGAAAATCGTGGAACATTGTGGATCTTATACAAACAAGACTTTTTACAAGTCAATCTGTTCCTATCCACGTTACAATATAAAATAGCCTACACATTGATCACAGGTATTTCATGAAATACTTTCCCCGGAACTCTGAAACGTCAATTTATCTTACCTTGTATGAAACAATGCACCCCATCATACAAAGCAAGATAAATGGACGGCGCTGGCCCAGAAAAAATAAAACATACTGGCTTATTAATGGTTGGCTGAATAACTACTAAATTAAGAATAAGTATTTTATTATTATTATTTATTCTTAATATAGTGCTTTAAACTTATTTTTCACACATTTGCTAAGTTTCATTTTGAATCTATGTAGTTTCTCCTCCTTTCTTATGTTTTCTGGAATTTCATTAAATATCGATTTCTGAGATTTAGCCTTCTTCCCGAATGGCAGTCTCAGTCTATCTTTTCCTCTTGAATATATATTTTTTAGTGAGAATTTTATAAATAAATACAATTACATTGAAATATATTTTCTGCTTAAAGGTCATGATATGAAGGTATTCAGATCTTTCAGCATTGCACTGATACTACTAGGTATATCTATTTTTTCTGAGTATTATTCTCAAAAGTTTATTTTGCAATACTGACAATTGTTGCATTTCCTCTTCATTAGCCAAAAACAAAATGCTGCTGCAGACTCATTACAAGACTCAGTATTACTGAATATTCTGATCCATCCCAGAAGTGAGATTGTTTTAGCAATCTTTTTATTCACGTAAATTTAGCGATAAATTCAATATTTAATCTATTATGACTCCCAAATATTTTAGTTTAGTCACTTCCTTCATATTTTCACCATCTATGATAATTGCTGTTGTGATTGGTATTATTTTATTTCCAATGTTCATGAATTTAGTTTTGTTTCCATTTAGTTTTAGTTGCATAATTATCTCCCGCGATATATATGAGTGCATCGTCTGTAAATAATCTTATTGCTGACTCCTCTGCCATCCAAATTTACCGCAAATTTATATTCTTTCTTCGCCACACAATCCCACATGTTTTTATAACTATTATCAGCATGAAATGACAACATAAAACAAACCATTGATTCAAAATTGACACGCCATTGAATAATAATAAAAAAAATCATTAATATCTGACAGCACGTACAAAAATACGTAGTTAGACTTAATGTAGGTTAACATAGCTTTAGTAAACGGGCAAGACATCGATATGATACTTAGGAAACTACATTAGCACCTCACTCTGCAACAGATTGTACCCTTTCAAACATCTATTCGCTCACTCATCTTACTAGAAGTTCAGTCTATTATATTTCATGCCCTTAACTATAGACAGGGCTCCATTCTTGAATAGAAGGCGAAGGCTACAACACTCGATATTTGATACCTGATAAGTAGGCTGACTTTATTTTCCATCAAATAATAAATTTGAACGAAAAAATTGATAAAATAAATCGTATAATATACTAAATATGTTAATTAGAAAGATATACATATAAAATCAATTTCATCAAAAAATATTGTTGTTGCGCTACTGGGATTCGAACCTGGATCCTCTCTCCAAACCGGGGAAGAAGCATTATCCAACTATGCTACAGCGACGATATTTTTAGCGACAAATTTTCGAACCTATATGTTACCTTTTTTATATTAATACATTTAATCGTTCCATTAT
Organism: Eubasilissa splendida; assembly: GCA_031772225.1. Lineage (NCBI taxonomy): Eukaryota > Metazoa > Arthropoda > Insecta > Trichoptera > Phryganeidae > Eubasilissa > Eubasilissa splendida. The sequence goes on along the minus strand of CM062853.1, from coordinate 9,848,535 downwards.
TTGATAGCATACGCCAGAATTATCAATTCATTTTTATTAAATTTTGGACACATTGATACAACTTTATTAGGAGAACATATTCTTATTGTGAAGTTGTAATTATTCAGAACATAGGTCTGTGATATTTTAAATATTAATTAAATATGAATCCCGGTGGCGCAACAATAATATTTTTCGATATAATTGATTTTACATGTATATCTTTCTAATTAATATAGTTCTGTTTTGGATGGATGGATTATCGATTATCGTTTTTACTATCAGATATCGCAGAGTAAAATGAGTTTACTACGGGATGTACTTTCGAGAAGTAAAATTTTTTTTACCAACGATCAACGACCCCTTTTCGCAAAAAAAATGACTTTAGTCACACAACCGACCCTAAGTATTCTTCGGCCTAAAGTTCTGCCTAAGATAATCTTATTTTCGAGGCCGTCATGTTAACGCATAACTTGGCCGAAGAATTGAAAAAACTTTTGTCGACGGTGATTGGATTACTTGTCACACATTCTAAGTGTACTCGAGCAAAAACTCAAAGAAAACTAGCTGTCCCGTTAATGATAACCTCATTTGCTCAAAGACATGCATGTTTTATAGGACCGCGGATATACAATAGCTACCACAAAAGATGACAACGGTACCGTATCCTAAATTCTGCGTGCTTATAAAGGAATGGCTTTTCAAAATTGGAAGAAGAGTTCCTTAAATGATCAAAGCTACTCATTTTATGTAATTATTTGTTGTCCTTACATCCTTGCTTGTTTCTTTTCTTTTACTTCTTAAATGTCTTTAATCTGTATCAAAAATTTTACTTTGTTCACATTACTTGTCTCCTTTTTGATTTTTCTCTTTTTTACCATTTAATTTAATTTGTTACCTTACTCCCAATTTATAATCTAGCTAATGGAACCTAATGGCTACCTACCTCAGAACAGGTACTTTATATGTACCTAACGAAGTAGGTGGCGGCCAACAAATAAAAATGGAATGTAGTATTAATACTTGTACTTTCTGGTGTATTGGTTACTTTAAGGACTTTTTGATCGATGCAAGCTTTAAAGGAATGTTGTTTTAAAAATAAACTTTTATTTATCGACACTGAAAATGAAAGTAAAAAAGCTTTTTTTTAATCCGTCCAAGTATGTCTCTTAGTGATTTTGTAAGATTTGTAGTGCGTCTCATGCAAAGCGGTCAAGTTTTTAAATTGCTGCCGGTAGTAACTTCGTATTCAGCTTAACGCCTCTGGAGTTATCTTGAGGACTTCTGAGATTTCTGATGGATCAAATTTGCAGGCACACCAGTCTTTCGATCCATTAAACATTCTGATTGGATAACAGCTATGACTAATTCATAGCTTACTGAGAAAGTTAAAATCAGACTTATGTCGTTGGGTTCCCAATAATTGCAACCTTCCATCAATATTTTTACCTATTAATATTACGTTTTTAGTAAAATGCATTATAGAAAATACGGATCTATTGTGTAATACCATAAAAGACAAGGAGTATTACTTAAGATCCTAGAAAAGGTATGAGAAAATCGACTAAGGTGGTATGGTTGTATTAATACAGGGGAAGCACCACTAATCAGTTGATCGAAAGAGCCGGAAGAGTGGAATACTTTTAACAACATGGATATGTATAATCCTTAAAAATCCTAAACCTAATAAACTTGACATTCCGTAATTGCGATACACAACGCAAGCGGACTAGGAAACCTGACCTATGTGAAAAAACTAGAAGAAAGAAGCAGTAGTAAAAAGGTGGATCCATCCATCATTTAAGAAGCAAATCAGTCAGCGAAATCAAAATTAAAACTAAATTAGATCGGAGTGAGATTCTTAGAGGTGATAAAAAAAAACCTTTTACTTTGAAATAATTAATGTCTTATTTAAATATGTCGATATTTGTCGTAAAATTAAATGGTTAACATTGGTTAAAAAAAGTTCCGGGTACGAGTCCCGATGGTAACTAAATATTTTTTCTATGGACAGATTTGTTCTGTACACATAGATTTGTAAGTGAAAATAGTAATCAAAATATATCTGGAGCACAAAATGTAATTTCTAACGGCAACGAGCCACGTTGCAATATTACAACTTGTAAATTTTCGCCGAAAGTGAGGAGATCTCAACATCAAATTTAATGAAACCGCTGCGCAAAATTTGAATTATATTATGTCACGTAGACGCTCTTGAATAAGACAGACTAGCTTTTGCCGAGAAATAGCCGAACTAATCTGATATTAGATCTAAATGTAACTTCCAACTCTTTAAGAAACACCACAATTTACAATATCTTGCGTACAAGCATAGATGCCGGAATAATTCAGGACAGGGGGGAATAGGCACTCACCACAATCCGGATTCTGCTGGCATCTCCAAAGATGTGGACTGTATACCGGTTAACTCACTATTTTGTCAAAGGTTCCGACACAAAGTATAGACGCGAAGTCTCAAGATTAGAATAATATTGTAAATTGTACCGTACACGTATAACCGTATTGGTTCAAGATCGCCAATCGACTGGATGTGAAGGAGGGGGGAAAGGCACAGTGCATTATTTTCGTTCAATAATTAATATTTATACACTAAATGTACAATGCAAATTGTGGACAAAACCCTTCCCTGAAAGTGAGAATAAACAAGTTTATAAAATTCATAAAATTTAGAGAGGTTTTGATGGCCATATAGAGTGTATGAATGATGCGCAACTCCCGAAATGGCTGCTCAAACCTGAAGAAAGCCGAAAAATAGGAAAACCCAAAATGAGGTGGCCAGACGATATCAATAAAGACATATATATTCTTGACATCGGCAATTAGAGTGAAGAAGCCCAGTGTAGAGACCGGTGGAGGTATATTCTTGAGGAGACCACAGTTGTAGAGCCATGAATAATGATTATGTAGCAAAAATCCTTTTCTGGTAATACGATATTTTCTCCCGATAGTTTGATCAACAAAAAACAATGTAATAAATAATATTAACGTTTTAGGTTCTTGTACACATGTGTAGGACTGACAGAGATGAGTGTTGTTAGAACCCGAGCTTTTAGTACTAACTTACAAATTGATTACCATACCCGTGTAAAAAGGTCATTTGTGGGGTATTATTAATTATATCCATCAAATAACTCTAACGAGAAATAAAGCAAATGTGGTTATTAAAAAGGAGATTAAATCATACATGAAATATTTAGAATATTCATTAAACTTTTGTTTTAATGAACAATGCATGACAAACTATGTATTATTTTAATTAGAAATAATTTTATATCCGTCCAAAATTTGAATATTTGTTACATATTATTAACTTTAGTTTTAAAATATCAATAAATCAATGGATAAAGTAAAAGGGGCTTTAAACATCACGGAAGTTTAGCCCTTAAATCCTCGAATTTAAAGCACATTTCACCGTGAATGTATTCGTAACAACGTACACCTGCTTTTAAATATACCCGCTCTCTACCCTAACCTAACAATTTACAATGCAAATGAAGCTTATGGTTTCGTGGTTTTATCGCTAGGGGTTGAAACCGGACGACCGTCAACATTATTAAAATGTATTTATATTGTTCCATTTGATGACATTTTCTATGAGAGGGTAAAATTTGGCGGTTAGAAGACAATAACTATGACAAAATAATACACGCACGCTGTATTTTGTATATATGACCTATTATTTTTTTTTAAATACAGGATATCATCACGACGTGGTGATGTGATCCAGACGCTGTGTCTCCATTTTTATGAAAGTGGTATTTTATAAAGAACAGCTGGAGGGGAGGGGGGTGAGCCCACCCTTTCCCGGGACCGGTTTCCTTGTCAGTCCCACTCATCAAGGCTAATAAAAAATACGCGACTTTAATTTAATTACATTTTAACAATTACAAAACGAAAAAGGAGAAGAAATTCAAGATATCAGCAATTATTTTTTTTTAATCCTCCAGCGTCCCTCAAGTGCTGTATTTATTCATAAAAAATCATATTACACATAGATCCATAAAAAACATAGTATTACATGTAAGAGCAGATTAAAAATTAAGGTGCAGTTGTTCAAGGCAGACACTCAGAGATCAATTCATCAAAAACACTCCCAAAAGAGGGACAGTGGACGAGACGCAAAATGATTGGAGTCACACTCGGTCACAGTGGTCTTAAGTCATGTTTCTTTCGTTTCGAGATATTTAAAGGTCCGCGTTTCGATTGATTAAAATATATTTTCATATTACACAACACAATGTTTAAAAAATTATTTAGTCCACTAGATTTATAATTTACATGCTGCATGCAGCTTATGAGTGAATAAAAAAATTAAGGTATAAACACTAGCAGAATACCGTTGAACGTTGTAACAATACACTGGACATAACGCTACAAATTTTTCAGTTATAATTTAGATCATATTGTATTCATTTAAAACAATATGACGCGAAATAATTCATTTGATCTTTTGACTTCGACCACTTTCATAATAATGGGCACATGTAGGAGGAGCAAAATCACTGCATTGAATTTAATTAAGTTCCATGATAATATTTATTACAATAAATAATACAATAAAAAGTTTATTTCACGAATGATATGTCAACAACAGCAGTGTGTGAACAAGCTTGAGAGTGCAGGATTAAATTTAGCGATGATATTTTCACGTACATACTTACATTATTTACATTATTGATGGAGCAGTTAAGTAGAACACGGATGCAGATAAAGTGCAAGATTCGAACTGGACAGATTTGACAAGATGCCCGGTGAACATTTATGCAGTCGCCCTTGAAGCTATATCAGTACTGCTAAGAAATGATGATGATTTCATTATTATTAGACTCATAGTTATCAAGTGAAGCATCTATTGGAAGCGATAATCTTTTTAACCCAGCTTTGCCGAAGGGGGTATCCTAAATACCCCAAATCAACCATTATCTCGATAAATCGGTAATTAATTATAATAAAAATCCCAATTAAATGCATTAATTAGAAAAATATACATATAAAATTAATTTTATATTAAAAATAATGTTGTTGCTATCGCGATTCGAATCTGGATCTCTTCCAATCCAGGGAACGTGCAATATCCGATTATGCTATACCAACACAATGGATTAAAATATATATATATATATTAAGGAAAACACATTCTTATTGTGAAGTTGTAATTATTCAGAACATAGGTCTGTGATATTATAAATACTAATTAAATGTATTTCTTAGAAATATATATATATATAAAATTGATCATACATATCTTTATAATTAATTCATTTAATTAGTATTTAAAATATCACACACCTATGTTCTGAATAACTACAACTTCACAATAAGAATGTGTTCTCCTTGATAATATATAAGTTGTATCAATGTGTCCAAAATTTAATAAAAATTCATTGTTAATTCTGGCGTCTCCTATCAGACTACTAAAAGGTATTTACGATTCCGTAAAAATAATGTAGATGGCTTTCAAATAATGGAACGATAGATGTGTTAATTTGAAAAGTGTAACATATATGTAGGTTCGAAAGTTTGTCGTCAATCCACTGTGTTGGCATAGCATAATCGCATAATGCACGTTTCCAATATTGGAAGAGATCCAGGTTCGAATCCCGGTAGCAACAACAATATTTTTTGATAAAATTGATTTTATATGTATATCTTTCTAATTAATGCATTTAATTTGCATTTAAAATATCACAGACCTATGTTCTGAATAATTACAACTTCACAATAATAATGTGTTCTCCTTAATATAATAAAAATCGTAATACCACGAATGTGAACATTCACATTTTGATTTCAAGAAATTGTCTTGACTTTATTATCCGATCACCAAAGAATTCTTAGAAATAATATATAGATTGATATCAAGAATCTAGAATTATTGTGCCGAGTGAGAGATACCGAGACAAATAAAATCCTCGGAATTTCTATTTCGAGGATTTTTTTTACGTACTTCTACAAATAGAAAGATCTCAATTAAGGTGGCTTGGACACCTCTTGCAAATGTACAGAAAGATGTATCATACTAACAACTCCTGAAGGAAAGTGGCCCAAGGGTATGGGTAGCTCCAGATTAAGCTGGGATAAAAGGCAACAATGAAGACGAGTCTTGATTGGCCAGCAAGTAGTATTGTGGCGGCGTAAGACAGGGGAAGATGGAATATCGGGCTCCCCAACTCTCCTAGAATAAGGAGATGTCCTTTTCATGTGTTGACAAATCATTTCATATGTGTGAAAAGAGCAGATTAAAAGTTGTACGAAAAGGGATATACTAGTAGTATGTCGGCAGAGACCACATGCACATGACTAGTCAACCAACATGTTAACAACAGTTTAGTGAACACGGAAACCTTTATATTTATAAAAAGTGATATTGATTACTAAAAACAGTATGTATATAAAAAGTACAGAATTCTAATTGATGTTTAAATTAACATTCACCGAGCAAAATGTACATTACCATAAACCCTGATTTAGGCAAAAGTTTATTTTAATATCCAGACTCTGCATAATTTAAGATTTTCTTCCACGGCTTTTATAATCTTTAGTAGGCCTCGTTAATCAAACACCTAAACAGCGACAGTTTTTCTTTATATTTTACAATTAATATACGGACAATTTGATAATCTCAATACACCTATAAGACAATTATAGTAATACTTATAGTAAATACTAAATAGTAAATATTTAAATAGTGGAATCTCTATCGATCGTTCTCCGAATAATCGTTTTCCCGCATGTATCATTTATTTCTTCCAGTCTCGAATTAAATTAACACAAAACACGCAAAAATAGATCGCATCAATCGTTCCTCTGCGCATCATTTTATCGCATTAATCGTTTGAATTTTGCAGCATATTTCATTATACTGGCTTATTTTATAATTGCCTACCTAACGGCACATTGACGTCAAAGAGCGAGTGTTTTTTTATGCGAATTCAATAATTGATGCCGAAAAATCTACCATTTGCAACACTGAAATTTTAAAATTCTGTTTACTTACTACGGCATTAACGCAACGGCCAAAACACATGATGAAAGATTAGGTATTATACAATTTTATTTGTATTTAAACATAATCAATAATGTACTGTAATGTAATACAATGTATTTTTTTAAGAATATGACGCATGAAAGTAACTTTTTTCTATATTTCCGCATTCATAGTTTATTTCAGTAGGCCTCTTCAAAAACGATAGATAGAGGTTTCACTGTATTGAAATGTTGTATTTGAACATAAATTTATAATTATTCTTAATTAGGTATAAAACATCAATATTATAAATACTGCTTAAGAATGGGAGAGTTTAACACAGTTGGAATAAGATCAGTGTGAAAAATTGATAGTTCGCCAGATAGATAAAGCAATTAAACAGACACAACCGACTATACCGCATGTATACAATATTTTAAAACTAAATATTAAAAATATGAGTTGAAAATGCTCAAGCTGCATGTACCTAATCTCAACCATGTCAGAGATATAAGATATGATTTTTTTATTTTTATAAGAAATACCTTGCCTCGTGGATAAAAAAAATATTGGTCGATGTCAGTGTGAAAAGTATCGATATCAAAAGTATGCAGGGCACGAACCTTTTGGACCCCTATCTAATATGGTCTCCAATGCGTTCCATTTGCTGCATTGGCGTAGTTACGCCGCTGTCTAACGCTAATATTTAACAAACTGTTTGATATTGTGCTACTATATTAGACAACCACGAGCAGGCAAGGATGTATTAAATGGTACGGTATGCTTAATTCTACAATACACCCGGTAAAGCATCCCTATTGATGCGGTAGTCCTAACTTATGCGAATTTTTCGCTGGACATCCTTTACGAACAAAAAACCAAGAACAGTGTTAATTTATATTATGCACTTTATAAAAAAAATACCTATGACCTTTATTAAAAATGTTCCAAGTTACAATTACGAGTTGTAATTCTATTATTTTTTTTAATTACGACTATTTTTTAAGTCATCGGTGGTTCAACTCGTAAGTTAAAAGAACCTCCACTGAGTACAAGATCAGTACTTTTGATGATTATATGTTCTGCTGTTTTTATTATATTGAATAGTCACTTTTTTACGCAATTCCATCTTCATTTCATTCTATGTGAAATAAAAATGAATTGAAATAGATCTAGTCTCGATATAAGATCGAATCTCCTATGAGAGTAAATATAAAAATGAAACGAAAAGGAAAAATATGAGGTTCAGATAAGCGTATTACTTGATAAAACGGTAGATTCATAAGTCAACTTTTGGCGAGATGGTTATGGGACAGATATATTTACCAAAAACGAGCGAGAAAAGTTAAAACATCTCAAAATCTGCTGACCGCATATGTGAATCTGATTCAGCTTAACGTTTTGAAAGAAAACCATGTCGGCAATGTGTTTTAAAAACCAATCAGAGTTATTGCATTTCTGAACATTTTGCTAATAAAATTGTAAGTAATTTAATGATCCTAAACATGTCCGGTTGACAGAGGTACAACTTTGTAAAATTTACAATAATGTAGTAATAATACTCTGCCACTTGACTAGATCCAAGGCATGTTCTCGAGTGTCAGTGCATTTTTTTTGTGTTAATGTTAAACGAGAAAAAATATGTCAAATATTTAATAAAATTATAATTTTGCTAATTGTATCGCTTAAATAGTTTGGTCATGAATAACAAATGAATAGTGAGAAAGACGCGAATGTTGATGGCACCGGCATCAGAAATAGAAGAAGTCCGCGGAATACTTAATACATGACCAATCCAGATACTGGAAGATAGTCACAATAACATATGATATAAGATGTTAAATATGGATGAGACTATAGTTGTGTGTCAAGACAGAATAGTGTGGCGCTCCATCCTCTCTGCCTAGTCCCGCAGAGAAAAACGGCGTGACAGCAAGTAAGTTAGTCGAGTTGTTAATAATTAAATTAGAAAATTACTAAAGTGTTGTATAAAAACTAAAATAAATAATATATCACTTTGTTTAAACCACTATTTATTGATAAATCAACTTGTTACAACAGCTATTGTATTTTCTTCAAAAACAATGTATACTAAAATTAAAAATTCAAGTGTAGATAAAAACAAAACTATAAAAGTATAAGTGGTGGGTGACTAATTAGGAACTACTGTGAAAATTGTATTTGGTTAACCATAATATTTAATTTGCTATTAACACTTTTTCTTATTCCTGAAATTTCAAATTTATCTAACTGTAAACCCCTAGTATTTGTATGTACAATTTCTAAACCCTTGTTAATGTCAAAAGAATGGATTGTTTCCAAGAAATGATTGGCGAATTCAGAATAGTTGTTGCTGTTTAGACATCTCAAATCCTTTTTGCAAATAGTCACCTTGTAAATTTGTTTTCACGGTAGTTCTTAATTAGTTACCTACGACCTTTTTCTATGTTTGCATTTTTAATTTTAGTATAGTATACATTGTTTCCCGAAAAAGATACCATAATAAATAATGGTTTAAAAAAAGGCGTTTTATCTTATTATTTATATAATATGTGGCCACAAAGTAAGTGTGCTAGTATTGAATAAAAAATAAAATGCTTGTGAAAAATCAATTAAATTAAATGATATTCTGTTTACAGGATTAGCTTATAGGTAACTTACCGGATTAAATCATGAATGTACGTACGCAAAGTCACATTGCCTACACGCAGCAGGTACACCTAGAAGTATCCCAGCCCACCACGCTACACCGAGATCCGTGTCGAGGTCAGCTTTTTTTCCTAAATTAATTAACGTATTAAAGGAAAAAATGCGACTTTTTTCGTAACGTGCTTTCTGTTTATTAATTTACCAATCACGTGCTCTTTGACAACTTCGTAAACGCATAAACCAAATAGTAAAATAATTATAGTTTTTCTAACATCGCCTGCCCAGCTACTATATTTCCTGAAACAGAACAACACACTCGATCTTCCGGATTCAGTGCACACGAGTAGAAAACGTCAAGTAAACTTCTAAAAAATGATTTATAAATTAATTTAGTTACCTTTAAAAATTATGCTAGAATAAGGCGATTCTGCATATAAAGCGTCCGCGCCTAGATATAAAAAATATATATATTTTAAAAAATATATATTTATCGAAAAATATTGTTGTTGCGCTACAGGGATTCGAACCTGAATATCTTTCCAAACCGGGGAAGGTGCATTATCAAACTATGCTACAGCGACAGTACTTTTGACGACAAATTTTCGAACCTATATGTTAAACTTTTTCAAATTAATACATCCATCGTTCCATTATTTGAAAGCCATTGTTTTTACAGAATCTCAAGTATCTTTGAGTAAACCGATAGAAGATGCCAGAATTAACAATTCATTTTTATAAACTTTTGGACACATTGATACAACTTATATATTATTAAGGAGAACACGTAATATAGAATGTAATGTGGTGTTGCATTACAAACAATGCATTTTCCCCGGATATGAAGAAATCCAGGTTGATCCAGATCCAGATCCAAAATTGATTTTATATGTATATCTTTCTAATTAATACATTTAATTTGTATTTAAAATATCACAGACCGTCTGTTCTGAATAATTACAACTTCACAATAAGAATGTGTTCTCCTTAATAAAAAAATATAGTAAAATGTATAGAGGGATTTTATTGGACCTATTTACCCTTCCAATTCATGTATCAATATAAAATACTTATGGTTTTTGTATTAATAAGATAATTTATAAAAGTGTCAAAGCGAATAGCGCTGATACGCTTATATTAGTAGATTATTTATTTAATTAATTATAAAAAGAGTATATTAACAGTATAAATAATCATAAAAAAACTAATACGAAGTACATAATAATAGGTAACATAATAGTTTACAATATAACAGTTGAGGCAGACGCCGGAGCGCATCCTCTGCGGACTGCGTGATTCTGAATGATGCACGTGAGATTAGAAGGAATAGGTCATCGGATCCCCTGGAACGATGACCTATTAAGAAATTAAAGGAATCTCGGACATTTCCGGGTATTTATTAGGGTGTGGGTCTCTCGCTGGGGTTACTGGGATGAGCGATGCCGGGAAGCGAACGGAGAATTCTACTGGCTCTCCCTCGCACCTCTTGCGACCTGGACAGGGTGAATTTCTGCCAGACTGTGACCGAGTTCTGCGACAGCAACACATAAATGTGACGTCTACCCTCCACTTTTGGGGGTGTATGATTTATATAGTTTCTCTCTGGCTGCCTTCTAAATTTAATGTGATAACGAGTCTCGCGTCAAATTGTACAGGTATGGCTCTGGTACGATGATACCGGAGCCAACCCTTATCATGGTATTATGATAATTATGTAATTAAATAAATATGTAATTATGACGAATCGAAACGAGAGTAAACAACTCTCAAAACGATTCGTGATAGGGTGTAAATAAATAAAAAATATAAGGTAATAAAATATTACTAGAAGAAGATAAAAAACGGCGGGAGAAAGAGTGATGAGGTTGAAATTATTATTGTGGTAAAGGAAGAGCAAGATGTGCTTGTAGGTAGAATGATTAGACAAAATTAAAATTGTAAGGATATAAATTGGAAGGTATAGGAGGTCTAATCGTATGTTGAGTATTCAAAGTAACGTAGACTAAAGAAATGAAAAAAATATATATATTATAAGAGCCGCATATAGTTTTTTAGTAAATAGATGCTTAAATGTAAAAGACACAGCAGTTAACGCTATACAGATGAACATTCGAATACATGTAATATTTAATAATTATTGACTTCTTGGAACACATCTTTCTGGTAAGACAGAAAGATGAAGCATGAACAATTTTTAAGTGCTCTCGGCTTGTTTTACGATCCACTTGCGCAGGAATTATCCTTAAAAAATCCTTTGGTATCCCCGTTTAAGTTAAGTATCTTTCTTAGAAATACATTATAATCTAAAGCAGAGGTTCCCGACCGGTGTGTACACGGCACACCAGTGTGCCGTGTGCGATTGGGAAGTGTACAGATCTCTTTTTTTTGGTCAAAGCACTTCAAGAATGTGTTGTGTACCAATACACGTCAATGTGTGCAAGAGCGAGAAAAAAACAAAGTTATATGACAGCTTCACGTTATACAACGCACGATACATGATATTGATTGTGTACACCGTGCACAATGTGCTCTTGTTTTATATCGTACTTCAGTTGAATTTGTTTTATTTGGGTACCTAACGTTTTAGAATTGTATTTGATAAAAATGAGTGAAATCGGAACTAAAATAAAATATTAACTATAATAAAATATACTGTTCACTTGTACCAAAATTCATTCTCTTCACCTACTAGTCATTATTATTATTATTATTATGATTATGTAATTAATATTATTTCATTCCCTATCCATAAGACAAATCTATGCAAGTACTATTTATTATATTGTAATAACTAAAAAAAAATTGTACCAACAGTTTTGTCAGATCAGCTGTCGACTGTATGACAGAAATGCGTCCAATAAAATTAGAGCGTTCACACTCTGCTCAACTTAAAATTGTTTATTTTCATTACTATCATTGCATTATGACAAATGCACTAATAATTGTTATAGAACATGCCAGAAAGCATACAATTTTCATACTTTTCTATAATTTTATAATAAAACATAATATTATAATGAATTTTGGACGTGGTTATTTTTTTCAGCCGAAACACACAAAATATGTTAATTTAAATGTTTGAATATGTTCATAAGTATTCTTCAGCGTGTCGCGAACTATTTTTAAAGTTTCGGAACGTTGAGAACTACTGGTCTAGACATATTCTTTGTGTGAAAATCGACACGGATGGTTACGTGTTTTAAACATTTTGATGAAAGTATGGTAATAAAAGTGCTTAAACGTGGAAGAATTCACACTTTCGTGATAACAAAAAGACAATAGAATTTCACAAATTACTGCATTCATAAATATAAAAAAAATGATGGCTTATAAAAGAGCTTTGCTCAAACGGCGCACAGATACGAAAAAAACTATAGCTTCATGATCGTCTCCATCCTTAGATAAAGCAAAAGGCAAAGATGATTCATGAACCCAGTGACGTAACTATGCCAATGCAGTGCATTGGGGCCCACGTTAGATAGGGGACCAAAATGTACGCGGCCTACAATCCATTTGTCATTGATACTGTTGCGAGTATAAATACCTTTCAAAGCGTAAACAGTACCCAGTCCATAGCAAAATTATAAAATTTAAAAAATCGCTTTTCACATGTATCACGAAACCACGTAAATGAATATTATTAAATAAGAAACTATTTTTTTTTCTAAACAAATAATAAATATCTCATAGAGACGAAGCAATTTTTTATTAAAGGAAAAATATGGAAGTATGGGTAATTACAGGGTTTACGATCTGCCTTTGACCGGCTTAAGTGATCACTTTACACAATGCAACGTTCAATATATGGAAGCACTTCGAACACCACTACACTATCGCCATCTAAACGTAAGCCCTGTAATTATCCTTACTTCCATATTTTTCCATGAATAAAAAATAGCTTAGTCTCTATGAGATATCTATTATTTGTTTAATAACAGTGCCTTTTCTAGGTGAAAATGCAGTAATTGTGTGTTCTTGGACATATTCAAATACTGTTAATTTTTTTCTATTTAATGGAAAAATCACATAGTACTGATATTCGTATAAATTATATAGAATACTTATTTATACGAATACTTATTCGTTTTGCATTGGGGCCCAATGTTACGCCACTGCATGAATCATCTCTCCAAAGTCAAAGCTTTAATAGGTAAGTATTACATAATACAGAAATTTTCCCCTATTGGTTTACAGCGCTTTGAGTGAACCGGAAGAATTGGTAACTGAATATTAATAATAAAATCAAATATTTAGATACCGGATATGTTTCATTATATTTTGGTACGTTCAGCGCCAAAAGAATTTTTTTTCTTCTTTTTTTAAATAGGCAATCCACCCTTCTAGAGTGATTTATGCCATTAATCGAGTTAAATCTTTATTATATAGAAAAAAGTACAATGATATTATAGAATAGGAAATATTACATTACAAGTCAATACCATTGTCGTTCAAAAAATTTGCTATTATATAGATTAAATGTGGCGAGTTAAGGGAAAAAAGATGACACAAGTTAACCGGGAGATGAAAATTACCATTGACGAGATTACTGTAAAAAAAACTTGTGATTCGCAACGGACAGGCAAAAAAGATATGGTCAAGGGTTTTCACCTCGCCACCACACTCACACATTGGGGAATCTATTAAGTTCAATCTGAATAAATGTGAGGCTACCTGACAATGCCCAATTCTCATTCTAGAGATATTTGATATTGTTCTTTTGGAGACTTTCCTTTTGGTGAACCAGGGGGTGCGGGGAATAGACCATTGAATTATTTTAAGCCGATTACCCTTATGATTATTTGGATCCATCCATTGTGCAGTCCACATAGAATTCGTACATTTTTTTACCATATTGAGTCTGTCATACATCGGGATATGTAATTGATGGGGGAAAACTCGCCAAATCATTCTAATTGTTAAAAATATTCGAGACCATTGCTTTCAAAAAGTTAAAAATTGTGCTCTTCTTTTAAGAACCCTCTCATGGCTCTCAAAACAGTATAAATGATATACCTAACATGGTCAGGAATAATAAATAAAAAAAGGATTAAATAAATGTAGGCGAAAAGGATAAATGTCGTTACAAAAATTATTTTAGCGAACTAATGGTCCAGTTACAAGCCTTAATAATCGGCGAGCTTGTATGAGAAGACGTATGGGGATTATGCGAGATTGTTTGTCAGAACAGAAAAGTGTGGCGCTCTATCCTCTCTGCCTACCCTCGCGGAGAAACGGCGTGATGGTAAGTTAGTTAGTTAACTGGTAGACAATTTTTTTGAGGAACATCACTGACGAAATACAATTATAAAACTGAAATATGAAAGCTCTTTGTTATTCGTACATTAAAGTTTAATATCAGACGAAACCTTAAGATTGTCTTCAAATTAAATATACCACCAAGTCTCAAGAAGAAAGCCTTTCAGGAATGCGTACTACATTTCCTGACGTACGTGCATAGCCAGACCGAACTCGAATAAAACTGAAATGATAGTTTGTGAAAGGAAAAACAAATGGTCTAAAAAGGTGGCTCGGTGAAGACCTCGGACCGGAAGACGAAATGTGGACAAGCCAATGATCTGCTGGACCGATGACATAGGGGCAGAGTAGCGGGCAGACAGAGAACCCACGATACCAGCATCAGAAAAGTTTGGAGGGAGTTGAGGGAGGTGTATGGGCGGCATGTACTATCGTGTGCCTCAAAAATATCGACAATCACTTGCAGTATCCAAACAACATTTGTTTGATTGTTATTATATAACTGTGAAGGCTTCGTAAAGTTTGATGTATTCAGATATAATAGTATCGAAACCAATCTTGCTCCCGTAACGATATAAATATTGTCATTTTTCAAGTGATGTTTTGTATAACAATTTAGTAATTAGGTTAGTAGGCATATTTTTAAAATAATTGTAATTTATATATGCCGGTGAATATTGAAAATATGAGGTCTTCTTCCCTTTTCTTCTTCTAAAAATCTAAGAAGACTGTGAATGACCGAGTAATGTTTAATAATATGTGAAAATACAAGAAGGAACGCGAGCAAACATAATAGACAAAATAAATAAAGGTCTGCCAAAATAGTTCGGGGATAAATAAATAAAAAGATAGCCGTGAATGATATAAGAATTCAAAAGCGGCAACGAAAGACCAACCAAATTGACCAACATAATAAAGTCAGATTATTTGTGGTAGACGAGTGCGGTCGGCATAGAAGAAAAAATGTGTGCCAAATTAAGAACATATGGCGTTCTATCCTCTCAGCCCATCGCAATATGATACAGTATGTAAATGCATAATTACTTCTTGCATTTATATTCTAAATTGTTTAAAACTGAAATTTGTAGAAGTGTAGAAAAGGTCGTATATGCCCAATAGGCGGTAAGCAAATAAAATCCATTGAAATGTAAATGAAACAATGTTAGCGTGTACAGTTCTTGTTCAAATAAATACACTTATTAAGTCTATCCGTCTCGCCCACTGACATGCTATAATTGTGTTTGTTTGTGAATATTTCTAAAGTTTTCGAACCGTTAGTTTGTAAATTCAATTTCGCAAACTTTTTGGGATCCGTTGAAATTAAATGTAGGTAAAATAATTTTCGGAACTGAGTTATCCATTAGCAGTTAAATAAACTTGTAAAGTGCCGTTGCCAGTTTTAGAACAAAGAAAATGGTTCCCGATAAACATAAATCTCGAGCCATAATGATTTCGCGGAAAACAGTTTATTTGCAAAATGGCTGAAAGGCAGATATGGGAAATCGGTCCGAGTCGTAAATCGCAGTAAAATCATGCGGTGGACCCGAACCCTGTCTGAACAAAACGGACGCGGATCTGTCCAGGAAACTGGTGAAATGTCTGATAGTAACTGTTACATGTATCGGACGGAGTAGGTACCGAACGATATTATTTCACCGTATTAATAATTTGTTATCGGATTAGCAAATCGATGTTGCCAGGTTGTGACCTAATATTTCAATGCACTTGTAGGTATATACGACTACGTAAGTGGGTACTTTAGGGGGAAGATTGATGACAAGATATTCGCAGGCACCTACATTGTCGCGTCTCGCGAGAACTAAAATTTGGCAAAAATTTGTAGAATTACGCGGTTTGTTGACCATGAACGAGCTTTCGGTTCGATAATGTTACAAATACGTAATTTGACGTTTCTTACTAATACATTATACGTTTGTATGATTTAACCCGGAGAAAATTTGCGATCAATGCGTGTTCAAGAATAATTACAAAAATATTTAAGTAATTATCAATTCAATCATAGCGACGTTTTAGCTTTCATATATATATCACAAATTAAGAGCCGGGTCGAACGTAACAGATTTCTAATACAATAAACAGAATGAAACAAGTTAGCGGAATAGTGAATTTTAGACAATTTATTAGCAGGGTAGGCAGTCAAAAATGCCCAGTAAATTATCGTTCCCGATCCACGCGCAGTACTGTGAGTTCTATCCTTCGGATGAAAAGCCACTTCGGCAATGCGTAATGCATTAAAACTTGCCTAACGTTTTTTTCAAGGTACGATGATGAAAAGTTTGTGTTTTGAATGGATTTTCAACTTGCACTGAACATACTTTGGACCACATCAGGTATGTATTCAGCGCTGTGCGCGCAGATAGAAGCCAACCGGTGTAGTACAGTCGAAAGATGACAGTCAACAGCTTGGGGTGGTACCGGCTGATATTTAAAAACATATTTCACACTTTTTTTTCATTTGATGACGATTAAACGCCATGCAGACTTAACAATTTGCCGTTATAAACTAATAATATAACGCGTAACGTCCGGTATGTAGGTGTGCAACGATACTATAAACCCCCTAAAGGTGTACATATGTATTAGGGGTTTGCTACTCGTGCACAAAACGCGTATGCAACTAGGGGACGAAAGACGATGACAGAAGTTTTACAGACCTTTCATCCGTGCTGTTGTGGCCTGGCGCTCTCGCTCTCGACACTTGAAAGATCGACGCGAAATGGACGCGGGCGTCGCGACGGAAACTCGGAGCCTCTTCGATAGCGGGAGACCGGAGAGCGTGTAGCGGGTAGTAGCCGGCAGGGAGGCTCTGTCGGGAGTGCGCGTGTAAACTGCGGCGAGCCCGACCATAGACAGCCCGACACCGCACTCCGGGCAAACCGCAGCGACACTGGCGCGTAGGCGCTTTGCGAACCGTCCCACCCCTCCCCCTCGCCGGGCCGCCCCTCCCCCGCCGCGGCGCCGCCGGCACCCCCAGCGCCCCTGACGACGGCGTTGCGCAATTCGGCTTGATTGGGGTCGCCAATGTTTGCGGCGTGGGGGGAATAACGGTAATTGGTCCGATTCCAATAGACTGCATAACGGTTTTTTTTTTGTATGTACTTTTTACAAAAGAGTATTCATATTTGTATTAGCTCAATAATTAAAATTTAAATAAATAATGCAACATAATAGTATCAGTTAGGATTCTTAAGATTTTTTAAAGACACATTTTATTTCTATGTTCTACTTTGTACATAAAAATATATACTGACCTAAATGCAAACATTGCATATTTTTCATCGAAAGTAAAGCTCTATCTCCACGAGAACGAAAAAAATCATACCCAAAACATTTTAATTGATAAAAAATTGCTGCAACAATATACATTTAATATTACTATTTTAACTTTGACTTTTAGTTTTTATTTATTTCCACCATTAGTTTTAAATAAAATTACTCAACTAAATCTTGCTTTATTCTTTTCATTTTTTGCACTCTGTTCTTTTACATTAAATTAATTATTTTCATCACAATCTTTGCACAAGATACTATACAATAAAATATAGACAGCGCACTAAATTAAGTGTTTTACTTTGTCGCCAAAACCTTCAACATCAAAGCTTTTGCTCAAACAAGCCGAAATAAAAAACGAAGAAAGAGCTACAGTTTGAACAAAATAAAAAGTTTATGAGCATTACAACATCATATAGATCCAGAAGATCCATCTGATTCTTGAAATATCATCACAAACGTCTCTGCTGTAGTATACCCTGAAGAATGGCAGCTAAGTCTCCAGTATCACAATAATTACAGCATGGGGTGCGTGCCGTTAAAAAAGGCTCACCGAAAAACTCACCTCAGCTGCAATAATATAATAACTGGGAAATGAGCTAATAAATCAATGAAGATTCGAAAACTGGAGTATTTTGCCCATGTGAAGCGAAACATGAAAGATATATGTAATACAACACTCTCCACCTTATCACCAGCGCAGGATTGAATCACGAAAAAGAGGGTCTGGTCGCAGGAGAAAAAAAACACAACTGACTGGCACTGACTGTTACACATTTCGTCATCAATCATAGTTACATTATGCTTTAATCCATTTTTTTTAAATAATTAAAATTCTTATATTTACTCAGACACTTATCCTTAAATTATACAACTTTCTTCTAAAACTTTCATCCACAAGTCGTTTACGAGGGGTGTATACAAATGAATCGACCCAAATAAAGAGATACGAAATACAAATTTCGATTTTTTGGTAAATCTGCAAAGAATGTGGGGACACCATCGAATAATATATTAGCACGTTATATATTACGCATTTGTTTACATATAATTTACAATGAAACACTACTTAAAATAAAATTGTACAAGAAATTTATAATAATATATTTTAAATATAATTATTTGATTATTAATTCGACTTACTTAACTGATTAATGTAATTATAGATTATCTTTACTTTTTTTATTCATCACTGTCTGTTATAATATCGATCCCTCAGAATAACAAGATTCCACTGACACTGTTTTGAGATAATGAGCTCAAAAGTGTTGATTGAATTTCAAAAATATATTTTATTCCGAGTACGCAAACATGATCAGTTTTAAAGTTTTAACTCATTTTCAGTATTATCAACGACCTCTGTGAAATGAGCAAAATTAAAAATAAATAAATTATAAATAAATAACTGATGCAGTTGAAACTTTCAGCTCTTGCTATTTCCTTTGATATCTGTTAAATAGAGTCGGTGTGTATGTAAGAAATAAAGAACAATGCATTTAGAACCCTTTTCGCGTAATAACTCAAATTAGACCAAAACGTTAGTTGGAACCTTGTTATTCTAAGGGGTCGATGTGATATAAAACTTGGACACCAAATTGAGTGTTTCCTTTTCTGCCATACTCTCAAAAATAATACCACTGAAATTCATATCATGTAACGTTGATAACTACGTAAAATACTGGAAGCTAATACATAAATTAAGTATTATTATTGATATTTATATATAACAGATTGAGAAGGCCAACTCCAGATTCGGGATTGAATAAGAAAAATATGTAAAATAAATAACTTAATATTATACGACACGGATCGCCATCTGTTGATGACCATAGTAGTTACATAGTGCGTACAGGCTGAGCATGCATCAGGCATAAGACGACCAATCTCACCGCGTTCTTCAGGGTCCGGACGCATTCAGGACAACCACCCTTTCCCGGAGCCGGTTTAGAAACTAGGGCTTCCTTTTCGGTCCCACTCATCAAAGCTAATAACAATACGCGACTTTAATTCTTAAACATATTTAAGTATATGCAAAACGAAAAAAGAGAAGATATTTAATGTGGTTATTAGCAATTATCGCAAAGATTTTAAAATTTAGACCCTCCATCGTCGCTTAAGCACTGTCTTTATTCATAAAAACCATATAACATAAATCCATAGAAGATAGTTTTACATACAGATGGAAAATGGTGCAGTAGATCAAAGCAGACACTCAAGAATCTATTCATTAAAAAACAGTGGACGAAACATAAAATGGATTGAGTCACACTTACACGGACATACTGATGGAGTTGCGAAACACGAGATATGGAGAGTGAGAGGTAGGCGTGTAGATGGAGTCCCAAACACGCAGGCCAGTCTAACTACCCACCTAAAGAGCTCCAACGAGTCACCCATACCTGAAAAAATTACTTATATAAAACAAGATTCGTCCCATTACTAATTAGGTTGAAATTCGCACTACGCCACATCCCCCAATTCATAATACATTATTGTTGCGAGTACAACCAGTCAATATTTTACATCTTGTTATCTATTTTATACTATAGTTTCAATGTAATAAACCCCAAGTGAGTATCCTATATGTTTTACTTTATTCGCCCCTATTATAAGGTTTGAAGCCCAGCTAATGGAACTAGTCTATAGACCTGTGGAACTTGCTAACGGTAATAGCAACATATAAAACAAAACCATACAGCTCTGATGCATAGAAACATCGCAGTTCACAATTTAGTTTTCTTAAATTCTTCTTCTTTCATGGTACTACATACCGTGATGGGATTTAGCCTACTCCATAAGTGCTCTCTTCCAACTCCTATTCCTGGCCATTCTTCTCCAGTACTTTTCCACACGGTTAGCCCACCTCTTCCTTAGTCTGCCTCTAGGTCGCTACCACTGTACAATAAATTATAAAATTTAAATTAAATTAAAAAAATTATTGTATTAAAATGCATTGTACCTTAAATTACATTAACTCAAAAATGGTACTTTAAACATTTTAACAAACCCCTTACCTGAAGTACTCTACCTTTTTTTTCTCAAAGAGTTCTTCTGAACCACTTCACTCCTGTGTCTATTTATACCAAGTTGAATTTCGAGTAAATACATCTCTGGAGCAATTACCCATTAAGCAAGTTATTTTTTAGTGTGATGGCTTTCGAATTATCACCAGATTCCCTTGGCGTTCTATTCTCTGATCAATTACTAATTCCGTGTAAGTGAAACTCAATATGTCCAGGTAACAATATTAAGTTTATTACATCAACGTATTTACAGTCAATAATAATTACACACTTCAGAGATAGACTAGTTATTCCGGAGAAGCTGTGATGGAAGAGAGCTGTTTCCCCAGAGGATGCCTCTTATAAAGTTCGTCTCGGGCCACTCATCTACTCACTTAGAACAATAAGGTATCATCTGACATTTACATCAATCTGAGATCGATCAAATATTTGAATATTCATTTTACGATTTCATCAGCGGAATTTAGTCACCTCCCATAAGATGACATTTTTACGAAAATGAAGCTGTATTATTTAGAATAATAAACTAAATAGATTCCCGATTTCAGTCAAGTTAAATGACATAACTCATACATTTTATTTATATTCAAATCAACAAGTGCTACAAAAATATATCTTTGTATTATTGTTATCTAGCAAACTATTGGAAAATGTGACATATTTGTAAATTAGTTTTAGTAAATTTTGAATAAAATTTCAGATGATACCCTGTTATTCTAAGGACACAATGTGACGATATCGTCTATGAATACTAAAGAGGTAAATTAGCAGCCACTGGTGGACCCGTCGTTGTTAAAGTTGATGTTATCTGAAAAGCTGTACATTTACTGAGAAATTAAGTCGACATCTTTGATTTATATATATATATTTATTAGACATTATTGACTTACATGTTTTTTTGTTGCAATAGAGGTAAATTATAATATAACATGATAAACATAAGATATTGCAATTAAGTATATACTCGTAGTTATTTTGTGGGATGGAGTAGACTCCACCTCTGATACATACAGCACTGTCCTGCATACTTTGCTAGACTGCCGTCTGTGTAAAAGTAGACAGTTTTTTTAGTGCTGTTGCGGTGTTATTTAATTCAAGACAGATAAAGATAAAAATAGAGAAGAAAAAAAATATAGTGAGATTGTTGTAGAACTAGTGAATTATTAGTGTAGACACTGTATAATGTTGAAATAATGACAACAAATACACGAATTATCACGTCACTTCCGTAGCAATATATCGTTGCATTTGTCGGTTTTCGATCATTTACACAGCCTGATTCGTTGTAAGATGTGTCGCATCAAAAAAAAAAAACAAATTTACGAATAGAACCCCCGCGTCACGGTTCACCGTTGACTGTTCTTCGTAAGTACTTTATAAATGATACAAAAATACAGACGTTCACTATAATTATTTTGCAATCATCCCTACCAATTATGATAAAGTTTGGTCGCCCCACTTCACGTTCTCTGCAGGGCACGAACCTGTCACCTGCGCCGTTTCGCCAGAAGGCGCAAGTGGCGCGACGCCGGCCGGGGCGGTTACGCCCGTTCGCAGCTCGCCACTTCCGCAACTAACTATACACAAGTAGGGCCTACGAACTACGAATGGCGGGCTACTTATATTTCTCCGTCGGAGAAAACGCCTATTTTTCACATACATCCAAACTATTCGCGAACAAAGGAGCTCGATATTTCGATTTTTTGACATGTGACTTTATGCGTTTCGCCGCTGAAGGATTCGCGCCTGCATCGAGCGGCCATTTCGTAGGATTACACGCAGTGTGCTCGTTTTAAGGTTAAGGTGAAGGCCAGATATGGATCCTGCGCCATAGTGAAATACTGCACCCCTTTTGCACACTTCACCCTGCAGCATTAATCTGTTCCTATTGCGACATTTGTAGCGTTGAAAGAACTGTATTTTTGTTGGTTATTTTTACGCTTCAGATTATATATTAAATTAAATCAATTTTGAAAAATAACTGCGTCAAATCGAATAACCTCATCTGACTACACTGAAAAACGTATTACGTAGCATAGAATCATATTATATTCCTCGTCCAGTACAAAGAGATTAAATACCGGTAGAAACGTTCTTATATATTACATTACTACCTCCACCGGCGAAATCTAATATAAAATTTTCAGAAGTAGAAGATACAATAATAATTATTTATTAAATTATCTTAAATATTAGTTTTGTAAGTCGTTATATTATTTAAAATTAACAAATAAAACGTACTTTAAACACATTCGAAGCAAAAACAAGATGTGTCCAATAGGTTGACTAGACTTTCAAAAATGTTACGAAATTATCTAACATGCTATTTCCAACTTTATATTTGTAAAGTAGCGTTTTTAACACAGTTTCGTGACATATTTTATCTTGCAAAACGTCTCATCGTTAAATTTTCTCGAATCGAGGTGTTTGGTAATAATTCATACATATTTAAGTAATGTTTTAGTCACGCATAAAATGACGCGCAGACAAAGTATATAAGACACGCGATGAGCATCATTCAAATAATATTTAATGAATAATAAGAAGGCGGTTTAAGTTTTCAATGATATATCAGAAGTGCACAAAAAAATGTATCTAGGGGCGTATAGCTATACAACTTTCGCAAGAAGGGAGGGGCGATATATATTTGTTTACACTAAAAACTTATTACATATTATAGAACAGCGGCGTTTCCTACACTGCGTTGTCCGATCAGATTTAGTTTTAATTTAAAAGGGTCCTAAAGAGTAGGTAAATACGCAAAATTTGGTATATAGCGGCCAAAGGGTTATAGAAATTTGTGCAGTTTAGATAAATTATAAATACATATTTATTCGACATGAACCAAGAAATTGTCAATCATTAAAATTATCGAGATAATGGAATTATTTATTTAAATTTAATATTTTTTATTCTACTAATTTATTATAAAAGTTTTAAAACAATATTTATATGATTGTTTAAAATCCATCGTAAGATGGACGCGAAAACCAATAGTAGTATACAAATTAGTCTAGCCAATAATTGACTACCGGTAGCAGTATTAGGTAGTAGTGATGAGCTCAAAATCACGAACTGTGAATCAATCACTGGTACCTTTCAGTCTCACTCACTATCAGTGATTGAATATCTGGGAATATCGAGATTAAACTCTGTTGATTTTCTAACGCCATGTGATAAATAAATTATCACCTAATTAAGCGCCATCTTGTAGATTCTGCAATACGTTTTACGCACATTTGCTGAGAATTTAACCCGAATAATAAATTTACATTTTTTTTAAACATTTTCATTATTTTAATGATGATGTTTAATTAGATTAATATTATTTATTTATACTAGAATATGTCTTTTACCCAAATGATATTTTAATAATATAAATAAATACACTCAAAATTATGTTTTCGTGTATTGTGATACCGTGCAACGCATGTGCGGTAGTAATGAAACTGTGATCACAGTCACAGTTTGCATGCACTGATATTATCGAATACCAATCACAATCACAATAGTGAGTCGAGAGTAGCATTTTTTCTCATCACTATTAGGTAGCTACAATTTTCAAATTTTGTATACTATCATCTCTACTTTTTGTTTATTATTATAAAAATACACCTTCAGAACAAATAGGTCAATTAGCTGTACACACAGAAATTATTATAAATAATATATACATTTTTTAATCATTAGGATTGTTGCAACATTAAATTAATATAACAATCATTTATAAACATTAATGAGTTAATTTAACAATTATTTATAAAAATTACAAAGAAAAAATTCATCTAAATTTATCACGGCAAAGTTATGAACCTAGAACACATAAGTTATTTATATAATATATTATATTGTATTTGTTTAATTATTATTTTTACCTAAAAATAATCAATAAGCCATAAAATGTAAATAAATTTGTGGCTGTGTGGCTGATGTTTGATGATGTAATAAATTATTTTACTTTTACTTTTAATCATTTACATGATATTTTACAACAGATGGCGTGGAGATTTTTAACCTATAGAAGCTCGCATTTGTGTGGATGAATGTGGGGGTTACTTACAAGACATTGTGTATAAGATAAACAAAAATATATAAAAAGTAATTACATTTTTAAATGGTAATGTAACTTTTGACCCATCTGTATTACAGGTATGTGTCTAAATTGAATATGTAAAGCTAGACTAGACTGTAAGACTAGACAAGGGTGCTTCAATACGATGGCAACACCAACGATAATCAGCATTTTTTTTCAATTGAATCAGATGTTTCAAGTTTGAAATGAAACCTTTTAAATGAGACGCGGAGTTTTTACCTGGACTTTTTTTACACCTGGCTGAATGAATGAGGGGTTCATAAATATTTGCGTGGTATATTAAATATTCTTTATCTAGACATTAACGATACTTCAGGGCTGTAAATTGTGTATAAACATACCTACAACTCATTTTATTTTCATATTTTTATTATATATACAGGATGTAACCGACTTAGTCCACAATATTTAATGGATGGATACCTGACTAAATTACGAGTCGAAAATATTTAAGTAATATGTGCACATTTTGCACTGTTACGAAAAATTTGTCGTCAAAAATGATGTTGCTTTAGCATAGTTGAATAATGCACCTTCCCCGGTTTGGAAAGAGATCCAGGTTCAAATCCCGGTGGCGCAACAACAATATTTTTCGATAAATTTGATTTTATATGTATATCTTTCTAATTAATACATTTAATTAGTAATTAAAATATCACAAACCTATGTTAACGTGTTAACGTACTTCAGTAATTTCGAAATAAATATTTGCGAAATTGTTCCATTATTATTATAAATCTTTGCTTCAGATCCTAAATCATCTAAAAAAAAATATAGTCTGGCCGCTCGAAATTCGATGACCTTTAATATTTTGTATTCAATAATTAATTTGGAATCAATAAAATATTTCAATTAATCGAAATAATCCTATAATTACTTTTTTTTAATGTTTATATCTCTGACATGGTTAAGATTAGACACATATCCCTAGGACATTTTCGACTCGTAATTTAGTCAGGTATTCCACCCATAAAGTATTGTGGATTAGGTCTGTTACAGCCTGTATATACACAGCCGGTCCTCAACGACCAGATTCCGTTCCACCAATCTAGTAGTAAAGCGATTTAGTCAGTAAACGAAATCGATGTTATCGCTGGCTTCGCTGAACTTATCCGTGACCTTTAGAATAGAAGACACAGTAGAATCCGCTAGGCCTAAATCACACCTATCACATTCACTTACTTCCAACATACTACTCGTTGATAATCTTCATTGTCATCTCAAGATTTATAGCATTTCTTTGCTATGGCAGCGGCGGGCTATCAATACAAGTGATGAGAAAAAATGTATCTCTTGATTCACTGGTGTGATTGTGATTGATATTCGATTATATTATTACTAATACGTATGCGCCGTACGATATCACAATACACTAAATAAATTAATAAACGTAATTTTGAGCGTATTTACTTATATTATTCAAACTTCATTTGCGTAAAAAATATATTCTAGTATATATAATTAATACATGTCTAATCTAATTTAATATCATTACAAAGAGAATGAAAACCCTAAAAAAAATGTGAGTTTATTTTTCGGGTCAAATTCGTAAAACATTTTTACAGAATGTTCTAGATGGCGCTTATCACGAATTATAACGTCATTCCTTCATGAATATTTTCATTTTATATGCACATGCGCTAAAACACGGTTCACACCAAATACAAATATAATTTAAAAAATAATCACGAATCACGATATTCCCAGATATTCAATCACTGATAGTGAATGTGACTCGAAGATATCAGTGATTGACTCACGGTTCGTTATTTTAGCTCATCACTAATCAATATGTTAACAAGAGTTTCGCTTAATCTCAGAGCCATTCGCAGTGTTCCGGGAAATGAGCTTTTTTTATCACTCTTATACAAATATACGCAATAATTATTAAAGCTATTATTAATTTTCTTTGTAGTATATATAATTTAAGAGTACAAAGTAAAATAATTTGACCTAAAAGCGAAATACGTCCAATATTACTTTAGGCAATTTTCCTTAACTGCGGTGCTTCCGGATCTTATTATTTACCGCTGTACATTATTGGAAAATATTATATTATTGCTTAACCAACATTTTTTTTGAAAGGTCTTAATGTAATATATAATTATAGATACTAATAAAATATATGCGGGCATAATCAATGTATACAGGGTGCAACAGACCTAGTCTGTAATATTTTATGGGTGGATACCTAACTAAATTACGAGTCGAAAATGTTCAAGGAATATGTGCAAATTCTACATCGTTACGGAAAATATTATTATTAGATTTTTTTTACAAAATCATGTTAAACTTTAAATCTACGTACTTCGGAATAAATATTTACGAAATTTATCTATATCTTTGCTTCAGTAATTTAGTTAGGTATCCGCTAATAGAATATTGTGGAATATATAAATACACCTACAGCATTATTTCGGGTTTCGCGCCAGCGACACATATCGCTTACGCGAGCTGTCCAAACGTCAAACATAAGGGTGTTTATCTATATATTACATCGATTCCTCATACATCCCTCGTCCATCCTTTATTTTATTTTTCTTATTTACAAATTCTCATCAAACAGTGATTTTCTCCGAAAATATTATACAGTTTTCTAAGCTAATTTTGGTAGTCGCATATACTAAATGCTTTTTTAATCATTATTCCCGATCATGTCAAGTGTGTTATTTTCCGATTACGAGTGCCTTGAGAAGAATTTCAAAAGAATGGCGCAGGTTATAACATTTTTAGAAGCAATGGTCACGAGTATTTTAATAATTTGTATCAAACCAACGTACCACATTGGGATAAAAGCAAAGTTTCAAAAGGTCGACACCACGCCCCCATTCAGTGAACGATCTCAACTCGCCCCTGGTTCCACAGGATTAAATTGAACAAGAGAGAGAGACGTTAATGATTTGTCGAATGCGGCTGGGTCATGGCTCTATCCGTTCCCACCTTGCCAAAATACACGTGCTTGATTCCCCAATTAGCGAATGCCAACAGGAGGAGGAGGATCTGAACCATATATTCTTTAACTGCCCGATATTTTTTATTTAATTTATTTACACCCTATCCCGAATCGTTTTGAGAGTTGTTTACCCTCGTTTCGATTCGTCATAATTACATATATTTTTATTTATTTTATTACATTCAGTCATATTATCATAATACCATCATAGGTTGGCTCCGGTATCGCCGTACCAGAACCATACCTGTATAATATGAGAGACTTGTTGTCACATTAATTTCAAAAGGCAGCTATAAAGAAGCTATAGAAATCACACACCCCAAAAAGGGGAGGGTAGACGTCACATTTATGTGTTTCAGTCACGGAACTCGGTCAATTCACCGTGTCCAGGTTGCAAGAGTGTGAGGGAGAGCCAGTAGAATGCTCCGTTAGGTCTCTCTAGCCACTGCTCTTCCCGGCATCGCCCATCCCAGCAACCCCCAGCGGGAGACCCACACCCTAATAAATACCCGGAAATGTCCGAGATTCCTTTCATTTCCTAATAGGTCATTGTTGACCTATTCCTTCTAATCCCGCAATCATGATCTCACGTGCATCATTCATAATCACACAGTCCCGGAGGATGTGTTCCGGCGTCTGCCTCACCTGAGCGCAAACACACCACAGTTCAGGGACAAGTCCTAAGTCCTTTTAAAACCAATAATAAATTTCCTAAAAATTAATTCTATCCAGCTGTAGTCGTACATTTAACTGGCAGTGAACCGCTCGACTATTGAGTTGATCCATATGGAGAAATCCCCATCGCGAGATTCCTCTGTCTGGGGCTGCTCTGTCGAGCTTGACTAGCCGTTGGCAATAACAAAAAAAAAAAACTTACCAAATCAACGTTCCAATGTTACAAAACGTATTAGTTATCTCAATACTTGATTATATTGTATTATCAATAGTCACCAACCAACAATTCAGCGAGAGGGTTTATAATTTTAATATTATTTTTATTTATTTACTGATATTCAATAATTTTTTTGAAGATTAACTTTAATATTATTCTTTAACAAATTTTTGAATTGACGTTTTTTATTTGAACTAATCAAATTAACATAACATGTTTTTTACCTAAACAAAAAACTGATTTCATCAGTCCTTCACTCAATAATATGTAATCAATAGATCTAATGCGATCAAGTTTTAGCATTCCTTTTATAATTAAATTATCTTTGTTATTGAGATAATATCTATCAGGAAAGCGGCACGTGTCGTGTGTGGTAATTATCCATGCTTTCAGTTTTATTAAATTGCATCAAAACAAAGACACTGAAATTTGATGGCCAGTGCATATAACAGGAAATTAAAAATACTTTTATTGAATGTAATTTTTCATGCTCAACATGAGTATTTTTTTAGAGTTCATTTTTGGTACGGATTTTTTTTTTTGCAGTACCTACTTCTTTTTCTGACTGAAGTAAAAGCAATAAAGTAATATAGGTAAATGGAAACTACGTTACTCTCTACTAGTCTCAGATATTAAAATGGCTAATTTGCTTGCTCTTCTTCTACTTCTGATCAGCGGCGTAACTACGCTAATGCGGTGCATTGGGGACCAAAAGATTCTGTTAATGCTCTTATATTCAATTAACGATTGCACCGGTGGAACATTTCAACATCGGAAACCCTTGAGAAAACCACCTAAAAATGTCATGAAGCTCTTCTAGAATCAAAAATCATCAGAACTGAGAGTTCTGATAAGACTATGTTATCAGTCTTGAAAAGATACATCTCTAGTAAGCCCTTTACTGTACCCTTAACATATTTCATTTTTACAGGCGTATATACAGAGACAGACAAAGGAACATGTTAAAATATGTATATATGTATGGATCAGATTTCAAATTCACCGCCATCTCAGCCGGTACTGATGCTAGCGACATAGCTCTGTCGGCTGCCGCTACATGTCGGACCCGATTCCTATCCTACTTCCAAGGACCATTTCCTGTTTCATCGCTCCGCAACGGCAGTTTTGCCGGCCCACGCGCGCCGAGCGAGACCGCCGACTCGCTTCATTTCATAATGTTCGATCATTCTGTCACAATAAACATCAACACGCCATCATCACTCTTTAATTTAACCACCGACCTAACCCCTCGAATATATATTAGTAAAAACAAAATTAGTCTACAGTATTCACACATTTATTAAAAAAATATACGTGTTCATAGACATTTATAAACATTTGCAATTTCAAAAATATTTTTCACTTTACGGCAATGATATGGTTTTTAATTCGACATAGTAGTGGGGTAGTGCTGCTGTATACATCGCTAATGTTTTTACGTGTTTCTGTAGTACAGATAGAAATGATTAAATAATTCAATTTCTTACTGTCGATTACTATTAAGTTGGGAAATATATCGATGTGCGCAAAAAATATCAATACAAATAGATAATAAGGCACGACTTTTAAAACTCCTATATAATGTGCTCATCCGTAGTTCTATATATATAACGTTTAATTATTTTTTATTAGTAGTTCACCTAATACCATAAAAATAAACCAATAACATTGAATAAGTAATCGAAATGGAATATAATAAATTAGCTAATAAAAATCAACAAATTATTAAACTCACATTATACCAGCGTCCTCAGCGAGATGTATAGATACTATTTTCTCAGTAGTATTAGTATATAACTAATATAATGTATAATAGTTTCCTGACAAGTGTATTTGAGAAGCATAATACTAGAGAAACGTCAGTTTCTACCTTTATTTCATAGTTCAAGAAACACTTTTTTATGATCTGCCGCTCGTATAGCACAAATGATGAATTTAAAATAGCTTACAAAACATAGACAAAGTAAACTGCATGTCACAGAAAAATATTATTATCATAATCAAGTAAACTATTTCATAAATAAAACGACAAAAATATGTTTATAAGAATAAATGTTTCCAGTATAATTTTAAAAAACTGTACTAAATAAGGACATTGGTTCTTAATGGCTAAATTTACCTAAATTGACGAATAAGTTATTGTTTTTGCAAATGGCATTACTCAATTCTATACTCACCCTAAAAAAAATGTGATTGGGTCCCAAATATTTTAAAATTATTACACTTTAAAGTTGCGAGATTTTTGACAAGCGGACTACATAATGACATTAGTTGTGTAAACGGTTTTCGATGATATTGCAACAGCGTGAAACATTTTTGCTCGGTCTAAATTACCGTTTTTTTAAATGTTGGACTATGTTAATTTATAATTGAATAAGCGAGCGAAGTGAGCGAGGGAGTACACTGTAGTTAGGTTAGTTAGTTTGTTAGTACAATTGTGCAATCCGATACCCAGACATGAATGATAATGCGATAAATATGGAAGGTCTGCCTGATTCTAATGTTTTCATATTTCAGTATTTGAATTTTTTATGACGTATAAATGGTTTTTTATCAAACGTAAAAAGGCATTTTTTTAAACTATTTGCGACTCAAAGATAGTTTCATTGATTAGAAATCAACGCACTCAATTTTATTAAAAATCATGCTTTTATGAAAATCTGAAAATGTCACTAATTTATGATTAATAAATGTAACTGACCGACCAACATGTTAATTCTCTATATCAACGAGTTAATTAATCCATATAAATTTAATATCTATCTGCTATCTACTCGTTGTCGAGTTTTCATTGATTTCCACTTCAGTGTTAAAAATAAGTACCTAAAAAGATTTATTTTATCAAATCAAATTATTTTGTGATAACATTACAAAAATGTTTTTTTTTTCTGGCCAAAGAAAAGTAATTAAAAGAAAAAGTTTCTGGTTTCTGACATTTTCCCATAGACAATTAGACAAGGAATATTTTCCATAGAAATAATTTCTAAACATGCCGGTTGTACGGATTTATTGACGGTGAACCAGTTTACGTCATTTATATAAATATTTGGCAATATTTATTCCAATGTTTTCGTTTTAAAATACATCTTCTGTAACATTGCGTTTATAGTTTCATTTAGATAATGTATCATATGAAAGGTTAATAGCGTTTTATTCAAGATTTTGTGAAATGGCGGAAATAACAGATGTGATACCTGCCAAAATCCAACTTAAAAAGGAAAAAACATCCTTAACCCCTTTAAAATCATCAACAGAAATATTGTCCGAACTATTTGGACAGTTCAACGCAAAACCGCCTGAAATTTCGGAAAGCCTACGTTCGGATAGTGATAAATATCAAAAGAAACTAAAAAAGAAGAAAAAACACAAAGAGAAGAAGAAAAAGAAGTCTGAAAAGCGGAAAAGAAGTAGTTCAGGTGATAGCCTTAGCAGCGATGTGGAATCTCCAAAGAAAAAGAGTAAAAAGAGCAAACACAAAAAACACAAGAAAAGATCTAAAAGTAACGACTCTGAAAATGGTTATGTCAAAAAAAAGGAGAAACGTTCCTATTCCCCCGATTCACCTCTTCCAACAAAAAGTTTACACGATCTATCTAGTTCCAAAAATGATGCAAAGGATAGGAAGGTAATACTCGATATGGGCACTTTTTCTATTAGAGTCAACAATAACATTAGTACTAAAGAAAGGAAGAAATCTTTGGACGAGCAACCAGATATAAAGCCAGATATTACGTGTTTAGATAAAATGGACAGCATCCCTAGACCAAAAACCCCGGATATATCTCAAATAAAACTGCCAGATGAACTTTCGTCCAAAACTATCAGCAAAACAACATCCGATAATGCAGAAAAAAGTAAAACGGGAAGTAACAAAATTCAAATTAAGAACTTGAAGTTTAGTTCAGTGTTTGAGGCTAATGTCAAAATGGCAGAAGAAGAAGCTAGGAAAAAAGCCGAAAAGTATGAAGATGGCGAATTGTCAGATTCTTCCAGTTACAGTTCAATAAAAATTCCTACTGACAATGATTCTGAAATAGAAATTAACAAAAGCTCAGATCTAAGAGAAAAACTCAACAACCTAACTCGACGTAACTTTGAAATTGATAAGACTAGTATAAAAGTGTCAAAGAGGTAATTTGCAATTAATTTAGTTTATTATTAAAAATTTTTTTTTATAGTGAAACTATTTTTACCAATACCGAAAAGGTGTATTTGTAGGCTTATTTATACATTTAAACATTTTGTTTTCTTTTTTTAGCGATAAAAAGAATTCTGATAGAGATAAAGCAAACGCAACAGAAGAAAAATCAAAAGAAAGTCGAAGTAGATCAAAGAAGAGATCTAAAAGTAAATCACCCAAAAGGTAATATTTTATTAATTTGTTATTATTAAATATTAATACATATACAAAGTCAACATTAATGAATAAATTAAATC
Source organism: Eubasilissa splendida (assembly GCA_031772225.1). NCBI lineage: Eukaryota > Metazoa > Arthropoda > Insecta > Trichoptera > Phryganeidae > Eubasilissa > Eubasilissa splendida. Next base: position 9,814,977 of record CM062853.1, on the reverse strand, counting down.
TAATTAAATGTATTAATTAGAAAGATATACATATAAAATCAGTTTTATCAAAAAATATTGTTGTCGCACTACCGGTATTCGAACCTGGATCTCTTTCTAAACCGGAGAAGGTGCATTATCCAACTATGCTACAGCGACAGTACTTTTGATGGCAAATTTTTGAACCTATATGTTACACTTAAATTAATACATAAAGTAGATGGCTTTCGAATAATGGAATGATAGATGTATTAATTTGAAAAGTGTAAGATATAGGTTCGAAAATTTGTCATCAAAAATACTATGTGCTGTAGCATAGTCAGTAAATGCACCTTCCCTGGTTTGGAAGGAAATCCAGGTTCGAATCCCGGTAGCGCAACAACAATATTTTTCGATAGAATTGATTTTATATGTACATCTTTGTAATTAATACATTTAATTAGTATTTAAGATAATCACTATTACTAATAACTCGTAAATTACGACAACAGTAAGAATAGGGATATTTAAATGTAAACAAAATATTTTTGATTAGTCGTGCTAATGAATGACTGGCTATTTCCATTATTTGAAAGCCATTTACTTTGTTTTTACGGAATCTCAAATACCTTTTAGGTAGGTTTTAAATAGGTTTACTCAAAGGTATTTGAGATTCCGTAAAAACAAAGTAGACAGTTTTCAAATAATGGAACGATAGATGTATTAATTTGAATAGTGTAACATATAGGTTTGAAAATTAATCATCAAAATTACTGTAGCTGTGGCATAGTTAGATAATGCACCTTATCCGGTTTGGAAAGAGATCCTGGTTCAAATCCCGGTAGGCGCAACAATGATATTTTTCGATAAAATTGATATCTTTCTAATTAATACATTTAATTAGTATTTAATATTTTTTAAATCCTTCCATCATTATAAAAATCATTTCGTAATACATCTGAGAACATTATCAATATGTACAATAATACCCCACTAACATGTCGGGTTAGGGACAAGACTGTCCCTGAATAGTGACAGCAAGGAACTGTTTTCAGTTGCTTGTGCATATAAATGCCTAAAAACACATGTTAGTTTTTTTCATGAAAATGTGTATTATTAGTATGAAAATTAATAATATTAAGAGACCAGATAAAGCCGCAAAGTACTTAATATTCTTATATCTAATATACCATATTCAGAGAGCTCATTTTGCATTCTTTGCTCGAAAATAAGTGATTTTATTGTACGCCGACAATGCAATATTAATGGCGAATCATGAACAAGAATTACAGTAGCGTTCTCTTTACTCTATTATTCATATAAATAAATATAACAATGGAAAGAAATTACAAAAGCTATAAATTTTGCCCAAAAAAGCTGAGTAGTTGTTATAACTCACAACATGTGCTGACATTTCTGTAAATTTTTTAATATCTTCCAATTAATGATCATGTTTTCAGATCACGTAGCAAATCGGGTTCCGTTAGCCGGTCACGACGAAGGTCGAGAAGCAGATCACGGCATAGACATAGAAGAAGTTCCAGACATCATCATAATGATGATAAAAGGTATGAGATAATATATTTATATTTTATGTACGACCTACAAATCTTTGCTTATCATGAAAACAAAATTTTAAAGTTTTCAAATCTGTTTATCTTACAAGTCTTCAAATATTTATTAATGTTGAATCAAAATTTCTACCTTGCAAAACATACTGAATTTATGTATTTAAAATGAATTCCAAAAATATGGCAAATTCAATTAAGGGTGTACTTTCATTTTTCCAGTTTGAAATTTGATAAATTCTGTACAAATTACAGCCTTCAATGTAAGCCTTCAAGCCAGGACTAATAGTTAAACTTCTTACGTGTCACCTGAACACTAAAGGACATTATTAGTTACGTATATCATGCTAGATAGGAAAGTTATGATAGAAAGAGATGACAATAAAATTGTTGATTTTCTCGCGTTCGAGACAAATGTCAAAAATACGATTTATTTATCTAGTCTTTTCCACATTTTTTCATATTAATGTTATGGAATGAAATAAAAATATATAAAATGTGTGTTGTCATTTGAATGAATGAATGACATCATTTGAATTAATCCATCAAAAATGAAATAATTTATTGATGTACCTAGTTCATGTATTTGAAAATATTTTGAAATCAAAGTACCTACATATATTTAGATGGTTGCTTAAATCAATGTTCTAAATTTAAAAATATTATGTCAAATATATTTTGTGATTTTGTTTAATATTATCGATTTAAAACACCACATTGCCATTTTTCAAGCTGTTTGTTTCATAATTACGTAATATTTTGCTATGCTTAAAAGACAATGGTGTTACATATATACGGAATATTCAATTGCTACTTACATGCAAAATAATGTACACGAAATGTTTACTTTGTTCAAGAAAACGTTGTTTATCCTTAAAATCAGTGAAAAAACCATCTAATATACAAAATTTGGCTGGATGAGCGGTGGAATGAGGCAAATAAAAACAATAAAAAACACACATTAATAGGATCGATACAAATATTATTTAGTAAGAAATGATTGTTTTTGATATGAAACTCGGTTTTAAATAAAAGCTGAAGCCTCAAACCATCTGAGTAAATGCAATATATCTTTTAAAATCATTTTAAAAATGTAGAAAATTGATATTTGAAATTTAACAGTTTATGTAACTATTCATTTTTAACAGATGCAGATTTGTCTCTGTAATCTTGGCTTCAAGATTATAAGAAAATATATTTCGTATATGCAAGAATTTTCCATATTAAGGCACATGGAAAATGAATTTAATGGTCGCGGTCTTTCTTATGCTTGTATTGTCTTTTAATTATGGCAAATAATATTCGGTTTATTTATTTTAAATTTAAGTAATAGTTTTGATAAAAGTTTAATCTAGTGTCTTAACTTCTGATTTAAATTAATAATATAAACCCACATTTTCGTAAAAAATGCGAAAATATGAAATATTATTGAAATGAGCGGGAGGCGCCTTAAATTTAGGTAACTTGAATTCACATCTTTATTTTATTTGTAATGCTGATGTGAAATATTGACTTATTTAATAATTCATATTTACATCTGTACATTTTCACCAACTCAAAAAGTCTGTCCTAGTAACAAACACTAAAGAGTCATAATAGAAACATAATTATACAATCACAATAGAAAATCAAATACAATACAGAAATTTTTTAAATAAAATAAAAAAATCACAGGGGGACCAAAGAGACAATGAAATAATAAGCCGCCCTCTTTTGGGGAAAAGGCAAAGACATGGTTCCTACCGGGACGATGGCCCCCTGCTTCTTCCAATTCTTCTATAGGGTGGTGCAACAATATCTGCAATAGGTGCAATCAAGGAAAAAATAAATATTGTGAATGTTCATGATTATTGGTACATGGGAATTATGTGTGGAAAATGATGTCGGCCAAATGGCCACCTCAGCTCCTATTATAGATAACGACTCTTTGAGCAAAATTTTCAATAATGGATACGTATATCTGCAATGACAAGAATGATAGATTTATGGTCATCTATTGTTTTTGGATTCTTGGCATACACTTGATTAAATTCTTCACTGCATTGAATGTTGGCACATGATTTCGCGGGAAAAAAGCACAAATTTTACCAAGTGCTATGCTAATGTTTTCACAATTTTTATATAATAATTTATAAACTTTCTGCAATCGTGTACTGCTGCATGATTAATTTATAGATTATGGCGGCAAATTTAATTATCATACTCTCTGACATCCTTCATAATCCTGCAAAACCATTTTTAAACTTCAACATTTTGTTTCAGGACAAGTCGAACTGAACGTCGAAGGTCTAAAGACAGGGATAGCCGTTTTGAGATTGACAAGAAGCGCTTGTTAGAAATTGCCAGGAAGAATGCCATCAGTATGTTGCAGAACGGAGCATTGCCTGCTGCTGTAGTTCTAGGTCCTTTGGCCCAGCAAAAGGTCATCTCTGCCATCAAATCTGGAGGTACAAAATCTATTATTTGTGTATGGAGTTTCTAGAGTATGAAAGCTGTCTGAAATGTTTCCGATCTAACAAAGAAACAAGACATTTTTTCTTCAAATTTATTTTTATTTTTCTACATAGTCCCCTTGTAAGTCATACACATCTCCCAGCTATGCTCCCATCTCTTTAACCCGTCCAAATAGTACTTGGAGTCTTTCTCTGCAAAATAGTTATTTACGAAGGTGATGACCTTCTCATTTGACGATAATCTCTGTCCTCCGAGTGCAACTTTTAGCTTAGGGAACAAAAAAAAAGTCACTTGGAGCTAGTTCTGGTGACTAAGGTAGGTGGTCAAGCAGTTCAAACTGTAATTCGTGGATTCGCCTGGGCAACCGCTGAAGTGTGAGACGGCACATTGAAACAATTTTTTTCTTCTGCAAATGTGGCTGTTTTTCCGCAATTTCTGTCTTCAGACTGTCAAGTAATGATGCATTAGTATGCTCCTGTAATGGTTTTTCCTTTTTCAAGATAATCGGTTAAGACAACTCCATGGTTATCCCAGAAAGCAGTTGCCGTCACTTTCCCAGCCGAAGGAACAGCCTTTGCCTTTTTTGGAGCCAATTCTCCCTTTGCAGTCCACTGTTTTGACTTTTTTTTGTTTCTGGAGTATAATAGTGTATCTAAGTTTCATCTACAGTAATTAATCGGCACCAAAACTCTGATTTATTGCACCTGAACTGCGCCAACAGAGCATTGGAAATGTTCATTCGAACACGTTTTTGGTCCGGAGTGAGCAAACGCGGCACCCAACGTGCGGCCAGCTTTCTCAAGCCTAAATCTTGATTCAATATGTGACAAACACGTTCTTTGGACATGTTCATAGCCTCTGCTATCTCTCTAACCTTAATTCGACGGTCGTCCAGCATCGTTTGGTGAACTTGAGCGATGTTATTGTTGCAGTTTTTGGCCATCCCGAACGTTCATTATCACCCAAGCTGGTACGGCCACATTTAAATTCAGCTGCCCAAACTTTCACTATAATAAATGATGGTGCAGAGTCTGTTACTTCATTAGATTTGTGCCCGGATTTCACTTGGACTTTCTCTGCAACCTTGGAATACGGACATAGATTTTCTTTGACTGTCGTACAAATTCGCTAACACGTCTATTGCGGACGGCGAACCACTCTTGCAGTAATACAGTATTTGTCTATCCGTGACAGTTCACTTAGAAAATGTGTAAAAAAATTGTTTTTATTTATTTTTAATTAAAATTGTTTATTATTTTCTAGGAAAGTCTGTGGATGAATTAACAGATTTCTGTAAAAATCTATCCAGACAAGAAGCTTTGGGGGAACTATCATCCGTGTCTGAAGATTCGGACAACAGTGAGATCAATGAATCTGAAGCCAGGCCGTTTCACCACCCGTTCCTAGTTAAGGACAAAGCTCCAATTGTACTTAATATTAAAGTAAGTTTAACAAATTCATAATTGATTTTTTTTCTTTTATTTTTTTTTTACTGTTTATCATTTTAAATTTTCACATGTTGATTGGTTTATACTAAAATTTCATATAATGTCTCAATTAAGTTCTTACATTTTAGGAATAATTGTACAATTCTATGTATGTACAGGATTTCTGAGGATAAATGGTAGAATCTGTTTTTTTTGGTGTTGAAAAAGATTGTACATTTACATTTAGTAATACAGTAAAACTCCATTAATTCGTGTACACACTTTTTTCAAAAGTTTTAGCCCCGAAAATAACATTAACACAAATAATTTGTAAAACTTTATTATTCGTAGTTTGTATGCATTTTTTATACCCAAAGTAAATAATTTGTCCAAGTAATTTGCATATTCATGTGTTTTTAAATCCAAACTCGCGCGACTACGCATTCATCATCCCTTCGTAAACATCTATAGCTATCTCCACCCCCTAGCCAATCACGGCGCTGTTCCGTATCACAATAGATCGGCGCTTAGAGCTTGCAACTCACAAGACCGCAGCCGAACTGAGTGATATCTTATTTATGTATACCAAATTCTGCAGTGCATTTTTGAAATTTGTTGTTATTTCGACAATAATTGTCAGCGTGTTGCAAATTATATATATCTACTCGCCCTTGTAACCCCTAATTAAAATAATTTGAACAATTTTCATTGAATCTCATAATTTATAAATGAATTGTGTGCTACAGTTCTATTGATTTTATACCCAGTTTTTTGTTTATGAAATGTTGCAATTTGTTTAATGTAATTGTTTAAAGAAATTGGAATCATTGTATTTAAATACATAACCTATTTTATAATTAACTTTTTTTCATTTTCTAAAATGGCACAAACATCTCGTAATTCGTGTAAATCCTTGACCATTTGAAAATATGGAACTTATTTTAAAAACTAACAAAAATTGATGTCAAAGATCAAATCAGCAGGAAAATTTCAATCCTCAATACCTCTCTAAGTTCAAACTTGAAAAATTGCAGAAAATTAATAAACTTCAACGAAGTATATAAATTTAAATGTTTTTTATTATTTTTCACGAGGCTTTTAATATTCCATTTTTGATGGAAAAGGCGAGTTCGACCGCTAATCAAATTAAAATGTCCGTAATTTTGTTGCGTCAAGCACTGGTGAATCGTTTGAAAAATCCCGTTTTTAATATTGGACTCGCCACGTCGCCACACACCTTGATTATTCAGGAGAAATTAATTATTTGATAAACATTTCGACACATAAAAAGTTGAAATTATAGACAGCCGCCATGTTTTTCAGTATAAAAATCACGAAGTTGATATCGGCGGCGCGCGCAAACTGATGGTGCATTTTTAAAAATTTCTTTCTAATGTTGCCTTCAAAAAATTGTTTTCATAATTCAGATTTTTTTTTTAAATTTCATTCTCATGAGTTACGAATTAACATAGTTTTACTGTATAATAGTAATTAATTTCTCTCCAAAATCGACTTTGAAAAAACCCAGGCTCTACATTCATTCTCAGAAACGCTGTACAAATTAATGTTCTTTTGAATACTCGTTAATTTGACAATCAATAGTTCAACTACTAGTAGACTGTCGATTGCCCGGAATGTATGGTTAAAAAAATATATTTTTTAACTTATTTTTTGCTGGGAGACTTTGTTCAGTTCAATTTAATATTAATTAATAATATTAAGAATATTGATGTGACAGGTATTTCATGTGCGCATCTCTATTTAAAAAAATGTTTCAAGTTCCACAGAAAATGGTAATCAGTGAAATATTTTTGCCTTTTGAATCCTGACTCAATTTGATAGATGATTTTCTTTCTATAAAATGTCATATTAAAAAGCATTTATTCAATTTCTTAAATACCACTATGAAGATTCGTAATTTGAAAAGTATTTGAAGAAACAATTATCTTTCTCATGAAAAATGCTTTCAAATATAGATATTGACAAGCCAGATAATACTCCTTATCAAATTGGTCCAAGAATTCAAAAGTAATGTAGTATTGCGTTCATCCTAGACTACTGAACAAGGGGAGGCAAGAATTGCAGATAAAGGGAAGCGACAAGCAGCCTCCAGGGAACAGGAGTCCACTGAACTCATCGAGACGGGACAAGTAAACGCTTCATCAATTGACCAAGTCGAAGAACTGCGGACAAACAAAGAAATTTGTTCCTGGAAGCTTGTTATTATGGACAAAAAGTAAATGAGATAATCTAAGAACACTGATTGGTTAAATGAAAGCAATCTTGCTGTTCATATTGGAAAGTCAGTCACAATTATAAAAATTACCTGAACCATTAATTTTTCATACATATGTATGTAGAATATGTACAAAATCCAAACCTTTAAAAAAGGATTTAGTCTAAACTTTGGCTTTTTTGCCTCTATTTGAAACAAAATATAGTCTAAACTTTGGCTTTATTGCCTCTATTTGAAACAAAACATAAATGATACATGGCGAAACATTGTGGAATTCTTTCATGAGTTTGTGTTGAAATTTTTTGAACCCTCGCTTACTGACAGAGTGAAATATAAGTATACTATATTAAAATCCTCATCCTCAGTAAAATAACTGTATAACTTATCATAGAGCTTTAACTTCTGATTTGACAAACCAATGGACGATCAACACTCCTGAAACAAAGGTCAACAGAATCTTATCAATCTTACAATAGTAATAATTACTAATTCCTTGGAGAATGTGAATGCAGTTTCAATAAATCCACATCCAAAGAAAAATTAACAAATTCAGTTCAACGAGATTTTCAAAAATATGCCCACTCAATAAACTACACGATTCTCTTGCAACATGCTCCCAGAAGAAGCCTACTGTGCTGATATATAATAACTTTTTATTATTTTTAGAATTAATGTTTTTTTTCAAATATGTACATACCTCAATGCAGAATAAAAACTAGATTTTATTTTCATCACATAATATTAAAAATGTTAGTTAAATATTTATGTTATAATAAATTAAGTGAAAAATTAAATGTGTTCACCGCAGCTTTTAAATTATTTTAATATAAGAATTTTCATAATATATATACAGCGTGTTTATAAAATGATAACAACAGACAAGTTAGGTCAATTAGTGTTCATGTTCATTTAATTTGCTAAACAATCTACAAATGTCAAGATGTCAAATTAGTTTCAAATTGGTTTTCTAACACATTCAGCACTGATTAAAAAGAGCCACCGTCATAGCACTCTACTGTTGTAATTTAAGCAATTAAACAGGATCTTTTTAAAATAAAACTCAACACAACAATTATCTCTGTGGCCAATGTTCTCCTCACTGAATATTTGAAAAGAAAAGTGACTAACAGTTACAAAAAAAGTCTAGTTAATAAAATACAATGAAGCATGTTTATGAAAAATAGGCCAATGTTAAAAAATATTCTGGGCCCCACCAAAATGCTATACATTTATTTTCTTTTTAACATGATGCTTAATGTGAAAAGATTTTGGGTCTCAAAAAAACGCCAGCAGCCAAAACAATATCACTAAATTTATGACTTAACTTATTTTTGACATGGTGACATCTGATAATTAGCAGTCACTATTTGCTCCCATAACACCTTTACAATTTTAAACAGTTGACCCTCATCCATTAGCATTTTAAAGAATCGTCATCACCGAACTGCGCAATGTTTATGATTTTATGACTCAACTTTGTATTGATGAGGAGGCCGACATCTGATAATTAGCATTCCCGGATTATTTGCCATTTTAAACATTACCCATTGACCGCATCAACACCAAATTGTTTATTGTTTATGACTTCACAAAAGAAAGATTTTGTTTAGGCCAACTTACTGCACACTACCCGAACCATTTTATGAGATTAGCCATCGGCGAACTAAACATTTCAATGACAGTATGTGAATAAAACTTGTTTAAACTTTCTATCTTTACATTTCTATTATGACTTTAAATACATTGTTTTTTTTTTGTTTACTCTGTTTAACATGAAAAAATATTTCTGTCCATGTCCGGTTTCATGTTAAACGTGCTCTACGAATGCTTAAGGATTCTCATGAGAAGGCTTAAGGATCTCTGAATGCTTAAGGATTTTCATGAGAAGGCACCACGAAATATATCTGTTCTGTATAATCAGTGACTATGATCTATGAAAAAGAACTTTTTAACTTCTTGAACATGCATTATTTGAAAAGTTCATTGGATCAGAACCGTCTAAGGCCTGAAATATACAAAGCACAGTGTTAACTGTGATCGGTTCAAGAAATAGCTGACAATCAAACACAATACACTATTATAAAGGGAAAAATGATTGATGATATCAGTTAAGTATTCTTCATATATACTGTCTGGAATTTTCTTCAAACCACCACAATAAACAATATGTTTGTGTCACTGCTGAGTTGTTGGGAGACATTTGTGTATATGATACTCTTTAACCCTGAAGTCCATGCAGTCCAATACTTTTAAAAATATTTCATAAAACTAGTGCCACAATATTTTGAAGTCTACTTATGAAAAATATTTAAAAAATTACAAAGGCCAAAGAAATAGATAATATTTTTAAATATTTAAAATGTAAAAATATTTTTTCATTCAACTATATAATATGTACCAGGAAATTGGTGAAATTGATGTGTAACCGAAAATAAAACTGGCAAAATTGCAATCACTGAATTTTACGATTATTCAGTGTTTACTTTTGACGTAAGCAGGCGAGTATGTCATGTCAAATTGTGCACAGCGGTTGATTTATTATTGACACGTCTTTTATATGTTCCTGCCACTTTGTTGTAATTTTGTTCCGATTTTCTTTCGAAGATTCAAGATTTTTTTATTTTGATAGATTCTTTCCCCTATCACCCTGGATAATCAAAACTCTACCATACTTTTCCTTTTTGTTGAGATACAATAAATGAGCTTGTTGAAAAAGGAAAATGTTGATGATACAATATATATAAATGGAAGTTTCAAACTATTTGAACTATCCTTTCAAATCAATATTGTGCAACACCTTAGAAATGATATGACATAATTTTACTAACGCATGTTATTTCTATTAACAATTAAATTACTAGGGGGGAACAGCACTGCCAACGCACACCTTTCAAGAGAAGACTATGGAGCAGTCTAAAGTGTTGAGGTTGCAGTTCCCCGTGTCATCCGGTAGTCAGCATCGCGGCGCTGAAGGAGAGTGGAGACCGGTGTCACCTTCAGCACTGCCACCTCTACCTAAACATGTTCCCAATCCACCCCTAATCAAATCAAATAAACTGTAAGTTGATGCTCCCGATATGTATATGTATATTAGGCATGTGATCTTTAGGTTCTCCTTTATTGAAATTTGTTGCTCAGAGATGACACTTTACTTATTTTTATATAATATTTGATATATATTGATTACTGATCAATTTTTCTGCTATTAACATTTAATAATAGTATTTATATCTAGAATCTTGTATTATCTTATATAAAACTCTCTTGAAAGACCTTGTAAAACTTCTCCTTGGGATTATAATAGGCCCTTATAAAGCCATTTGGCATAATCTCCACATTGTCCAAGGTTGGATTTATTGCTGTTTGTCATAATAGGTTAGAATGGCACCCTTCCCACGCTCGAAAGCGTACACGTGTTCACGCCTCTAAATACGAGTCTTATCTAGACCAGCTGGAGAAAATAAAAACCCCCGAAATAGCGATTGGCACGTCACACTTTAGAGCATGCACGCATCAGCTTTGTGTATGGTATCGTCCGCAAAGCTCGAGGTGCCTAGCTTACAATTCTGCGCATTATTATCTTCAATCTTCACTTTTTATCTTCATTATCATCGTCAACTTATATTACTTTTTACATTATAACTGAACATTTACATTGATTCCAATGAACGGTAATATTGCGTACGACATTTCCGTTAATGTATTTATTTGACAATTGTTTTTGTATGTTTGTTTATAGAAAATATTTGTCTATAGTCGGATATAGACTTATATGTACTAGCATTCTGTAATTTATTCTTTAAAGTAGATTATTTATATTCTCTGGAACCCTAAAATGGCTTCAGGTCTTGGAGGCTGCAAAAACCTCGACAAAAATCTATAATACCTATGAAATTAAAATGTGTTTTACAAAATATGTACATTTTTGCTGAGTGATGTAATTTTTATATTTCAATATTAAATGATTTATTTTAATATTTCGAGTATTACATACTTGATAGATTTTTTTTAACTACTGCCTGTCATATATTGGTTGGCATTTTAATAGTCATTACATTTTGAGATTGTACAGAATGATCATGTTTTAACTTTTTTTTTTAATATTTTATTTGTTTATAATAATATCTCATCTCAAAGTGTTCAATACAATACAATAAATCTTGTGTTTAGAGACGGAGATCGTTTATATTATGAAATTAATAAATTATCATGTTTATTATTTGTTTATAAAACTGTGCAGTATTATTTTAATTACAATAATTTATTTAAAATTATTTTACAGAAGTCCCGGGAGCAATAGTACAGTAGGGCCCCTCGCTATATGTGCACCTCCAGATCACACTGTTACCGCACTAAGTCCTGTCCCTCCGGCCATTCAGTACAGTGCTTCAAATATTCCTATCCCAACAGGTAAGAGTAAAATCTTTACTTGTCGCTGGTTGCTTCATTTTTTGTAATTGTATTTACTTAACGCATTTCCATTTCCACCTCATTAGATAAGGTCAGTGTTTTTCTCGTGTATAATTTACAATTAATAAAATACTAAAAAAAATATTTAAAGTATTTTGAAAAATAATATTTCATTAATCAAGCTTTCGCTTTCAATAATAATTAAAATTTTCGCATTTTTTACGAAAATGTGGGTTTTTATTATTTTATTTTCGTAGAAAGCAATCACTTTGTGTTATATTAAATAAAATAACAATAACTTTCTATGAAAGTACATCTTAAATGTTTGAACAGTAATAATATGGTAGTAATAACATGGCGCCTCTATATCTTCAAGATCTTTGTATCCCAGACAATTTGAATGGTAGACGTCAAATTCTCAGGTCAGCCTCTACTTCAGCTGCAGAAAGGGTTGTAGAACCGATCAGACATTGCCAGAAGTCTAAATTTAGTGAACGAGCATTCGCAGTGGCAGGCCCAAAATCGTGAAACTCTTTGCCCTCCGTTATAAGAAACAGTGCATCAGAGACTTTATTTAATAAGAAACTAAAAACGCACTTTTTCAAAAAATCATTTCCATAAGTGAAAATAACAATTTTTAATTTTAAAAAACAAAGATAATTGTAGAACTAATTTATTGGTAACAAACAGTTTATGTGTAAAGCGCCCTTGAGGTAAAAGTTTTTACAAAAATGGCGCTATACAAATTATCCATTATTATTATTATTAATAGTTCTCAGAATTTACCAACCATATTATTGAAAAAGACCATTCGTTTGATAATACCACAGGGGTCAATATCCTCCATAAAAACGGGTTTGGCCTCTGGTTGGACAATTTAAAAGCCCTTGAAATAAAAAAGGCAATAAATAATGGTACACCAATTCTTAATAATCAAATTAATTTATTCATTAGGCCTATATTAGGTATGCTTCCTTTAAAATCAATTTAATATCCATCAACACTGTATTTTCCCCTCCCTTTATGTTTTGTTTATCTATATATGTATTTTGTCTCTATTTCACATGTAATTTTATATTTTGTCTCTCTTGATGTTCTATTTAACTATATATGTATATATAAATGCACTCTTTTTATATTTATGATCAGTTTTAAATACATCCTGATGAAGCTTGAGATAAGCGAAACCGGTCGACGTATAATAAATTTCGTGGTTTCATACAAAATTATTGATATATTATTTAATTTTTATTATTTATTTATATCAGAAGATTTGACTTTTACACTAGATTTGACTTTTTTTAAACTATTACTTAGATAGGACTCACATGGTTTGAGGCTTCAGATTTTATTTAAAACTAACTTTCATATCATAAAGAGAATAATTTCTTACTAAATAATATTTATATCGATCCTATTAATGCATGTATTTTATTTGCCTCATTCCGCTACTCGTCCAGCAATAGTGGACGTGGAATCTGTCGCTTCCTTAATTTTTGGTTAAATACGCCGATGAGATATATTTTAGCTAAAATATGAATAAATATCTCATAACAGATCCACTTGGCGTGTTGAGGATTGACCCTTAACCATGGTCTTCAACTTTTTTTTAATCACTTTCCACCCACCCAATCTTTCATTCATAACTGTAAACAAAATTTGTTCATTTGGGACCATCACTATTTGCCCTTGTTCCATCTGAATTTCTCTGATTTGTTTGTTTTTATGCTAAACTGATTATTACTCTTAAAGACTTGGACTTGCCTTCGATTACTAACAGTGATTGTATATTATAATGTGGTGTACACATATATATTAAGAATAATTGTCTTTGTTTAGTGCCAGGAATGGCTCAACCTGCTGTAATTCCGGCTATACCACCGGGACCACAAGTATTCCCTTCAGAAGCTAATGCCGCTGTAAGTTATCTTATATTTCTTTTAAAACTACTTTCTTAATATTAACTAACTAACTTACCATCATGCCGTTTCTCCGCAGGGGTAGGCAGAAAGGGTAGAGCGCCATACTCCTCTGTCCCGACACACAATTCTCGCCTCATCCACATACATGCATCTTCTCATACAAGCTCGCCGATTGTTGAGGCTTCTAACAGAACCATCCTCCATTATTTGGTTTACCTGGTCGTGCCAAGTCTTCCGCGGGCGTCCTCTATTTCTGGTGCCATCAATACTTGCGTCATATATCTTTCTTACCATTCTCTTCTCATTCATCCGTTCCATATGACCAAACCATCTAAGTGAGCCTTTCTTAATCTTACTCACTATACTAACATCAGCTTTACATTCTTTCCTTATTCCTTCATTCTTTACTCTGTCATAAATAGATTTGCCACATATACGTCTATCTACTTTCGTTCCTCTTCTGCCAGTTCCAGGCCTCACTTCCATATATCAGTGTCGGTACCAGGACTCCATTGTGCATCGCTAGTCTTGCCTCGGTTGACAAATTCCCGTTAGATATAATTCCATTCAAAGCGCCGTTCACTTTATTCCCTGCACTCACCCTCTTTTCGATATCATTTTCAGCCTTTCCGTTTCTATCAAACATACTTCCCAAATACACAAACTCATCTACTTGTTCTAAACATTCATTACCTACAAGTATTTTGCACGGTGTCTTGCTTTCTTTCTTCTCGAATACCATCACTTTCGACTTGTCATTCATCATGAGGTCGCTTACCTAATATGATACTTCAATATTACCTGCAAGATTCAACTTTGGTGTCCTAGTTCATAATTTTTATAAGGTCGAATTACACGTTTGATTCTCTTACTTATCGGTATAATTTTTTTTTTCAGACCATCGATATTGGATCCATCGTTTCTCAAAGGTTGACGGCGATTCGAAAACTTCAGCAGAATCCTAATGACGTAAGCGCGATAAGTCAGATGTATCAAGTTAATAAGGAGGTGAGGAATATGTATTTTTGATCACTTTTATGATTTACGTTTAACTCAATATGCATTCGATGCACTCAACTTTTTTCATATGTGCATACCGCAAACTTGAAGCATTTTTTGAAAAAAGCCTATGCTGACATTATAATACAATTAAAAGGATATAAAGAAAAACCCACATTTATAAAAAAAATATTTTGTATACAGTAGAATCGCGTTAATTCGAAATTCAAACTATCAAAAAAAAATTTATTCATATTAAGCGGACGAACCCTGTTAATAAGAAATTTAAGGGACCAAAAAAATATTATTTTACTAATTTCGCGATGCGATCGCATTAAAAATCTCAAAAGTCATGAAAAATTCCGGTAATTTCGTGAAAAGCATACATATTTTGACATATTTCACGAAATCATCTGGAAAACGCTGTATTTATTATACTAATACAAAATCCTGATGTAATTTATTATACATATCGCACACCTTGATCAAAACTAAGACAACTCAAAAAAAGTAATTTTTCTGTAGGCAAAAAAAAACATTTTTTTCTATTTTTTGTGTTGATGTTATGAAACTAAATAACATTTTAGGTCATAAATGTATCATAAATAAAACTATTGGACAACTGGGGTAAGGTTAGTTACGTATATGACAGATTTTTGTTTTTTTGAGTTGTCTTATTTTTGATCTAGGTGTGCGATATGTACTACTGAAATTAAAGAGGGTGCGCCAGTCAGTATGAGTTTTAACCGTTGTAGCGCCCCCTACAACTTCTTATTTTTCTACTGGACTTACTTCTTCTATTGAACGGTGTTATGAAGATTTTAAATTTTCAACTGCAGCGCAAGCACTGTGATAAATTATACCAGAAACATGCCGAATCATTTACAAATTTCTATAGGATAACTACATAAAATGAGTAAGACAATAATCTTGCAGTTCATCTTGATCCCGAAACACAACCAAAATAGAAAAGAATTAGCAGCCTTCAGGCGGCTATCCGAACGTGTGTATTGACATGTCGGGACTGGCGCGCAGATCTGAAACCGTCAGACCGCAGCCCTCAAGGCTGTTTTCTCCACTAACGCACAGACTAGCTCTGCGGATCTCTCGAAAAACCCTAGATCCGTCACTAAAAATCCTCTTATGTGTGACTAGCCATTAATGTGACTGCTTCTCACCGGTGCAGTGCGCATTGAACAAGGATATTTCTTGGCAAAGTTAGCTTATACAAAAATAATATAACTGGAAAGTACACGTGCGGCCCATGGGCTGGTACTTTGTCAGCACACCCAAATGTCAAGTAAATATAAAAATTTATGACACAAACTAATTAAAAAAAAATATTCCATTGGGTGTACAGTTTTGCTTTGTTGTTTCTCTTGTGTACCCGCTGATGTGGTGTATTATCTCGCTCCCTTAAGTGCGGAGAATGTATCAAATTTGTATAACACATTACTCGATTTTTCGTCAAGTTTAATAACTTATTATTATTGATTTATATAAATATGATCCTTGATTAAATAATATTGAAAACTAAATATATATTAACAATACAGAGGGGCCTCATACTGGGATCGCCCCTTATGTCAAACTTTTCATCCCACGAACTTCGGGTTCACGAGCGCGCTTCGGCTACCTTGTGGCCAAATCTGTAGACAAATTGTGTTCAATGGAGTCCCAAGTTGTGAAGGACATTGTGTCAGCAGCTTAGGATCTAAACTTGGAAGTGCAAGAAGATGTTGAGGAGTTAATAAAGCAGCAAGAAGTGCAGCTAACCACAGAAGAATTGAGGGTGATGCATGGACGTCAAGTTCAAATGGAAAAAAAAGTTTTCTCGGAGAAGGAGGAAGAGGAAAACAGCCAAAAGTGGTTCATTCCTCAGCATTAAAATGAAAAAACAAGCAGAAGTTGAAGAACCTAAAACTTATGAATGTAAAGAAGTAAAAACCTGTAACCATGCAAAAAATATACAATGTTTCTAAATGGTGGTCTTTTTTTATCCAGGATCCGATACCAATTAAATTTATTTCTCAAATAAAACTATAAAAAATTGCATTTCGTACAATGAACTTTTCATACCATGAACCGAATCATGAAATTAAGTTTGTGGTATTAGGCCCTAGTGTATTAAGAAATGGCACTTTTTAAATATATTACATATACAGTAAAACCGCGATATAACGAAATCCAAGGGCCCAAAAAATAAAAATTCGTAATAACGAATTCCCACATATAACGAAATACATAAAAAAAATCCTACTATATGTTACGCGCCGTCGCAAAAAAATGTTGCGCGGCTTCAAAAAAGATCGCGAATTCTGCAAACAAAGGAGGAGGAAGGCCATAGGGAACTGAATACCTACATATTTTTAGTAGTTTTGTTATTAAAACAGATAAGCAAATGGATAATCAAAGGAATTAAATTAAGAACAGAACCTATTCAACACCAATTGGAAGATATTTTTGTAAATTCCAGAATATTACAAACACAAAAAATAATTCAAAAATAAAAATTTGACAGTTGAATCGCGGCATTTTTATAAAATGAGTCGTATATAAATTACGAAGGTACTTACCGGTAACGGCGGCAACCACTTCAAAATATGATACTATGAACCCAGGAAGAAGTTAGAATTGTTTTACTACCTTGTCGGCAGACCGCCGCGCACCGCCGAAAAGGCCATTAAACCGTTCGCATACGGCAGATGCAGTGGCGCGGCTTTGTAAGTGCGAAATAATATTTTCATTTAACATTTTTTTATTTCGTTATAAATTTACGTAAATGTATTGGCATTTTTTCGTACGGGACAAAAATGATTTTGTTATAAATATTAACGGGATTTCGTTATATAAATGCATTTTTGTATGAAAAATTGGTTTTAGGGACTAAATTTCGATTTTTTTTTCGATATACGTTATTTTTCGCTATATCGGGTTTCGTTATATCGCGGTTTTATTGTATTATTATATTCATGACATTTGAAGTAGAATTTTGGTAATATTATACATATTTATTTATCTGCAGATGTCAAAATGGGCACAGTCTAAACAGGAACCTGGACAATTCACTGGCAGCACGGGTGCGCAGATACTGACACCGAGAGAGTTAGCCAGTGGCTACCAAGCTTGGGTTAAACGGGTAAGACGTTTTAAACTTCTTACACTAAGTTTATCAATGCACTGTTTTTCATACTGATTTTTTTTTTATTTGTAACATAAATTTTACACACTGATATACTAATAATTCTGTGGCTTATTTCAAATTCTATATACATGCTGTAAATATTGAAGATTACAACACAGACTCCTTGAAAATAAATATATTCCCTTTTCGTTTACTGTCTATGCAGGTAGTTTAAATTTTTTTCAATTATATTGACTAGCGAAGTGCCACTTATAGAGTAAAAATATATATATATATATATATATTTTAAATTATTGTACAGCCATACAAATTAAAGGAAAAATTAAAACATTTACTTTAATCTTAATTTCCTACTTGCATTCTCTTAATAAAACTTCAAATTAGTCAGGTTAACAAATGAACAGAGAATCTCACAAATAATTGTTAAATTCACTTAATTAACACGTTGACTGCCAATCACGCCCGCATACATTATTATGTTGTCTTGCTAGGTGCCGCCAACACCCAAGTGTGGACCATTTCTATGCATGTTTATTCACATCAGTATATTGCCAGCATCCGTCGCGACCTGCTGTTTTGTGGCGGATATGTGCTCGCTCGAACGATAATATATAAAGGGTATCCAGTGGAAAATTTTCAAGTTATATATTAAATTTATTTTATTTATACAAAATAGAGTTTAACAATTCGAATTTTACGTTTTATAAACAATATCGTCTAAATGCTGTCCATTTTTCTCAAGGGACTCTTGCAATCGGACTCTTAAATTTGCGAACAAGTGAGAGTAAAGCGTTGGTTTAATGGCAGCAACTTCACGGCTGATATTTTCTTGTAGGCCTAGAATTGTTTGATGATTGTTGCTGTAAACTCTTGACTTAAGGTATCCCCACAAAAAAAATCACACGGTGTAAGGTCCGGTGACCAAAGTGCCCAGGCTATGTCGCGTACTTTCTGATTAATTTATTGGGAAAAATTCCCCTCAGCTTGTCTATTGAAACTCTAGCTGTGTGTGGAGTGGCCCCGTATTGCTGAAATTGTGTTCTGTTGTTGAACCCGGGAGACAGCTGCAGTTGCCGTACCAAAAACTCTCACTGGTTAAAAAAATAAGGGCCAGAAATTGCACACCATACTGTCGTTTTTGGACAATTCAAACGTTTTTGATGGCGTTTCCTTGGGTTGTCGGGGCACCAGTATGTTATATTTATTAACATAGCCATCAATATAAAAATGTGCTTCATCAGTAAATATGTTTCCAGGCGTCCATGCTGTTCCAAAACATTCTAGCATCGTTCTCGCTAAGATTTCACGTAAAGAATAGTCATTATCATTGAGAAACTGCACGATTTGCAGTTTGTATGGGTGAAACTGTAGTTTCTTTTTCAAAATAACGTGCACTGTTGATTTTTTATTCCAGTACAGGCTGCAATCTTCCTTATCGATTTACGTGGATTGCGCATAATTTCACATCGAACTTGAGCCACATGTTCTGGTATCGCTGCTGACGTTGATGGTTCCGGAGGAGTTTGGTTACCCATTGTCCCTTCTTGTCTAACTTTTGAACCCATCACCAGATAAGTTGTGTGCTCAGCCTATCACTTATTCATCGAATATTAAAGTGAGTACAAAAAGTGCGACGCACTCAAACCAATGAATCACCGCACTTTAAACATTGCACAACCGCGAACGCGCGGTGCGCTCCCGACCAGTCACTCATTGCGACTGATTCAAATCCGCAAATCACGCGCGTCGAACAATACCCCTCCCATTCACCTCACCCTGATGGTTTACGAACAATTACAATTTAATCTTGAAATTTTTCCACTGGACACCCTTTATTTAGCATTTGTTAATGTTCCAGAAAAGAGCGGGCAGTCAATGGATTAATCAACAACATTTATTTTATCATGCTCTTCAATGCGTTCACTCGAATCCAAAACTAATTTTACTGTAAATGCGTATGTAATATTTAAATTAATTGATAATTTGTAGCGCCTGTTTTGAGAATTTTTAAAAGACATCTCCAATGCAAATTTCAATCTTTCTTTTGGCTATAAAGTAACTTTATTTAAAGCTCCATTGTATGTAGCTTATTTATATACCCAACACCTTCAAGTACGGGTGACGTTAGACTATTAATGGGTGCTGCTTTTGTGCAGTTTATCCACGTTAAATAATCAAGTGTTTGTCGTATAAATATGAATTAATGTGTTTTTTCACTTCTTACTCTTGTTTTGTGATGTTTGTAGTTAATATCCTGCTGAATAAAAAACATACTGTTCCCACTTATATATTTTTCAGAATTTTAATAAAAAACAAACCAATTAATTACGCTTACCAGGGATTAAAATAACAAATGATGCATTCATATTATTTAATCAAAATTCTCAATTATTCAAACGACAGCCAATAGAAGTTTTGACCCAACGAGTGACGTGTAGTCTCTTGTCTTGTTTATTGTCGTTTTAGAACCCGGATCCATAATCGACACGTACCACTTCAACAATCTGTGAGCCCTTAGACAGATTCAGAAGTTTCGGTAAATATTGCCCGATGCAAGTGACTTATAAACTAGAAAACAAAGTGAAAACGATTATGAATAATCATTATAATGTGATTGCGAATTAACGGAGTTTTACTGTATATATTAGGGGTACCCAAAAAGAAATACATTTTTGTGAATGAAAGGCATTTTTTTAAAAAACAAATTTATTTTCACAACATTATTCAATAAAATAGCCTCCATCAATATACACAACCTTATTCCATCGTTCAGGCAAGTTTTTTATCCCTCATTTGTAAAAACTGACACGCTTTGATTTAAAATATTGAGGGAGGATTGTTTTCACTTCACTGGCACTATTAAATTTTTTCACATCTGAATTATGTTGTAAAGACCTAAACAAATGGTAATCCTATGACACTAAATCAGGAGAATACGAAGGGTGATCAACAGTTTTCCATCTGAGAGCATTAATTTTTTCTCGCGTTATTCTCACAGTTTAAGGTCACACATTGTCGTCGCTTTTTGTGTGCGATACCCACACCTCTTGTTTCTGATTTTTTCAAAATTCTTTGAATGCTGGGCCATGAAAATCCTGGTCTCCTTTGTTAATTAATTGTCCTCAATTTCTGTAGGAGACTTGTCTTCGAAACAAAAATTTCTTGACTTAATTCTTTTGAACCATTTTTATCTTTGACAAACTAGTAAAGCTTCACCATAGTTTTTTGGTTGCTGTGGTTACAAAAATTTTTTGGTGAAGTTCATAAAACACACAAGAGCGTATAAACAGCTTGCTCGTAATGAAGTCCTCCATTGAAAAAAGTGTTTGTTTTTTTAACTGTTATGCTCGCGATGTACTCTCCAGATGTTGATCAAACACTGCTGAAAAGAGCTGTACGATCCAGACGACAAATAAATCACAACTGACTGTCAAATTTATTCACGTAAAATGCGGCCTTTTTTTTTGGTACACCTATTATAATTGAAACTTTTATTTATTTTTTTACTGAGTAACTGTAATTTATCTATCACTACACTATTTATGTTAAGATCTCTGGATGTACATTGTCACACGTTTGTCGCATCGACTTGCTTATTTTGCATCATCCCACACATAAAATATGAATTGGCCTTGAAATTTTATTTCATAAAGGAAACACAATAGATGTTGTTTTGAGAATCGCACCTCAGCCCACGTGATTGCATTGCCAGTACCTTTAATCCCTGGGTTTTGATTGGTTTGTTATTTGTTATATTATGACAAAATTACTTTTCTTTCAGTTGGAAATCGACTTTCAGGGTTCAAGAGGATGACATCTATTCTTGTACAATATTTTTTTTGATTATCTGATTTCAAACATTCGCTTTTTGACTTAATCATTTAAGTCAATCGAAGGGTTTTGAATGAAGACAACAAAACATAATTCATGGGTCTTGTCAAAAATGTTATAAAAATTATTGTCAAAGTGACAATTATTTTATATACAGTGAAAGTCGGTTATAACGCGGGTTTGCAAGGGGTGTATCTGAACCGCATTATATGATAACTGTGGTATAAATGCATTGTTCAAAATTGTTTTTTTTTATGGAAAACAACTAATTTAAAAAAATATATTATTGATTTTATACATTTTTATAAAATATAAATAAAAAAATCAATTCTGTTCACATAATTCTTAAATTATAACAATTCTTTCAAAAATTAATTTAAATTTAACAAACATAACATATTAAATACTTAAATTAGGAATGATCTCTGTTACACTACACTACACTTTACTACTTTTACTACATTTTACGAGCGACCTTCCAAGATAATAAATTAATTAGCCGTGCGTGTTTTTTACGCTGGGCACCATAAAACAAACATGACAGAAAAAGACCCGCGGTATATCCGAATGCACGTTATAAAATATGCATTATAACCAGCTTCTACTGTACTTCAATGTTTTTGTATGGTCCCCCTAAGAATCATTTTTTGCTGCCCAAAACATTGTTTTTTCCCAATTGTAACTTTTAATTTTAACTGAAAAATTACGTTTATTTTTGTCATTCATTTTAATTTAGTAGTTATATCTCATTAATTAACATTCATGATAATAATGAATATATTGGCGTGGTATTTGAATAAGAGTCATCAGAATGACTGTTGAAATGTAGATGGCACCGATATTGATTGGCAGGGGTGTCTGTCAATTGGATATGAGGATTATTAGGGGAGCAAGTGTCTATTGTATGAATTATCAGTTAACAAGGCGTCAATTAGGGGGGTGACTGCATACTAACTGCGCTCTAAACTAACATGCCATATTTTACAAATCTTGTTTTTTTCATTTTGCTTAATGCATTAATAATGATTTAAATTTGCTTAGTACTTTTTCTTTTAAAATAATCTTTCATTACTTTATCATGATACCTTATACATACACTCAGGTCTCTTTTTATGCAATAGATACACGTTCCACAGGAAAACACATAAAAGAAGACTAGACACACGTATAAAAATAAAGGATACGTTTCATAATTTTCTAAAATCGCATAAAACTAATTCAATAAGTTAAAATATACTGAAAAATGCATAAAAATAGTTTATTAAATTTTTAGAAAAATATAATCTTAACATATTCCTTCCAAATTTATGTATAAAAAAAAGTTTATCTTTTTTGCATATTTTTTTCTTAAGATTTATTATCGCTATGTGACAATGTTCGACATAATTTGCGAACTGGTTGGAAATTACTTTCATCACTAGAAGAGATAGTCAGCTCATCAGATCTATATCCTGAAGATAATGATTCTTCACAAATGAAATTAGCCTCAACTTCGCATGTTGATTTTTCCCTTTTGACAATATAATCAGTGATTAAACTTTGCGATGACTTTGCTAATTTTTTTGTACCATTCCTGATATCCAGAAATGCAATTCTGAACCTCGCATTGAAACTTAAATGCTCGTTCAGAATTATCATCTTTTTCAATGAAATGGTTTGCCAATTTACTGCAAAGTTGAAGACCTTCTCGTATTACACTTGCAGTGAGGTTGACTGGAGTTTCATTTTCTTTCGATTCATTTTCGTTTTATTTTTCTTCGACAGTATCGAGAGTTCTACCAATGATATCATTGTCATTCATGACATTATCCTCTGCATTATGCTCACTAATAATTTCTGAAAACAATGGAGGGGAGAAACGCGTCCAGACATACCCAATTTCACTTGATTTCGGTTGAATTGTACTGGCGCAGACTGTGTTTACATGTTGTACAGACAAAATTCTACAAATTTTTGACGCTTTCAACATGTCAAATTGGTCTAAAATAGTTATTTTTAAAAAAAATGCTTGAAATATAAACCGCATAACTTCAAAACCTCATAAAAATAGTATGCATAAAAAGAGACCCGAGTTTGTAATTCATTTACTTCAGTGATTGTGTATTTTAACTTTCTTTAGACCGTATTAGTTAGGATTTTGTTTCAAATTTTCAATAGTTTATTATACAACTGCCCTCTTATGGATAAAGTCAGATAGCTTGAAACAGATTTATAAACCCATTATGTATATGTATTGGACGATATTTAATGCTAATAAATCACAATAAATGTGAGTTCTTTAAGAAAAAAACAATTCCTTACCAGCTAAAATTATTTTTTATTTAGTTTTCTATTAGTATCTCATATTACAGAATGCGTAATTAATTATCATTTAAAACAAATTAGATAAATCACATAGAATAAATACACAGAAAAAAATTATGTATCATATTAGTTCTGGTGATAATTATATTTTTCGATACATATATTTTTTTCTGTGTATCCTTCTAAATGAATTATCTCATTTGTTTTAATTATCAAGAAACTGTATTTTAAAATCACTAAAATGCGATTTTATAAAAAAAATTATTATCATTAGTTTTGGGTGACTAAAATTGATTCTTATTATACCTATAAGTTGATGTGAATTTCGTGCTAATAATATTTTTTTTTTTTTAAATATGTGAATCAGTTAGAAAACTGTAATTCTTCAAAGTATTCAAAATAACAAATGTTCAGGTGTTCTTTTGTAAATAAAGACATTGCCTAGTTCACGTCATCATTCAAATTTATCAAATGTTTAAAAAGTTATGTGTGGATTAATATTTTTCCATTAATTTGTTAATTTATTTAAAAATTCAAATTACCCAATCATTTTAAATGTTTACATGATATTTTGTCAATTAATCAACATAAAATGTTTTTGTCTCTTTATGTGTCATTTTTGTAAGTAAATTAGTCCGTGTCTTTTTGCGATTGTAATCCTAGCAACATGCATATATTTTTTTGGAGCTTTGGCAGCAAACAATATACACAATTATCTTTCTGATATAATTCTTTTGATTTATTTTTTATTTGAAAAACTACGTGAAACCTCATTCATTTTAATTTCAATGGCCCCTGTTCGTAGTAATGATTAATTAATTACACCACATCATTGGTTTATACTACTGTACCAAAACTATGCAGTTTTAAAACTTTATAATAAAATGTCAATTAATGTTATGACTTGAAACCATTCATGTAAAAAATTTCCTCTAGTCTTCTTCCTGGTGATTTGATACATGGACAAAAATTACAATTGTATCATCTCTTTCATATAAAATATTGTTGCCATTAATTTAAAGCTTAAACAATGTTGAAATAATTTAAATTGTTACAACTTGAGTTTAAAGTTTTTTTTAGTAAAAACAGTAATAAATATTACGTTTAAGTTTTTGTCTGTCAACAGAGCATGTTATATGCTGAGACGATTTTTTTTACTCTCTTTGGATTCCTTATTGATGCAACAAATTTTTTCAAGTACTTGTCTGTTCACCGACACTTGTTTGTATGACAATTTGATAACAGAAACAAAGAAAAAAATATTATTAAATGATATTTCTCTTTTTGTTACCAAAATTTAAAAAATTTATAGTGATATTTTATACTTATCAATAAACAAAAAAGAGCTTCCTAAAAATATAGAATATTATTACGCAAATGTCTCTTTTTGTTATAATTGGATGTGTTTATGCCTTTGGGATACCAATATTAACATTTTATTTTCATAGAAAGCAATCACTTTGTGATTTGACATATTAGATTAAATAAAACACATAGCTCACTTAGCTCAAAATCGGTTGGTGTTTAATAAAATTTGTGGTTTTATACAATATTTTTATAATTTGTGTTTTAATTAGATTAAATAAAACATTGTACAAAAACATATTTCGATGAACAATGTATTTTTATGAAGGGATTGATTTTTTCCGTAGAAGATTATTTTGCTTTGAATTTTGAATGATGGTGGTTTTACTGTATTTATAATGTATATATATATATAGGAACGTAAATTAAATTAGTGGAATAATCTTATGGCAAATGGTGGTTTGTCTTCCACCCAAGAAAGAAATTACTTAAGTAATGTTGATATTGTTTGCTGTAAGTTATTTCTGTCCCCGACAGAAAAACAAAGCACACCTGAATATTTGTTACAGGCGTCTTTCAGTGACAGGCTTCATTTACCTAGACGAGTACCGGGGTAATGTTTCATTAGGTGATCGCACTGTACCAACAGTAACTAGAGTGTGAGGAGACTGACTGTGGGCGACATCTATGGTAGGTGAGTTCCTCTGTTGCGTTAGCTTTGTCCCTTCCCTATCTGCATCCCTAAAGTACTCCCATCTCTACGGGACAAAGCTGGCAACACAGGTTTGAAAACGGATATTGTACTATTTGTCATGGATGCAAAATCTTCACGCAAATAGGATAATCAGTATATGTCGTTGAAATAGTAATTTTTATTTACGATGAACATTGCATGAATTGTTTTGATTTAAAGATATTATGTCAACTTTTTGTATTACAAATAAAAGCATTTTATTTTTTTAATTTTTCACATCCGACTTCGCAGCAAGTTTATTAATTTTAAAATTATTGACATGTTCTGTATTTTTTGTATATTTTATTCTTATCGATACTGAATGATTATTTTTCTTTATTTTCAACTTAATTTTTTTAATTCTCCGAAAAGCATTTGTAATACATAGTTTTATAAGAATTTTTAAAACACGCAGATTTACTCACATGTTTTATAAAAATTGTTTTAATTTGGTCAACATATACATATAAATATATTCGCTCTTTGACAGTTTTAATTAATAATTTGAAATGATTTTTTTGTCTCATTTAAATATTTATAATGTGAATTTATTACATTTTTTGCATAAAATAAATCATATTTCAGCAGTTTACAAACTACTTTATAATTTTTGTACTATAAATCAAATAAAACTTTGTTTTATATCAATGATTTTATTTTCATACATACAAGTAACTATACATAGTATAGTCGAATTAGAAAATCAATTTTTGGATTTGCTTTCCTTGTAATTATAAAATATAATCTGAATTTTGGGATTTTCCTTAGATATTATATTTCCTCATAAATCATAGATTTAAAATTATAACCAATTGTTATTTGCGATCATTTGTCTTTTTTATGAAATTTTGTACACCTGCCTACAATACTACAGATATATTTTAGCCTTGAGTAGAGCAAAATACAATTTATATAGCAATATTTAATTTAACATGTTACAAGCAATACACATTGTATCAGTAAAATTAACCCTCTCAATCTTTCATTGAATTCCATTTCAGTTCCAATATTATCAGATACACACATATCCTAAAATTTATCTGCAGAAAAGCAGTAGATGTCAAAATTGGATGATTTTTTCAAGTGTATACTTTGTAAGATTTATTTTCAAATAAAGGCGAAGGAAAAGCGAAAACAAATCTAATGACTTTTTTTATTTATTTGGTTTCTAATATCCATAGAGACAATCAATAAGAGCGATATAAAAAAATTATTAAAAATAAAAATATTAATACGTTTTAATAAATTTCACTATCTAAAATATATACAGAAAATACATGTTAAGTTCTTCTTTCAACAAATTCACATACATTTTTTATAAATCTCCAATGCAGGGATGAATTTCTGACAAGTCATTGTTTAACTCAGGATCAGCTCCAGACGGCAGCACCCGTTAGTGGAGGAATGGGAATGCATCTTCTACAAAAGATGGGATGGAAACCGGGAGAGGGTCTCGGTAAAGAGAAGAATGGATCTCTCACACCTCTGCTGCTGGAGATCAAATTAGATACCAAAGGACTTGTGGCTAAGGAAGAGGTATACTTAAATTAACAATTTGAAATATTTTTTGTATAGTTACATCATTTGTTTTTAGGAAACCAAAAGCACAATAGTACAGCAGGCTCTCGATTATCCGGTGTCGCACTTACCGGGTTGTAGATTAACCGAGCAGTAAAAACTTCCAAAATTTTTTAATAACATTTTGAAATCTTATGTAAATGTAAAAATAATTTTTCATTTGACAACATAATATCGCCGTACCAGAAGAACAATGACGTAACTGCAAAATTTGACAAAATGTAGTTGAATGCCTCAATGTTTTCAGAAATTCTCAATTTTTCGGCTGAAAAAATTCTTTCACTTTATAACAAATACTTATTATAACTATTTGCCCGATTTCCAATTCTATAGTCAATCAATCAATCAATCAATCAAATAGCAGTTCTGACAATTACGTTATTGCTCTTCTGGAACGGTGATATGTACCTATCAGAAATTAAAAATGGCAAAAATGCAAACGCACCATCAACTGAAATTTCTGCTCCATGACAGTACGAATACACAATGTTAAATGTGTTAACACGATCTTCAGGTTCGTGAAACCTTTATTGTAAAAACACCGCCACAAACGGGCAACCTAACTAGCCCTATCTCAGAAGCTGACCTTTTTCGTTCTCTCTGTGCTGGCGCTGTTAGTCCTCGCCTCTGCCGACGAGTGGGAGAGCCTGTTCTGCAGCTCACTTCCACTCTACACATAGTCTACTGTAATTTGATATGATCCAAAATGGATTATGTGTGTCTTCTTCATGAACTATATGTAGTATCAATAATTAGAATTTTACATATGTCAATTCCATGGGCCTCTATACATCACTATACTCCCTAGATTCAGTAAAACTATAGCAAAGTTTTGCACCGTGTTGACCTTAGAGCTTGTGTAGAATTTTTCTTCGATATCGACCGTCGGTAGAGATTACAATGAGTAATTATAATTGTAAGCTTATAAACTCTGAAACTCTGAAACTGTTTAATTTTAAATTTAAAAAAAAAATCATTCATAATAAATGACGCATTCGTAAGATAAATTATGACTTTCATAAATAACATAATTTTGCTGACTAATTCATTTATTATGTAGCTATTTTTTAATTCCCAGACAAAGCAACGCAACAATCCCCGCCGAGGGGGCACTGCAACAATAAAGACATTGGCTGGGAAGCATCCCGTCTCCCTGCTCGGAGAATTCTGTTCTAAGAGAAAACTCGGAGTTCCATCATATTCCCTGTGTTTTGAGTGTGGACCAGATCACAAGAAGAATTTTTTATTCAAGGTTTACAAAGTCATTTTGTTTATTAAATACCCATTGTAAAATCTGTAGCATGAAATCTGAAATTCTTAAATACATTTAATTATAAATATACATTACATACACGATACATTACTGCATTAATTTAAAACTAAATATACATTGGATGCATCGAATCTCTATCAAGACTAAAGTCATTGTGGTAACGATCTTTGTTAACTTTTCCTCCCCGATGAAGTAAACTTAGTTGACATTTCCTCTAATTAATATCTCTGTAAATATACTAAATACAGAGTTCATATTTTAAGTATTCCTCCGTAATATTTTGATGTATTGGATAAAATAATTACAATATACAAGTATTCACCATATGTAACAATAAAAAAAGTTTTCTAAAAGATCCTGACATGAATTTCTCAATATGTGTATGTGTACGTGCGGAAGGCGCAGGGTGTCGGATGCCTATTGTCACTTTAGTGGCAGAGCGTGCGATGGCCGAGTTAGACGTGTCTTGTGCGTCTTTATGCTATCGTTCGTGATGATTAATTTTTAGCACTTCTACACAATAATTGATATATATATATATATATATATAACTTTTTTTATTGTTACGTATGGTGTTACCAGTGGTTGCAGTTTTTGGCCGAACCCGAACGTTCATCATCACCCAAGCTAGTACGGCCACGTTTAAATTCAGCTGCCCAAACTTTCACCATGGTAAATGATGGTGCAGAGTCCCCGTACACAGCGTCCAACTCGTCTTTAATTTGTGTAGGCGTATTGCCTTTCAAAAACAAATACTTAATGATAGCTCGAAACTCGATTTTTTCCATTTTCACAAAAATACTCACTCAAACGATTGTCAAACAACAACTGTGCATCCAAAATGGCTGAAACTTTGGTGAGTACTTATCAAAACATGTGCAAACATGTTCCCCAACCTTTGTTGACGAGTGCTGCCATCTTCATGTTGAGGTCGAAAATTTTTCTGACAGCCCTCGCAAGTAATAAATTAAAATTTTCATATTTATCCGACTTAAAAATCCTACATGCACACTGAGTTTACAGCACCGGAACGCGCGTTTTTATTTTAGCACCGTAAGGGAAAGGTTAAAAAAACCTTACTATTTGAATACTATCAATATCAACTATGAATATATCACCATTAAAATAATATTGAATTTTTATGGATATTTTAACTGTGCCGATATTATTTTATTTCAGGTAACTGTTAATGGAGTGGAATACCAACCCAATGTGGCAAGTGCAAATAAAAAACAGGCCAAGGCGGACGCGGCACAACTTTGTCTACAAAAATTAGGACTCTTACCTAATTAAATAGTATTAATAATCTTAGGACTGCAATAGGAAACAATGAGTTTCCAATTTACAACATTTATTTGTATGCCCCACTTTATAAAGTGTGTAAATACATGAAGTACTTCAGCGTTTGTGCAATAAGTATCAGTAATTTGTATTATATTTTTTATTGATACCATACCCGTATATTGAGTACGCCCACGGTCAATTTATTACTATTTAGTTTATGAAACCCATGCGGGTGCCATCACATTATAGCCGTGGAATCCATGTCAAGTACGATGTAATAGGTAGTTGTTCCATAACAGAGATTATGTGAAAGGATAAGAGAGTGAGTTTTTAGAGGAAATCAAAGGTTCGAGAGAAAGATTAAATTAGAAAAAACAAATAGTTCGAGAGAAAGATTCAACAAATGACTGGTAAATCCATATTTGAGTGTTGTACATACAGTAGGATATCTCATCTCAATATTTTAAAATTCAGTGATTTTCAAATATTTTACGACCCAAATTATAGATTTTCTGAAACAACTTTTTAATTCACAAACCTAATTCGTGTATCAAAATAATACATCATAAATCAATACATTTTGTTATTAAGGAGAACACATTCTTATTGTGAAGTTGTAATTATTCAGAACATAGGTCTGTGATATTTTTTAAAACACTAATTAAATGTATTAATTAGAAAGATATACATATATAATCAATTTTATCGCAATAATAATGTGTTCTCCTTAATAATATATAAGTTGTATCAATGTGTCCAAAATTTAATAAAAATGAATTGTTAATTCTGGCGTCTGTTATCAGTTTACTCAAAGGTATTTGAGATTCCGTAAAAACAAAGTAGATGGCTTTCAAATAATGGAATGGTAGATGTATTAATTTGAAAAATGTAACATATGGGTTCGAAAATTTGTCAACAATGGTACTGTCTGCTGTAGCGTAGTTGGATAATGCACCTTCTCCAGATTGGAAAGAGATCCATCCCGGTAGCAACAACAATTTGTGTTGTATAATTTGAAAGTGATCAAAACCCGAAATAAGAATTGCAAAAAATAATTTACAACGGCCACCGCTGAACATCACGAAATGTGTAACTCTGCATTTATTGTTCTCGTGTTGCTAATAGTGATCCAAAATGATGCACAATGGCTTAATAGCGAATTTATGTACACAAATTGTAAAAAAATCGAACTACGAAATCTTGGCCAATGGTGAAAATAATTCATTATTATACTACTAATGTCAACCGCATATGTAAGATTTGATGCTGAATACAAAAAAAGATAACATTGCAATGTAGAACAATCCTTGGGAGTATAATATATTATTTTTCAGGGAAAAAAATAACATGAACGCCATGTTTTCACCCCTTTACATCACCTATCATTCTCTGCACAAAATTACTCAGTTTTATTAATTGTAAAACATATCTTCCCTTGTTTCTCTAAGGACTTTAATTTTAATTTAATTTGTGACAATGAATTAATTATACAGGTGTAACAGACTTAGTTCACAATATTGTACGAATTAAAAATGTTCAAGGAATAGTGCAAATTCATTATTGATTATTCCATATTGTTTCATTATTCATTATTCCATTTCAAATTCATTATTCCATATTGTTTGAAATTTTTACAAAATCATGTTAATCTTTTAAGTCTACGTATTTATCCATTATTAATCAATATCTTTGCTTCAGGCCCTAAATCATGAAACAAAAAATAGTCTGGCCGCTCAAAATTCCATGACCTTTAATTTTTTGTATTCAATCAAATATTTAAATTAACCGAAATAGAGTAATTATGTTTTTTTAAATGCTTATATCTTTGACATGGTTGAGATTAGGCACATATCCCTTGAACATTTTCGACTCATAATTTAGTCAGGTATCCACTCACAAAATATTGTGGACTAGGTCTGTTACACCTGTATATCCTTTCAACAAAATTTTTTAGATCTTTTTTACCACCATAAATTCCTTTCAAATTTTAAATACAAAATTATTTATTATTTATATTTAACAAAATGTACTGTCTATAAACAAGGCATTACTAATGTTACAATGAAATTTTAAATAATATATAGTTTTCTGGTGAAAAATGCATCTGTCTCGGTTTTATGATTTCTTATCTTAAGTTTGTAATGTTCATTAAACTTGTTTGGCGGATTTGATTATCTATTACAGTCATGTACAAGCAGGATAAGGATTATATTTCGCACAAAATTAATAGTTAAATGTGTGTTTTTTTTTAATCCAGGGCTGTGTTGTCCCCCAAAAAAAATTTCAGCCAGTTTACTACTAAAGTAATTTTGGTATCCGCCCATATGCCCTTATACACTAAATACTACATGATTTTTTTTTTAGTTAGTATTCCCAGCCATGTTAAGTATGTAATTTAATTTGAGTGCCTTGAGAAAGATTTCAAAAGAATGACAAAAAAATTTCAGAAGCAATGGTCACAAGTATTTTGAATTCTGTATTTCAGTGATTCGGTGCTGAACATTTAAAAATAAGCAGCAATTTTCATATTCGGTATCTTCATACTTTATTTTATTCAGCAACAGACGGTTCGGTTTCCAATTCTATTAATTGGTTTGCGCAAACTCACGAGTAAACGGACATCACTTTTATGAATGAATGAATAATGCCAGTTAATTATTTCTTCTTTGATAAATAAAGTAGAAATTTACATCACAAAACTTTGTGTTTTCCATCGTTTTGATTGGTGATAGCAGAACATATACACACGCATTTTGATTTTAATCAATAATCATAAAATGAATAGGGCATAAGTATAAACTAAAAAATATGTTTAACAAACTATAATATCTTAAGCTAGTCCAAAAAAGCTACAATCGTATGCATCACAGTTATATGTACCAATTTTTCATATGAAGATATAGTCAATAAATGTGAAATATCACAAAACCTCAACCAAAAAATTAAGATTACACAAATGTAAAAACTGGTAAAATCCAAGTCTTAAAACAATGCGTAAAAGATTTTTAAATACAGTGGAATCTCCATATTTGTCGCTTCCACTACCCGGCAATGCTGTTTAACTGGGTCAAAACACAATATGGTGAAAAAGTGGCACCCAAATGTTGCCATAATCAACCAAAACATAAATGGTAATGTGATTGACTGCTTTATGAAGGTTTTAAAAAACAGGCAACATTGGGCAATTTCTTTGTTAAATCGAGTGCTACTGAATCATCAGCAAATGAAAACCATCACCAGAGTTATCTGATGTTTAAATTGTCTCCTAAATATTAGTAACTTTTCTCCTTTTCCGCTTCTACCATCATGTCTCTTCAGTACAATAAAGATAAATTTTTGACATAAAATTGATTCATTTGTGTACGTACTATTTTTGGGGGCTGGGAACGAATTAATTGAATTTCAGTTATTTGTTATGGGAAAAACTGTTTATATATTCGTCGGGTTCTCAAGAACATATTAATGACAAATATGGAGGTTCCACTGTAACTTATATTTTAATTATTTTAGATGAATTAAAGTGCATGGTTTTCTGTGAACAACAAGAAAATTAAACAAGTGCGCAGGATCTTTCAACCCCACTTCCTTTAGCCATTTTTCCTAGGCCCATATTCTTCCAATTCAATCAATTTCAGTCGTGAATTTTAATGTGTACTAAAAAAATGTTTTTAAATTTTGAAAAATTTGGGGCCTTAGACCAATTGATTTATTGACATTGCGTTATTAATAAATATTTTTATCTTCGTTTATGACGAAAGCGATCTTCTATAGTCCCGCTAATGTGTCCTTTCAGTTAGATTGAAATTGATTTCAAATATGTTTCTCTTTTAGTTTGTAACATAATTTGTGGAAACGTTAAGTCAGTTAGATGTAATGATGTATGTATTTTTGGGATATACCATATACTTGAAATGTCAAGGAAGTGGAGCTAAATGCACCAAAAATGAAATGGGAGTCTGCCTTGAAGATTTGAAAATATTGTAAAATACGTTTTTTTTCATTAAATTTAATTAGTATATGAGACAAAATCGCTTTGTTACAGAATAATATTTATATAATGGTTGACTTAGTTTTGGGATTACTTCAGTGTGAAAGCTTGACACTCATTTGTAAATACTTGCAGTTTATATATATATTTCAATATATGATAATCAAAATTTTATTATTTCAATTGGTTTGTAAATAAAGACAAAAGTATGATGCAAATAATTCTTTTATTTTTTTAACATTTCCCTTCTGCTTTCCAAAGATTTACCATTTACACTAAAATAACGACCTAATATTAATAAATAAATATCAGATATTTATCAAATTTTTAAAAAGTTGTATATATGGTATAACATGGACTCACTTCGAGTACCACTACACCATCGCCATCTATGGACCAAATTTGATAATTCATAATAATTTGATAATTAATTGTCAACTCAATGAGAATCTGATTTTGTTGAAAATTATTTAAAGCAATATTCTTTATGTGTAAAATGTTTTAACACATTATACTAGAATACGCCTGAAAAATCAATATTTTTCAATTTTTATAATTTAAACCAGTATACTATTTTAGCAATATTTGAATATGTCCAAGAACACACAATTACTGGATTTTTACCTATAAAGGCACTGTTATTAAATAAACATCAGATATATTTAATGAAAGATATATAGAAATATGGGGGGTAATTATAGGGCTTACGACCCGTCTTCTGTCGGCTTAAGTTATTTAATTAACAATTTTTCATACGGGAAGCCAAACCAAAGCCAACTTTGCTACTTTTACGCATCACTGATTAAAACAACCAGAGTAAGAACACACCTAGTGCCTTATGTTCATACAAACATACACCATCATTATGATAATGCTGGAAAATGAAAATATGGCAGCACTACTGCTCTGTTCGTTAACACACTAACGGTGGAAAGGGTGTTAACACCCGTTCACTGGACTAGCGTCTAATTGCGGAAAGGGTATTAATACCGTTCACGTAAAAGTTTTTTTAATTGAATAAATTTAATTAAACTCGATCATTTCCTTTTGATATCATATTGCATCGTACGGATAAGATATCAAATTAATATATTAGAGCAATAAAATCAAAATATTATGTTTTATTTCAACAGAACACATCTCATAAATTTACGAGATGTATTCTGTACAACTGGTCCATAAAAGACTTACTCAAGGAGTAAACTGTTTCATGTCGCATATCAATGGGCTTCATACCGCTCTCGCTTGTATGTATACAAAAATGTTCAGGGATGGAAACCTTTGTTTTATATTTAGGGAAACTAAGAGCTCCAGTTGATATGTGATATTTTATGGATTCACTATTAGGTATTTTCAACTATAACTATTGTTTTTCATGGTATAGATATTTAGCGAGGATGCCAAATTTTAACTGTAAGAAAATTTTATTGAAAATATTCAATGGTTTATAAGATATGACAAATTTATGAAAATATTTTTTTTGCAAAACCTGTATTACGTCACCAAAAGTATCCAACAGAAAAGTGTTAATATTTAGCCTCAGCACATCATATCTGGCAATTTTGCTGGGCACTTATATAAATACTAATTGAATGTATTAATTAGAAAGATATATATATATATATAAAATCAATTTTATCGAAAAATATTGTTGCGCTACCGGAATTCGAACCTGGATCTCTTTTCAAACCGGAGAAGGTGCATTATCTAACTATGCTACAGCGACAGTACTTTTTTACAAATTTTCAAACCTACATGTTACACTCTTGAAATTAATACATCTATCGTTCCATTATTTAAAATATATAAAATTGATTGTATACGTATATCTTTCTAAATAATACATTTAATTAGTATTTAAAATATCACAGACCTATGTTCTGAATAAATACAACTTCACAATAAGAATGTGTTCTCCTAAATAACTTATATAAATGCTTGCGCAATGTTCACAAAAAGCAAACAAATATTGCTGAAAGTATTATTTTCGGCAAAATAATTACTTAGAATTAGTATTGTTTTACATGAGCCCTTTAGTACGGTCTGCTTGAGACAGATATACATATTTGTCCGTAGTGAATGTGTTCACAAACAAGAGTGATGGGTGCAAGTAAAACAATATCATAAATGTTCTTCTATATATTTATTTTCATGACATTTTCACATTTTTTAAATAATTTCAACAAAAAATTTATATTTAAAGCTTACTAACTAATGGTTCTAATAGGTGATTTATAAATACATACAATAATATTCATTGCTGATCAGGGTTTTTTGAGACAAATTCAATTGCGCCATTAAGCTCAAACTTATCCTTCTCAATAAAATTTCCATAACTTTAACAGTCTTCATAGTAAATACCCAAAATACCTTACTTCTTTGAAATAGGCTATCCACCCTTCAAAAGTGATTAGTGCCATTAATCAGGTTAAAACTTTATTTTATAGAAAAAGTACAATAATATTATAGAATAGGAAATATTACATTGTCGATAAAAAATTTTGCTATTGTATAGATTAAATGTAACAAGTTAAGGGAAAGAAGATGACACAAGTTAACCGGGAGTTGAAAATTACTGACGAGATTACTGTAAAAAAACCTATGATCTGCAATGGACAGGGAAAAAAGATATGGTCGAGGGTTTCCTCCTCGACACCACACTCACACATTGGGGAATCTATTTGGTTCAATCTGAATAAATGTGAGGCTACCTGGCATACTTCTACGACAGAATTTGAATAAAAAAATCAATATGAGGTAATTAAATAATACCAATGATTAGCAATAATATATTTTAGCATTGGTTGAGTATTACAGATACATATTTTGTATTTTCTAATAATATAGCAGATTTAGGCGAAAATCGCAGAGCAAAATTTAGTTTTTTTTTTACCTTAAAACAAGATGTTTTGAATAGATTTTTTTTTTCTATAAAAACATATTTCAATAATTACATTTGTGTTGTGGTATTTTATTCTGGTTTCTTCTGTTTTATCCTGTAATCAGATAAAGCAGCTTTGATGGCATCTTCCGCGAGCACTGAAAAAATAAGATCATGAAAAAATTTGTAATCTCAACCATAAATAAATTATAGACTATGCTGCATATGTTGTAAATTTGAATTATTTAACTACAGTAGACTCTCGATTATCCGGGATGGATGGTAAAAAAAAATCTTGGTTAATCCGAAAACGTAAAAAAATGTTCTATAATATACAAAAATCACGTACTCTGCGCATCTATTGACGTATGTGTGTATGTACTTACTAAAAAAAGGCGCACACGTTTGCATTTATGAACAGCGCAAAGGGGATATTATTGGAGGGTTATCAAATAACTTCCACTGTTCAAAACTGTCAGTTTTTTCCAAAATTTTTCAATCAATAGTTTCATTTTCTGTTACTAACTTAAGTAGCAAGTTTATGTGATAGATCGCCTTTAGTTGCTGGATGACACCTTGATCCATCGGTTGAATTAAAGCTGTCACATTTGGCAGTAAATATTTCCATAGTCTGATTTTAAAACTTTCGCATTTGGATAACTCGGTGCATTGTCCAATAACAGAACAGCTTTCTGTGGCAAACCTAATATTGGCACACTGATGGCACAAATTTGGTTTTGAACCAACTGGAAAATATCTCTCTGTCCATCCAGGTTGACTTGTTATAGTAATTGACAGGTAAATTCGACATTGATATTTCTGAGAAAGCTCGTGGTTTTTTTTGCCGTGCCGATTACACAGAGTTTCAGAAGATGAGATCCGAAGGCATTACCACAGTAAAGAACCGTTAGTCGCTCCTTTTGAAGCTTATGTCCAGGAGCTTTTAATTCAGTCTCGTAGGCCAACGTTTTCGACGGGAGACATTTCCAGTATAACACGATTTCATTGGTATTGTAAATTTGCTCCGGCGTAAGATAAATGCTTGAAACTTGGTGATGAATTCTTGAGCACCTATTTCATTACAGCTTAATTTTTCACCTTAAATAGCAATTTGTCGGATACCGTGTATCTGTTTAAACCGAGTTAACCATCCAGAAGACGCTTTAAAATCGCCCTGCATCTTTAATTTGTCGTAAAAATATTTTGCTTTGGCTGGTTAAACCACAAAACTATGGCCTTGTCGAGATCCTCATGTGTTGACAATTTCATTGTTTTTCTGCTGATCATGCCTATAGCACTATCTGATGTGCTTGCAAAATTTACCAGTTTTTTTTGTTTCACGATGCCGCGTATGGTTTGGTTATATTTTACCGTTGTACTGTTTTCGAACTTTTGAATAATTTATAGCTTTTGTTAAATTAAAAGCATAACTCGTTTGCGTTTATCCATTATCAAAAATAAAACACCTTTTTACAATAAAAAAAAACTGTGACACCCCTGAATGAATATGGAGAAAACGCAATGTCACTTTCGTAATTTACCAGCACTCAATTGCAAACAAGTGACTTAATGACACAACCAACCCCAATAAAGCTTTAAAACAAACTGAAAGCTACATAATAACAATAAATGTTTTCGGACACGATGACAGTTGATGTGCTTGACTCTAAACACATGTTTAGCCCTTATGAGCATATGAAATATTTTGGTTTTAATAAAAAAATATTCAATGACTTTCGAAATTCGAAACATCTTGGATAATCGAATCTACTGTAAACAAAATCATAATGATTATGATAAGTTGCGCGAGTGCAAGGGACCACTTATAATTTAATTGAACAAATTAATGTATTATAATTATTCATGAGCGTATACATAACATCCTAATATCAATGCGCCGGCGACGCATATGTGCGACAGCGGTTCTATAACGCCCAAATGGCTGGCCGCACTCACCTAGCGCTGCCAAGAGTCTATACTCGCCGCAATTACAGTAAAATTGGTAAAAGAGTCTTCACTCTAGTGATGAGCTAAACGTCATTGTGACTGTGATTGTGCATTCGGTGTTTCTTTTATAACAATGATTAGTAACTGAATTTTACTGTTAGAGGTT
The DNA here is from genome assembly GCA_031772225.1 of Eubasilissa splendida. Classification (NCBI taxonomy): domain Eukaryota; kingdom Metazoa; phylum Arthropoda; class Insecta; order Trichoptera; family Phryganeidae; genus Eubasilissa; species Eubasilissa splendida. Next base: position 9,775,568 of record CM062853.1, on the reverse strand, counting down.
TAGTTTCCACTATATTAGTGATTGCTTGCTAAATTACGAATAATTAGTTACTAATCATTGTTACAATCGAACACAAATTTCACAATCAGTCACAATAACGGTTTAGCTTATCACTACTTTACTCATGCTGTATTTGTCAATATTAAAGACTAAATAATATAAATTAAAAATCAAAAAATATTTCACTACAACTATAATAGCATGCACATTATGGGATCAAAGATGTTGTGCAAATATAAATATACTTACTAGAGCAATGCAATTTCACCGGAGGCAAGGAAAGCTCTTTGGCAATGTCCGTGTTTTTAAGCTTCAATGCCTCGTCCACTGTTTTTCCTTTTACCCATTCTGTTGCGAGAGAACTGGATGCAATAGCGGAACCACAACCAAATGTTTTGAATTTAGCATCGATAATCTTTCCATTGTCGTCAACTTTAATCTGTAACTTCATCACATCACCGCAAGCAGGAGCTCCGACTAAGCCAGTTCCAACATTTTTGTCTTTCTTATCCAGTGAACCAACATTACGTGGGTTTTCATAATGTTCCAACACCTATTAAAAATATATACTTCAATTATTGTAACATGATACTAAACCTTTCTCATAAAAAAATCTTAATGCATACAGTTTTAATTTTCAAAGTTAAATAATTTTATCTTAGAATAAATGATGCAGTACTAATGGTGAATAATGAACAAGAACTACAGAATCTGGTGAGTAGAATGTATGATGTATGCAAGGAAAGTGACCTCATGATGAATGTTAACAAATCGAAAGTGATAGTATTCGAGAAGGAGAAAAGCGAGACACCGTGCAAAATACTTGTAGGTAATGAATGTTTGGAACAAGTAGATAAGTTTGTATATTTGGGAAGTATGTTTGATAGAAACGGAAAGGCTGTGAATGATATTGAAAGGAGGGTGACTGCAGGAAATAAAGTGAAAGGCGCTTTGAATGGAATTATATCTAACGGGAATTTATCAGCCGAGGCAAGACTAGCGGTGCACAATGAATCCTTGTACCGACACTGATGTATGGAAGTGAGCCCTGGAGCTGGCAGAAAAGGAACAAAAGTAGATTGAATGCAGTGGAAATGAGATCACTTAGGTGTATTTATGGCAAATCTATTTATGACAGAGTAAAGAATGAAGAAATAAGGAAAGATGTAAAGCTGATGTTAGTATAGTGAGTAAGATTAAGAAATAATCACTTAGGTGGTTTGGTCATATGGAACGGATGAATTAGGAGAGAATGGTAAGAAAGATATATGACGCAGGTGTTGATGGCACCAGAAATAGAGGACGTCCGCGGAAGGCTTGGCAAGACCAGATAAACCAGATAATGGAGGATGGTTCTGTTAGAAGCCTAAACAATCGGCGAGCTTGTATGAGAAGATGTATGAATGTGGATGAGGCGAGAATTGTGTGTCAGGACAGAGGAGTGTGGAGCTCTATCCTCTCTGCCTACCCCCGTGGAAAACGGCATGATGGTAAGTAAGCAAGTAAGTAGAACAGAATAAAATAAAATGAAATGAAAGTATCCCAATAATCTTATAATTTTCACTAGACCAAAGCGTATTTGCAATTAAAACTACCAATTTCGTCAATTAATTTAAACACTGCACAAGTTTGAGAGATTTATATAATCAATAATCAGAAAATTCCAGCATGTGTACATTGCGAAATTTTACAAAGAAAATCTCATAAATATCGTAATATATTGAATGCAGATGTAACGGATTAGTGATATAGAAGGATATTTCTGAGCCGATCAAAATATATTACGAAATACGCGGAAATTACGTGACCTTCATCCACAAAAAATTTTTGTAGTACATAAATAACCAAACTTACGTTTGCGTGGTATGAAGCAGCCGGTACTCCCGTTATATTATTCAAACTGACAGTTTTACGGAGACAAAGGGCGGTTCTATAAAGAGACATTTTTTTAAGAACTCCAATTTTTAAAAACTTTTAACAAATTTACAAAACTAACGAATTTTACTTTGGTACCAATCGACGGAAACTTCGCAGTTGATAATGACAACGATCGATAACAAACGTCACAATAATTCGTAAATATGACACAACCATAGAGTTTATTCGGTGGACCCTTCCCTGTGAACTCCAAATTTTAGGTTGTTATGTAAAAAAACGTCGAGATAAAAGTAACGAGTACTCACGTTCATTTTTGTATTACATCGATACATCGATACATCGATACGCCTGAACGGTAATTCGTGTTGCGAGTCGATTTTAATTCGGACCGACCAATCATAATTTGACGCCAGCAAATACTGGGTGTTCTTGGGATTGCATTTCTCAGGGACCCGCGTCACACGAGAATCTTTTCTTCCATCATTAGAAAGCCATCCTTTTTATCTCTGTCATTCATCGGGAAGATTTATCTCTTCCGCAATAACGAGGGTTGACCACACGCGTTACGCAATACGATATGAAGTCAATCGGTTGCCTTTTGACCGAGAACAAATCGTTCCGAGATAAATCTCACTCGTGAGCGGTTAATAGCAAAACAATACATCCTCGCCGGCCGATACATTGCACAAAAGAAAAGCCATGAAGTTGCGAGCCCTATTGTCGCCCCTAGGATAATTAACTCCGGATAATAGGATAAATGGGTAATAAAGTAGCTTTTTTTGAACTTGGGCCGGAGCCCATATGCAATGGCCCACCATGAGCGGCGACTGACTATCGCGTCTTTTCTCTGTAGGGGTAATCAGAGAGGATAGAGCGAATACCCACAGATTGATGTACTCGGATTTGCATCTTCCACCTTCATGCACCTTATGTAGTGCGTAAATCAGACTATGCCATCAGCAAATGTTCGTCCCATACGGCAAAACAATCTGAACGAGTCTCTAATCAAACGCGAATTTAGATCTAATCAAAGTGTGCCGATGTAGCGGCACTTCCGCGGCAATCTACTCTATACTAATCAACGTGAATAATGAAAATGAAGACGGGCAAGGAAATTTCTATATAAATAAATAAGAATGTAATTATAACTGGGCAGGTAAAAAAAATATGTAATAGGTTTAAATGTGTGTAATGTAAGGCTGAATAAAGAAAAGACCAGACCCCATATGTACTTAATGTTGTAGCAAAAATAAAAATCTACATACTATGTAAAATTACTATAGAGATAATTTAGTCATAATTTGATATGAGAATGATAAATAGTTGTAATAAGGTCACTGGTCTAAAAGTTTAATTGACAAGACAATGTTAAGTGGTTATACCTATGAGTGAGATGAATTCGAAGATTAATTAAATGTTATTAATCATGAAGAAAGTGGGCGGAACCGAAAATTAGGCCTACAAGCGAAGGTGTAAATGCCGCTGTCAACGGATGGATCTATAAGGCATCGCCAATCCTGTGAGGACGGACCGACCCCCGATGGAGAAGTACGCCCTCGCCACGGTTACTTTAAAAGGGCCAGAATTCCATTTTAAAAGTTAGTTGAAAGATGAGGTCCAGGAGGACGAGTTGGACGAGGCCCGAAGGAGTTAGTTGAACACGATGTCCGGGAGGAGGTAGTTGAAACCTTGGTCCGGAAGGCCTAGTTGGAACCGAGGTCCAGAGGGACCAGTTGTAAACATGTGATGGGAACGAGTTGTAGACAAGCGGTGAGAACGGGAGTAAGGGCTAGAGGCAAGAGCTCTTCCTGTTAGTTGGAAATGAGGTTTGGAAAAGACGTTAAGAAAACCACAGTTGGGACCAAAATTGAAGACGCCAGTTGAAAGCACGTAGTGAAAGACACACAGAGTCGGATACAAGATTCAGAAGTCGAGGTACGAGTTAAATCCCAGACGCCAGTTGAATCCCAGACGCTGGTTGAAAACGCAGTTGAGAACGAGCATCGGAGTCGGAAATTGAAGGAATTCGAAAGTGGAGATCAGAGTGGAAGCCGACACCGGTAATTCGACCGAACGTCGCCAGAGAATCGGAGGATAAGCAGCCATGGTTCACTGCAATCCACACAGGAGCAGCCGCTCAGACCATTCCGCAGTCCTCCAGAGCAGTCAGCAGGTAGCCGCCCACGCCGGGTGCTAACGGCATCACTCCGCCGGTCTGAGACCAGGTCTCCGGAAGAAGATTCGAAGGAACGTCGCCAAATAACCCGAGGTAGACATAGTTTTAGATTAAGTTAGTTATAAGTATTTCCACCTACCTGTGAATGTAAATGTGTGTATAATAAATGTCTAATTTGTGCATCATCTGTGTGTTCATATTCACCTGTGTTCTTCCTATAACCATGATACTGATGAAGGCGTGATATCTGATGGATGGGTCGCGAAGCGAACATTCCAGTAGAGTGTGGGGTATCGTTCTGACAAGCGATCAGGAGCATGATACATGTTCGATTAATCACCGGTTAATCGAATTATAACTCCTGAAGAACCCCGACTCAAAGGAAATGGCGCACAACGTCGTGTCCCATTTATATCAACATAAATAATAAATATATATACTCATCCCTCGATTTACGCAGATAAGAGTAGTTTCAAGAAAATTCACGTTAATCAAAAACACTTAAATTGTGGTAATTGATTCAAAATTTGAAGACACATTCTAGTAGAATATCAAAATAAGTGGATGGCTCTTTGAATGGAATTATATCTAACGGGAATTTGTCAACTGAGGCAAAACTAGCGGTGCACAATGGAGTCCTGGTACCGACACTGATGTATGGAAGTGAAGCCTGGAGCTGGCAGAAGAGGAATAAAAGTAGACTGAATGCAGTGGAAAAGAAATTACTTAGGGGTATATAATTTATGACAGTAAAGAATGAAGAAATAAGGAAACAATGTAAAGCTGATGTTAGTATAGTGAGTAAGATTAAGAAATGATCACTTAGGTGGTTTGGTCATATGGAACTGATGAATGAAGAGAGTGTTGATGGCAATAGAAATAGAGGACGTCCACAGAAGACTTGGCAGAAGGATGGTTCTGTTAGAAGCCTCAACAATCGGCGAGCTTGTATGAGAAGATGTATGAATGTGGATAAGGCAAGAATTGTATGTCAGGACAGAGGAGTGTGGCGTTCTATCCTCTCTGCCTATCCCCTTGGAAAACGGCATGATGGTAAGTAATTTAATATAAATGTAGAATAATTTGCCCAAAAAACTCTGTAGCATCAATGTAAAAGCCCAATAAAAATCTAAAAAAGGTATAATAAAACATTTCTGATTATTTGTAAAAATATTACAGTAAAACCGCGATATAACGAAACCCGATATAGCGAAAAATGACGTATATCGAAAAAAAAATCGAAATTTAGTCCCTAAAACCAATTTTTCATACAAAAATGCATTTATATAACGAAATCCCGTTAATATTTATAACAAAATCATTTTTGTCCCGTACGAAAAAATGCCAATACATTTACGTAAATTTATAACGAAATAAAAAAATGTTAAAAGATGAAAATATTATTTCGCACTTACAAAGCCGCGCCGCTGCATCTGCCGTATGCGAACGGTTTTATGGCCTTTTCGGCGGTGCGCGGCGGTCTGCCGACAAGGTAGTAAAACAATTCAAACTTCTTCTTGGGTTCATAGTATCATATTTTGAAGTGGTTGCCGCCGTTACCGGTAAGTACCTTCGTAATTTATATACGACTCATTTTATAAAAATGCCGCGATTCAACTGTCAAATTTTTATTTTTGAATTATTTTTTATGTTTCATGCCCAAAACTATGTTTGAAGCGGCTCTACATTTAAACACAATTAAAATATTGTTTTGTGTTTGCAATATTCTGGAATTTACAAAAATATCTTCCAATTAGTGTTGAATAGGTTCTGTTCTTAATTTAATTCCTTTGATTATCCATTTGCTTATCTGTTTTAATAACAAAACTACTAAAAATATGTAGGTATTCAGTTCCCTATGGCCTTTTTCCTTCTTTGTTTGCAGAATTTGCGATCTTTTTTGAAGCCGCGCGACATTTTTTTGCGACGGCGCGTAACATATAGTAGGATTTTTTTTATTTATTTCGTTATATGTGGGAATTCGTTATTACGAATTTTTATTTTTTGGTCCCTTGGATTTCGTTATATCGCGGTTTTACTGTATTTATTACTGGAAGATGGTCCTGTTAGAAGCTATAATAGTCGATGGACTTCTATGAAAAGATGTATGAATGTGAATGAGACGAGAATTGTGTGCCACTCTATCCTCTCTGCCTACCCTCACGAGAAATGGCATGATGGTATGTTAGTAATTTTTAAATACGTTGGTATGCTAACTATTCAATGTAAGAATAAAATTAATCAAAAAAAAGAAAAACACTTGTAATTATTTTTTTTCATTCTCATCTTCATTGTTGATCTTTAAATTTTACTATTTGATTCAAAGTTGCTATCGTTGTCTTTAAAATCATTGTGCACTTCCAATTCTGGTTTATTTTGAGTTTTACTTGGTGTTAGGCTTCATATTTCTTCTGGCCACATTGCTTTCCAACACGGATTAAAAGTTCATTTTTATAAATTCACGTTTCGTACCTTTACAGCGGCAAATTTTTCAATGATTACACTAAAATCTATTTCGTTACTAAGCGTTTTTCATACATAATAAACTTAGTGCATTCAAGCGATATTTTTAATTTTTAATGAGTTTTGAAAATAAATGTCTCCATTACATACCGAAATTAAATTAATTCTGAAAGCAATAGCTACGTTTGAAAAATAATTCTCCTCTAAAATTTGTTTTTTTTTATATCTAACATTATTGAGGAATTATTAATATCATTTTTTATATCTTTGACTTCAAGATATGCTTGTGTGAATTAATTAATTTTCTAGTTATTATTCCTATATCCCTTTTTTATAAATATTTTAGAAGCCTTCCGCTTCTTCTCTATTGTGTATTTAAAGAGAAAAGAAAATACTTCTTGCATTAAATACAATAATATTTTTTGACATGCTCCAATGCACTTTGTCATTTCTGATATTAAACTATTGTATATTACCATGCAAACTTGTTTTTGGAACTCTTCTCCTAATAATTATTCTCTTCTCTCATTATATAAATATGTTTTAATTTTTGTTACCAATAGTCTAACTTCCTCTTTATAGTATATGCTCTATTAAAGAATACATATGTTCGACAACACTTAATACAAGTCCGTCAGTTTACAAACAGCAAATTCACTTTGTTTATTTGCTCTAAAATATTAAAAGGAATACCATCTGTTTACTCAAGTTATGCATTCAGATTGATTAAAATATTTACTACTTCAAATTATTATTCTATCAAAAAAAAAAGAAGTGTGTGAAACTTTATCAATGTTTATATTTTCATCTGTTAGATAAAAACCTCTCTTAATGACTACTACATCTCAAGATCTTGACTTTCGCATTCCCGCAATCATTTCTGTCATTGGTCCAATAAACTGAAGGACAACCTATGTTTCGACATTAATAGTAATATTATAGCAATATATAGTAACAGTAATATTATTATTAATTTGTCTAGTGTTGAGAACACATTTTGCATATCCATACAAAACATCAGCGCTGTGCGCGAGACACGCTAAGTTTGTTCTGTCGATATATGTCTATAACGTCTGAATGTTTATTTTTAGGTTGTGAATATGAGCTATAAATATGTTAATAACGGGCTGCTAAATTTGAGCTATAAATATTTTAATATCAAGCTGCTCTATAATATGCGCTGCGCACCGTTTTTAAAAAAATACAATAGAATGAAGAGTTTTCTTGCACTCGAATCATATTTTTAAGAATATTAAAGAAAAAAAAAGTTAAGCGAAGAAAATAACTCACTACTGGGAGTGTAATTAAAAGTATTATATTATTTAAATCTATTATCCTATTTGAAACATGGACTAAAGAATTAAAATTAAATCGAGGCACATTGGATAGTTATTCTTTTTCTTCCGCCATTTTCATTCTCTAACTGAAACATATGGCTGTCATAAAACTCTTCCTTTGTCAGCCCTTCTGCGTTTTCCCACGTTCTGTAGTTCTGCCGAGTACAACCAGCGTATAATTGATGAGGAATGTCCCGGATGCCATGCCAAATGAACACAGAAAGAAGAAACTATAAACAGTGTCACACATACTATATTTATTTTAGAAATGTATCATTACGCACTTTAAATTACAAATCTGACTTTTCCTAAATACTGAAATAAATGTTACATTGATTCTTACTATTATTCAAACTAAGTAATGTGGTGTTAAAAAAACTATCTTACTGTTAGACCAAATAAAATAGCAAAACTCCACAATCTTCTTAATAGATTATTTAAACTTCTTAAATTACACAAAATCAGTATGAGCTTAAATTGGCCAGATTATAAAAATCTGACATCAGTACAATATTATCCATGATGACTGCTTCTGAACCAATCAATCTTACCAGTGAAGGACCCATAATTTTTGTCAGATTTTACACTTTCTTTGATTTCAATTGTTGGTCTAATTCACTCACCAGACTCATCATAAACGCACAAACTTTTATTTAAGCGTGCAATGCATATAAATAGGCTTACCATAATTATGAAATTCTAAACAGGGATAATAGTGACATTAGTATCTAAACCGGGACAATTATCGCTTCGCATTTGGTTCTCGCAGCACCAAATTTTGGTACAAAGAATTTTGAGACCAATATGGACGTAATCAGAAGTTTTGAAGCTCATATCATGCATCACTGTGTGAAAGGCAAATGTGGCCTCTTTGGCAGCAATAACTAAAATCTTGAATGGAATTATCGTTTTTAAAAATGTTTTAATAGATTAAGAGCTTGTGACAGCTGTTACATGATCGTCTGCTCGCCCACCGTATGAAATAGAAAATTTTGAGAAACATTGTAGGCACTTCACTTTGCTGTCTTCACCAAAGAGCTTTTTTATAAATGGGTAGTCTTTTTGCAGTTTATTTGTAAATTTGCAATTTCTTTTTGGCATTTTAAACATAATTTTAAAAGGGTTAAACCTGAACTAAATTAGGTACATTAATTACGCTCTGCTGCATCACCTTACTAAAATGTAATTACACTGCAAGTGATCCATGGCTACACCCCTTGCGCACCGCACGGCCTGAACAAAATGCCACACCAGCCGGGACCAATGTGTGAAACTGGGAAAATCTTGGTCAAACCGGGACGTATGGTAAGCCTACATATAACGAGAACATGAAGTGAAAGACAAAAATGTATATATAATATAATTGTGTCCTCGTTTGATTACAATGATAGATTTATAATTGTACATAAGGCAGGTACCTATTTAATACTTATAAATAAGACTAGTAAAATACTACACACCATTAAAAAAGTTGTTGTTTTCGTTACTCCATAAAGGAATATTATTTATAAATCAATCACATTGTTTAACCATATCAGCAGATCGTACAGGAAATTCTAAACTTCATAATATGTAAGTAGGCACCGTACATTAATTTATATATTAAAATATATTTTTTTAATCAAATTCAGGAATGTCATCATATGAATATCCTGGAATATTCCGAAAGGCGCAGTAAGCAATCCTCAAGTGATATGCTCCAGGCAAAAACATAATTGCTCCCAACACAATCATGGAATGCATTCTGTCTTTGTATTGTGCATCTATATGACCAGTGACGATCAAACATCCAACAGTAAGCAAGATGGAACCACCGAAACACAAAACTGTTGATAGAATAATGGCTTTCCACGGCACTCTTGCTGGTGGAAAGTCAAACTGTTCGTCGAGATAGTCAGATTCTGCTTCCGGCAGTTTTGAATATTGCACGCCATCGAATTTGACATTCCTCCTCCTCGGCATATTGAACTGAAGATCTGCAAGAAATTATTATTATAATTAAAGTATGAATAAAACATTTATATTTACTAGAACGAAACACAAAATAATTAACGCACTGAACCACGGTAAATTACAGATATTTTAAAAATCTATTTCATTTTGAAACATCAATAATGTTGCTAACGTTCATAATTGTAATGACGTACAAAATTATCAGGAAAAAAATTAGAATAATTATATTCTCAAACGTTAACTACAAACTATTTTTCCCTCGAATAATAGAGACACTTAAGACACCCATATCACACAAATAAGAGATTCAGAGAAATGTCATTTCATTTTGACATTTCATACTTTTAAAACTCTATTAGGCTATTCAATAAAAGGCGGGTAAAAATATATCTTATTATTTTATGTTGGGGGAAAGGGGTTTGTATTCGATTTATGTTCTCTTAAAACTATGATACGCCTTAAAGGTAATTCGTGCCGCGAGTCGATTTTGATTCGGACCGACCTATCATAATTTGTCACCCGCGAATACTTGATTTTTCTTGGAAGTGTATTTCGCAGGGACCCGCGTCACACGTGAACCTTTTCTTCCATAATTAGAAAGCCATCCTTTATTTCTCGGCCATTCATCGGGGAGATTTATCTCTTCTGTAATTACGAAGGTCGACCACACGCGTTACGCAATAGGTTATGTTCGGGCAACCGACATAATAGCCGGGAGAGCTCCTAAAATCGAGTCAAGCGGTTGCCTTTTGTCTAAGGAGTAAATTGTTCCGAGAAATATTCCACTCGGGAGCGGTTAGTGGTAAAACAATACGTTCTCGTCGGCCGAGACATTGAGTACGTCGCACAAAAGAAAAGCAATTAAGTTGCGAGCCCTATTGTCGCCCCTAGGATAATTAACTCCTGGGTAATATAGTAGCTTTTGTTGAGCATGGGCCGGAGCCCATATGCAATGGCCCACCATGAGCGGCGACTGGCTATCGCGTCTTTTCTCTGTAGGGATAATCAGAGAGGATAGAGCGAATACCCACAGGTTGATGTACTCGGATTTGCATCTTCTACCTTCATGCACCTTATGTGGTGCGTAAATCGGACTATGCCATCATCAAATGTTCGTCCCATACAGCAAAACAATCTGAACGAGTCTCTGATCAATCGCGAATTTTAATCTAATCAAAGTGTGCCGATGTAGCGGCACTTCCGCGGTAATCTACTCTCTACTAATCAACTAGAATAATAGGAATGAATAGGGAGATTAAAATATTAATGTAATTATAACTGGGCAGGTATGAAAAATATGTAATAAGTTTAAGTGTGTGTAATGTAATGTAAGGCTCAATAAAGAAAAGACCAGATCCCATATGTACTTAATGTTGTAGCAAAAATAAAAATCAATATACTATGTAAAATTACTATAGAAATAAATTTAGTCATAATTTGATATGAGAATAATGAATAGCGCTAATGAGGTCACTGAGCTAAAAGTTTAATTGACAGGATAATGTTAAGTGTGTATACCTACGAGTGAGATGAACTCGAAGGTTAAGTGACTTTGTGTGATTTGGCGGACATAAATAAATTGTGCAATTAAATGTAATTAATTATGAAGAAAGTGTGCAGAACTGAAAATTAGGCCTACAAGCGAAGGTGTAACACCGCTGTCAACGGATGGACCAATGAGACATCGCCAATCCTGTGAGGATGGACCGACCCTCGAGTGGGAACTGCGCCCTCGCCACCATTACTTTAAAAGGGCCAGAACGCCATTTTGAAAGTTAGTTGAAATCCAGAGGAGGTAGTTGGAGCCGAGGTCCGGAAGGACCAGTTGAAAACACGCGGTGGGAACGGAAGTTGGGAGTAAGAGCTGGAGGGTAGAGCTCATCGAGTGAGTTGGAAACACCCAGTGAAAAATAAAAGTGGGAGATCGGGAGTGGTAACCAAAGTCGAAGATGTCAGTTCAATATACACAGAATTGAACACGGGATCCGGAAGTTGAGGTACACAGTTGAACACCAGATGCCAGTTGAATGCCAGAGGCGCGTGTAAAACAGACCACCGACACCAGAAATTCAACCGAACATCGTCAGAGAATCAGAGGATAGACAGCCACGGTTCACCGCAATCTACCCAGGAGCAACCGCCCAGGAGATAGCTACCCAACCGGGTGCTAACGGCATTACTTCACCGGCCTGAGACCAGGTCTCCGGAAGAACATCGCTAGATAATCTGAGGTAGAATTAATTAGTTATAAGTATTTCCACCTGCCCAAGGAGCATAAACTGTAATTAATAAATGTCTAATTTGTGCATCTCCCGTGTGTTCATATTCACCTGTATTCTTCCTATAATCATGGTACTAATGAAGGCGTGATGTCTGATGGATGGGTCGCGAAGCGAACATTCCATTAGAGTGTGGGGTATCATTCTGACGAGCGATCAGGAGCATGATACATGTTCGATTAATCGAATTATAACTCCTAAAGAACCCCGACTCAAATCATATGGCACCCAACGACATTGTAGCATACTTATATCACATGGCGCACAACGTCATGTCCATTTATATAGACTATGTATACTTTACTACCGCTCTGGCGGTCTCGCAAAACAATTTTCACAATCTCAGTGCTAATCACTACAGATGTGTTACAACGGTGGAATAATTTGAATTATATCAAGATTTTATTTACATGTAGTGTGTTTAGGGAAAGCTGTATTAAAAAAACTACTAGTCACTGTACTATAAATAGTAATACAAAATAAGCATTACTATAATTCTTTTTTCACCCTCATTTTGGGGGATATTTTTTTAGTTTAATTTATTAATTATTACTAAAATTTAACAATATTTCAGATATATAATAAAATATGTATATTAAATTGCAGGTAGGTGTTTTGACTATTATTATCATCTTCAATATTAATTATTACACACTTACTTCAAAATATCAATACTTCTGATAAATGGTCTAATCCAAATTTCAATTTTTTCTTATATACTTACTTAGTATTAAAATAGCACGGCTGAGGTGGATTCTGGTTATATTCATACATGGATTTAGACCGACCAGCTAAATAAGCACTTGAAACAAAACTCATTGGCCGAAGAAAAGTCGGATGGCCTAAGTTACGAAAGATAGCTTGGCGTGGCAAATGTTGCCGTTGCTTCGCTTCATTGATCATGATGATGATACTTATAGAGATTTATTTAGTACTATACACAAGGGTGTTACTAAATATACATAATGTAATGGCAAAGGCACAATTTTTTACTTGTCATTTATTTCAGTTTAAAATGATTAATTCCTTCCTGTATATTTGTACTAAAAATGTTTGGAAATAATTTTATGGTTTCAAATTATATTTATCAAAACATACTTTCAAGGGGACATTACAACGAAAACGTATTTTTTCTAAAACTGATTATTTGAACATACTTTGGTTATATTTCGAAATTTTTTTGATTATTCAACGCGTTGACATTTTCAGTATCTTCACTTTTTAGTGGTTGCACACATATCGTGCTAAGTGAGCTTAGGAGTAATGCGGCTTGGCTGTAATAGCTTCCAAAATCCATCCACATGTTGTAATTTGTCACTTCCTGTTAGGGCATGAATATGAGAATTTCAAAATACTGGCCAATTTCATTCACTATTAATACTGGAATACTTTAAAATCGTCTTTTTATTTTGTGTTACATACACTTATAAGGACTGGCCAGAATTCAAATTTCATATTAATGAATATTGCGTCTTTGAATTTTTAATATTATTTTATATTTAACGAAGCGAAACAAGAACAGAATTTTTGTATAATTTTTAATAAATAAACTTGTAAGTGACAATTAACAAAAATTCATATGGATATTTGTGATTTTCTAATAGTGTAGGAATTGATTATATTATTTTATTTCTCAAATCTCTATATACTGTATTTAGAGATTTATATAAATATTTAAAAATCAATATTGAAATTTTTTTTAACCTTACACACTGCACAGCTATTTAATTTTATTTTTGACTTAAAATTTCTGTAATGGCAAATCATTTACATATTTCCTTTTCATTTATTTATACATTAATTATTTCAATCACTTCCTTAAAGAAACGTAATGGCGGACTGATTATGAGTACTTTACTTTTATGTGAGAAATTTTAAACAGAAATGAAGAGCAAGGATAATTAAAAATATGTGATGAATCTAATCCTGAAACAGAAGTCATTTCTAAAGGTTCCAAATTTTCAAATCATTGTTAAAAGTCTACCTACATTTAGGAATATGTCATCTGTTCTCTAATGTTCAATGTCCACATTATTTTTTTTACACTGTTAAAATCTCTGTTTTTTTTTTACCAAAACCATATTCTGGCATTATGTAAAGAAATGATATCCCTTTTAGGAAACAGTTGATAAATCATACAGAAATGAAATACTTTATATGTTTGGCTTTAGCATAGTTGGAGTCAGGTTAATTTGTTTTCTGTTTGTTGGTACTCACAGGAGAAACTGTATTGTATAATTAATAAAAACAAATGCATAATGTGTAGCATATATCAAGACCATATTTTATTATATTTTTAAAACAATAACATTTCATAAATCAATAAAAAACAAACATCAAAAGTGAGAAAATCAGTGCTTTAATTTAATTTGTTTTCAGTACATTGATTTCACAAAAGGCATACCATCTGGACAATTAGGAGAGTAAAAAAACCAAATTAATTCAGAGATCAAGAGAATTAATTAAAAATATATTAAGAAATACACAACCCTAAAATTGATAATTAAAAATATATTTAAGTTGTTTACTATTATGTTTAAACTATGTTTCTAGCTTGATAGCTAGATGAGTGTCATTAATAAAATACATCAAAATTTAACATCATCCTCATAACGAGGGACTGCCGAAGAAGAAATCAATATTTCTAAATGTGCCATACACCAAAGCAGTCGTGCAAAGGTAATCAAGATACACCCTAATGACAGGAAATGTAATGCCTACATATTTATTTTCACCCTGGTGCACCAACTTTTGTATTTATGTAGACGGGTATCTCAACTATCTTTATACATATAATTATGACTGAACTAATGAATGCACATATCATGTTGTATTACTTACAAAAATAACAGATTTATTTATTTATTTGGTTTCTTTGTCCAATAAGGCAATTAATATGTATAAAAAAAAATATTTCCAATTTCAGTTATTGAGTTGAGAGATTGTGTGAAATCATTTGTTTACGATTCAACTGTATTAAGAGTTTTAATTAGAAATAAGGTATTTAATGTATATGCATATATATACATATACATTTTATTATATATTACAAATATTAAAAACATGTAGTTTTGTAGATATATAATAAAATACACAGGTGGATAATTGGAGATATAATGTAAAAAATATTAATATCATCGAAAGGCACGCTTAGGCATTTCGGTAATATTCCACGTAAAAATGCTTAGTGCGATAAAAACGTCAAAGAAAATGACAGCTCAAAACTACCAATATTTCTCAAGGTGTTTAACCAAATCTTTTGGTTCCGTTGTCGGTCCATGCCTCTCCACAGGAATGCCATTTTTGTCAATGATGAATTTTGTAAAGTTCCATTTAATGAAACTGCCCAGGGTTCCTCCTTGTTTTTCCTGAAAATAAGGAAATAACAAATTATTTTTTTTTTAAATAAATAATGTTGCTGTAAATATGTGTCTATGAAATGCTTCAATATATATAGGAACCTAGCTCATTCAAGGTGTATTGATTGATTTAATTATTCACCAGTGAGGCAAGCATTATAACCTCCATTCAACTTTTGTCCATCAATAAGAAATACATATTGAATTATAAAGCAAGTTTTACAAAGAGATATGTATTTGAAATGTTCTGAATATAAAATGAACTGATAATTCACATAGTTATACCTTCAAATAGCTCCACAGAGGGTGTGCGTTATTTCCGTTGACATCAATTTTATCAAACAAGTCAAATTTAACATTCCTCTCTGCGGCAAAACAAACAATTTCCTCTGGTTTACCGGGTTCTTGCCCATTGAACTGATTACATGGGAACGCCAGAATACGCAAACCTGGAATATTAAAATAAAATTATCCTTGGGTTAGTCAAATTATCCATACCTGCAAGCAATGTTTTTCATCTGGAATAATTATGTATTCTATGCATAAGGTCTATGTATTAACCATTATTTATAAAGTGGCTATGATTTAGTAAATCAGAAGAAACTTTGTATTTAACCAGTGGTGTTTTATCTTCGATTCCAGTGGGTTCCGAAGCGACGTGCCCTTTCATCAGGACAGTATAAAATAAATCCTTTCAATTTTCCGTGCCGTAAGTGATTTAATCCACATTAGCCTGCAGGTCTCGTCACACTGTAAACTGTAAACCCGCGAACATCCTTTACCATTATAAATACGTACTTTAACACGAATTTCAGTACATATTGTATCTCTTACTTCCACCTACCTAAAACCTTACCATTACTTATCATATTTCTAAAATTGCAAAATCCACATATTTGAAAAGTTTTACTTTTGACAGCCGCTAGGGTCATCCTTTCCAAAGTTTTTATAGGGAGATTTTTGTTTATTTTATCTAAGTCAGCTTTTCTGACAATTTTTATTGACTTGGTATACTACAATGACAGATTTTAAAGCTATTGAATGTGACAACAGCAATATGGAATTTGAATTGCCAGAGATATATGAAGATTCTCCAAATAGTCGGTGAAGATGATGCTTTGCGAATCCCAAAATACGGTGTCCATGATCTTTCCGGTTGATGGAACCGTTTTCGTCTTCTTTAATTTCTGGTATGTAGTGATGGATCTGTGTTTCGTCAATAGTCACAAAACGCCCCAGAAACTCTTTCGGATTGCGTTAAACATGTCCAAACAGTGCTCCGAAATTGTCATGCGATTTCATTTTTGTTCCACTGTGAACAAATGCAGCACAAATTTCGCCGATAGCTATCTCTTACCCAATTTTTCGAGTAGGATATTTCGTACTTATTCAATTGAGATGTTTACAATGTAAGCAGTCTCTCTGATCTTCACCCAGCGGTCTGCTAACACGACATCATGGATTCTGTTGACCATATCCTCCATAGTCACCTCAATCGGACAGCCTGGGCGCTCTTAATCAAAAATGGATGTTCCAGCCATGGTTCAATTCATTAAACCAATATCTGATGATAGTTATCTAAGGTGCATGGTCCTTATAAACGGTATGCAACTTCACTTTGATTTCCTCACACATCTTCCCATCCAAAAAAAAGGAATCAAATCACTGACCAATATTGCTAATTTTCCATGGTTGCAAACAATCACAAACTTGTCCACTTTCAACAGCCATCAGTTGTTAAGCACCGGTACTCAACATACAGATCTCATAATCATTTGACAATCTAAGCTGTATATAATATGTAAGAATGCATTAAAATATATTATATATCATAACCAGTGGCATGGGGAAGGCACAAACTTAAGTTATGCTGTTACCGACGACGCTAACTAAGTATATAATACGGAGGTATACTAGGTATCAAAAAAAAAAATAGATTTTTTAAAAATTTTGAGAACAATTCTACCAATTTAAATCAAGAATACAATTATTAATTTACTACTTTAAAAAAGGCAAGTTCTTTTATTGCTCGATACCGTATTCTGCTTTCGATTTGGCTTAAAATATAAAAATGATTTAATTGATATTCATAAAAGACAAAACTGTTAATAGTACTCTGGTTCAGAAATATGCAGTGAGAAAATATTAACATTCAATTCAGCTGATAATTAACACTCAGCTTTAGCAGATTGATATAAATATTCACCTGATTGATGATGCTAAAGTTTTGGCTTCAAATGCCACACTGGCACAACAAAAAGCACTTTCATTATCATCGCTGCCTAAATTTGAATGAAATAAAGTAGGAACTACTAATCTAAGACAAATTAAATGAATCATCTAGAAAGATATACAGAAAAAATATTTAGTTGGGATTGATAGCAATAGATTTTTTTCTGTATATATTTCTAGTTGATAAATTTAATTTGTATTAAAAATACCACATATAATAAAATACCGCACAGAACTGTGTTCTTAAAAATCATAGTGAGCACAAAATATCAATATCTAACCTTTGCTTTCTGCGTACTGCTCATACAGTTCATTAAACTGTTTATAATTGTTTGCTGTCAAGCCGCACTGTGACGCAACATTAACAATAATTGCAACATGCCCTTTATACGTATCCAATTTCACAGGATTTCCCTTTATATCAAGAACAGTGAAGTCGTAGATCGAAGTCGCTGTCTTATAATCGGGATTTTTTACACTCTGATCGTCTGACGCCATTGCTCTGAAAAGGGTCGAGTACACAATTTAATACATTATCAATCACGAATAAATTATGATATAAAGACATGGGAAACAACAGATAACCGATACCGGCGAATTTCAATGTCAAGAGATTATTAAGTATGAATGACCTCTTGAAAGTTACGTGTAATATCAAAGATCAATTGATACAGGTAAAAAACATCTTTAAGAATCGTGAATAAATAACTTTTATTGACTGTTGATTTCGTTAATAACTTACCGGGAGGATGTCAAATGTATCGCGAGACAAGTAGTCGCGAACAGCTTAAGACCTGGAATGCGAAGGCTCATTATGACTTTTTTCGCTATTGCGCCTGTCAAAGTTATCGAGTCACTGTGTTGCTAGTTGCTAGCGTTCGATTAAATATTTTTCGATGGATAACAAAGAATACATTTTAAAGTAAGTTCGAAGTTCAAACTATGTGTAATCTCAAAGCAAAGATATAAATTTTACGATAAAATAATATAAAAAATAAAGGTAAACGGAGTCACACATAAACGAAGTAAAAACTAATTTGATTTAAAATCTATCTGGTATCGCTGGTGATTTATATATATAATTATGGATGCACGACTGTAATACATTTTTTTACACTCATGCTTTATTTTATCAACGCGCTTTAATAAAATAAAAATAAATAAATGAAAATTACATCAATCATTATTGATGCGTATTCAGTATTAATTACTTAACTAATTTTAAATTTGAAGATTGATTATGTTTCTAATCTAATGAGATACAAATTATTTGCTTTGACGCCTTTTTATTACCGATGATAAATTATTTTCTATTCTGTCAAATTTTTTGTTTATTTGAATTGAAATTCTTAGGCACCTTACTTGTTTAGTTTGATAATCTATTCACGTATTTGTTGTTGGTATAAGTTTCATGTAATTTATTTAGCGGAACAGTGCTTTATTATTTTATATTTATAATACATGAAATTATATTACTTTAACCGAAATCGTACACTAAAAGTTTACCATGCATATTCCCCTATTTTAATCTCTACAATATAAATATGTATTATTATGTGTCTAGGTCTATTATGTGCTAAAATATATTTGTCAGTACGGAGTGACGAAATTTTATTTTCCTAACTTTGTTTTACAAACTGATTACCTAAAATCTTAATATAATTGGATGGAATGTAGCTTTCTTCAATAAAATATGAATATACATATTATAATAAACTACAGTGTAATGTAAATCGGTGTCGCTGTAATTATCCTTTGTTAGTCCTGGTTTTATATTAGTTTAGCATGAATATGCCCATCCAAATAATGTAAGTAAAAACACTCACCTATGTAACCTTGCCTCCTTGCCTGCAATTCAATAGTTTGCACAATCCTCCGTGAATTAGTTGAAACCCGATTGGCAGTTTTGTGTTAACTTCCCGAAACTCGGCTATGAAATTTGATCACATCCGAAAAACCGACAAAAATCATACACGATCCATACCTTATATACACCGCCAAAATATATATCCGTCCCTGAGCGCGTCCAATAGAAGCAGCTCCGTTTTTGTTTTTCTTGTTTAAATTTACACAAATGGAATGCACATATTCAAACAATAAAAATCAGTCTTACCCACCGAATTAACGCCTAAACAATCGGTGTGTAATGAATATTAAAAAATATATTTTATATGCACTGAGAATGCATGGAAAAATCTTTACTTTCAGCTAGTATGTATATGTATTTTTACATATGTACCTATAATATATTTATGTAAAACTATTACGATTTGTTACACGCGTGAATTTAAAGATACTGTATGTTTAAAATCAGAAATTAATAAACGAGCATGTTGGAGTTGCATAGAAAGTTATAAGATGTTCATCGGTAAATTGATTATTATTTTAGGTCAACAATAAAATGGCAACACTGTGCCAAGGGTGCGTTCAAATATGGTTCAGAAGTTTCAGGTTGATCATGGTTCAGATATCCGTTATTTATGATTCAGTCCGTGCGTTCGTTCAATAACGTTCACCAATTCTCACCCCCTAATCTCTACATTTATCAAATTTTTGAAAGTTGTATTCTACTATAATATGCTAAAAATATTTTACGGATAAAGAATATTGCTTTAAAATAATTCAAAATATATATCATATTCTCATAGTAATATACTGTTCAAAAAAAGAAAAATAAATTTGGTTTATAGATGGCGATGGTGTAGTAGTACTAGAAGCGAGTCCATATACTGTATGTATATAAACTGCTTTCAAAAATTTGATAAATGTGGAGAATGGGGGATTATATATATATATAAAGTGATCACTTAAACCAGCCGAAGACAAGTCGTAAGCCCTGTAATTACCCCATACATCAATACATTTTTCATTACAATATATTGTCTCTATGAGATATCTGATATTTGTTGAATAACAGTGCCTTTGTAAAATCCAGTAATTGTGTTTTCTTTGACATATTCAAATATTGCTAAAATAATGTTTAGTTTTGAACCATTTTATTATACACATACAGGGTGGCCCAAAAAAAGTGAGAACATCTCGTAACACATGAGTTATTTCAAAACATAACATAATATAATTAATCATAATTCTTAATGTAATTTTTTTTGCACAATATTTAGTTAATCAAAAATCATCAAAATACCCCATATTGCATAATCTACTGGGTTTAAATTTGAGCTGTTCGGTGGCCACATGCCTGGCTCGATGAAATTAACATTCTCACGATGAAGAAAGTTGATTGTATTTCTGGCTGTATGAGATGGAGCTCCGTCCTGCTGTAATGTCTAGCTATACCCCAGGCTTTGTTTTGAAACTTTGATCATTTTCCTAGCACCCCAAAGTTTTTAATTTGAAAATTTTTGATCAGAATACGGTTTTCTGCAGTGATTTTTTGTCATTTATTTAATTATTTTTATTTGTAACTATATAATACAATGTAAAAATCTGGTTGGACTGTACCCGTCTCACTAGAGAAATTCTGTGTCGAGACGGGATAATAATTCTGGGTAACAATTTGAAAAAACCAAATATAAACAATGAGAAAATTAATAATCAAAGATGGCCACCGGAAATTATCGAAATAAAACGTAATATAGGTAAATAGGTAAGTAAGTAAATTAGTAAACTATTTAAGCTATTGTTGATATAGTTAAACTACTTTTGACGTAATTATATAACATTTTACAAAATGTTCTCACTTTTTTTGAGCCTTCCTGTATACTAAAGTTAACTAGTTTCAGTTGGATAGTAAATATACTAAATTGGACTGAAGAAGATTGGATCCAACTGAAACTAGTTTACTTTAGTGTATGTGTATAATAAAATGGTTCAAAACTAAACATTCTTTTATTTAACATTTTTTATATTATTTATTTTGCTAATACTATGCACATCTATTATGATTAACTTAATATTTCACTTTATATTATATATTATAAGAGTTTTTACTATTTCCGAGGTAAGTTTTTAAAACTCCATAATTACATATGTGAAAATAAAACAATTTGTTTTTTGATTCTACTCGTTTAATTTACTTGAGACGCGTTTCGCCTTGTAAAGGCATTATAAATCTCTGATAAAATAAGGGAAAAAATGTGTTTAGATATGAATATTATACACGTTATGTATATAAATTTATATAAAATACAAATTAAATAATCATCCATTAATTTAGAGTATAATATTACCTGATTTAAATAAGAGAAGCAGTTTTAATACTTTGATGAAGAAGTTGTATAATATGTGAAGGGAAAAAAATAAATACGAAGTGTAAAACCTATGTGTAATAACAATTAATTGCTAAAACAGCGCTAGAAATAGAAAAATTAATTAACCGGATATTATCTTTCATATATAAATATAGCATCATATTTTCAAGTAGGTATGTTCTATACACCACATGCGTATGTAGGATAAAATATTTTTATAAAAGTATTCAATTAAAATACATAGTTCGTTGCATCAGCTGACTGAAAATTATTA
Organism: Eubasilissa splendida; assembly: GCA_031772225.1. NCBI lineage: Eukaryota > Metazoa > Arthropoda > Insecta > Trichoptera > Phryganeidae > Eubasilissa > Eubasilissa splendida. Next base: position 9,753,406 of record CM062853.1, on the reverse strand, counting down.
TTTTCCTGGTCCAAAGGATCGTTTTAATGAAAGCATTTTCATATCTCATTTTCGTCACAATTATATTTTACCCCAGAAACGCGAGCAAGTCTTGTATAAGACATCTGACTGAAACTAAGTTTCTGGGAGCGCAGGTTCAAATCCTCGGCTGACCAGTTTTATCCATCTTTATTTTAGCCAAGACACAAAACCGTATTCTTTATCGAAACCTGAACATAATCTATCGCCAGGCGACTTCGTAGTTGTGTGTTGCATTATATCGCCGGAATGGTAAATGATGTATTTGAATAATTTAATTTTAATTTTGCGTTAGCAATACTATGGTAGGCTATTTCCCTTTCTTTGATAAATTATATTTTCAACGTTGAAATCAGCATTTTCCTTGTTTTAATTCAGTGAAAATTTTTGTAGTTTTTTCCCATCAAGAAAATTTGACATCTTATATAATTCGTTTGGATCTAAACCAAACCAGACCATGTGTCCACGGGAATGTTAGGAGTATTGTCTCTGGCAGTGGATTGAATATCAAGCGTATCGCACACCTGCAATGGAAGCGAAATGTTAGTGAACAAATGTTTTATTAAAATATGAATTAAATATATAAATTAGAAAGATACACATATAAAATCAATTTTATCGAAAAATATTGTTGTTGCGCCACCGGGATTCGAATCTGGATCTCTTTCTTAACCGGGGAAGGTGCATTATCCAACTATGCTACAGCGACAATATTTTTAGCGACAATTTTCGAACCCATATGTTACCTTTTTTGATATTAATACATTTAATCGTTCCATTATTTGACAAAGCACCTTCCCCGGTTAGGAAAGAGATCCAGATTCCAATCCCGGTGGCGCAACAACAATATTTTTCGATAAAATTGATTTTATATGTATATCTTTCTAATTAATATATTTAATTCATATTTAAAATATCACAGACCATCTGTTCTGAATAATTACAACTTCACAATAAGAATGCGTTCTCAGAAATGTTTTATTGTTACTAAATATTATTGATTATTGTTATCCTCTATACGGTGTGAAAGCCAAGCGAGCGTGTATTTCAACCCATTGTTCCGACTGTGAGCGCGCGTTGTCACGCACATTATTTATTAAAGAACTCGTTAAATATTAATGACGCTTGTCCGCTCCGATGCAAGTATACGGCCTGAACAAGAAAATTTTAAGTTTTGCATTACATGACGTTAGTTAGCGTTGGAAATACGCGCCTCCAAAGACTACGTTAGCACTGTACAAACTCGATCTACTCAAGTGCAGGGCCGGATTATGGTTTAAACATCTAAGGCCGCGTCTCGCCAAGAGGCGAGGAAATGGTCTGACTTATCACTGCCACATGTCGGTAGAAAAAGAGACAAACAAGGGAAGGGTATAAAGATAAGAGATTCTCTCCTCATTCAAACATCCTCTTGTGTATGTTTGTTGACACTTCTAATAATGGGTATCTTTTTTTTATTTATTTGAAATTTTTTTTATAATATGAGTTATTAATTAAGTATTGTACATTATTAAAATTACATGCTTTTCATTCGCTTACCTCTTGTGGTTGAAAAGGGAGTTACACTCTAATCATTTTATATAGAGAGTTATACATTTATTGTCTATCTGTGCGCTTCTGAAATGTTCTATAATATTATTTATTTTCTAATTATGTGCTTCTGAAGTGTTCATTTAATTTATTTCTAAGCTCTTTTATTTCTTTAATTTGTGTAGGGAGGCTATTGAAGTATTTTATCCCTAAGTGTATAAAATTTTGCTGATTGTGTTTGGTGTTACATAAAGTTATTTTTAAACCTTAATGATGTGCTTGTTTCAAATTTGACAGTGCTATTTTCTTTAAGTAATTGATTAATTGAGATTTTTTTGTAAATGTTTTCTATTTTAGAAACTGGAAATTTTGCAAACAGTGTTTGTGTTGAAAAGGTTGATCTTTTTTTTTTAAATATTACTTTGTTAATTGTTCTCTGTATTATTTTTACCGAGATTTTTTTATTTTTCCTAAACTGATCTAAAATAAACTAATCTGATTAATCTAGTCATATCAAGTATTCTGTGGATGTTTTCTGTTTCTGGAGTCCTGGGCAAACATATGATATAAGGGGCTTTACAAAATCACCTAATTAAAACGTAATTTACAAAAAAATACATTTTAAAAATATATCTCTTCTTGTTTCTTTGTTCGCAAAATGACTTATTACTTCAAAAAAATCTATTTTTAACATTTCAAACAAATTCGAACAAGTGAATCTGATCGATTTTGGCCAATAGCCAATGGCCTTGGAATGACAAGGTACCATCTGACACGTTGAACTGAAATTTTGAGCTTCAAAGTTTTGAATGTCATTTTTTTAAATTTCTTCGGCGAAGTTTATTATTAAATAAAGTTAACTAATCTTTGATATCGGGCAAGTTATATAATTTAATATTATAATATAACTCATAAGTACATTAAATACTAATTAAATGTAATAATTAGAAAGATATACATATAAAATCAATTTTATCGAAAAATATTGTTGTTGCTACCGGGATTCGAACCTAGATCTCTTTCCAATCCGGGGAAGGTGCATTAACCGACTATGATACAGTAGACAGTACTTTTGACGACAAATTTTCGAACCTATATATTACACTTTTCAAAATAACATCGTTCCATTATTTGAAAGCCATCTGCTTTATTTTTACGGAATCTCAAATGCCTTTGAGTAGTCCGATAGGAGACGCCAGAATTAACAATTCATTTTTATTAAATTTTGATCATATTGATACAACTTATATATTATTAAGGAGAACACATTTTAGTTTTAAAATCAATGTATTATCATATTACTTTGTTTTCTTAAACTATTAGAAAATTTCTCCCTTTTATGTTACATAGTCTTAAAGAATTTTTTTTTCCGGGTATTTTGATTTATTTTGACTAAAATATTTGATATTTTGCAAATTAAGGTTGCGTTATTATTATAATTTTTCATCCGTGTGGAAAATTATCTTTCACATTGGATATTGGTTGCAGGTGTGCCGAGATATTTCTCATGTATTATTTTAATTTATTAATTAATTAATTTTCTTTATTTATTTGGGGACCTTGGGATATAGCCCCTTTATCCAAATAATTTAAATCCAGCCCTGAATGTATTTCTATCTGGAACGTCCTCTTTGTCACCTTCCTTCAATTGCTCCTTTTATCATTTCTTGTTACTCTTTTTGAGTACTCTTCCGAAAGTGCTGTACTTTAGATGATTTGATAAACAGGAATATGGTGATCCTGGCGACCAGGCGAATTCTTCAGAGGAAAGTTATCGCTTGGTTCAGCGATAGTGAATTTTTTCCACAAGTGGGTCGAAGAGTTTACCAAATTCATAAAAAAAATCTTAACATGTTAGATAAGAAAAAATTATTGGGAGAACACATTCTTATTGTGAAGTTGTAATTATTCAGAACATAGGTCCATAATATTATAAATATGAATTAAATATATTAATTAGAAAGATATACATATATAATCAATATTATCAATTGTCGAAAAATATATTGTTGTTGCTACCGGGATTCGAACCTGGATCTCTTTCCAATCCGAGAGGTGCATGCGGTCAATACTAAAGCAATACTAATTACATTAGTTAAAAAGATGTACATATTTTGGAAAATATTTATTTGGTAGCCTAATTTAACCACTCACTGGGGTGATTGTAATTGATATTCGATAATATCAGTGATTGAAAACTGTGACTGAGATCACAGTTTCATTACTAATACGCGTGCGCCGCACGATATCGCAATACACGAAATAAATAAACATAATTTTGAGCCTATTTACGTATATTATTCAAACTTCATTTGCAGAAAATACATATTTTATCATATATAATTAATTGTAACGTACTGACTTCTAGTACGTCTTTCATGTATACCTCGTATGAAAGGTCTAATAAATAGACAATGTAACAATTAATCTTTTATTACAATAAGCTACAATTTCGAATAAGGTATATCACTCGTATGTCAAACAACTAAGCCGATGGACCGCCAGCAAAGAGAGAGAGACGCGCGCACTCCCGCGTGCCATTTTTATAGCCACACATACACGCACCGGCGGTGTGGCACTCATACACACATACACACACCACCCCTCGGACATCACATTAATATATATCTAATTTAATATTATCACAAAGAGAACGAAAACCCATAAAAATGTGAGTTTATTTTAAAAGTCAATTTCTCATAATTTCGGGTCAAATGCGTAAAACGTTTTGGCAGAATCTTCTAGATGGCGTTTTCCACGAATCATAACGTCAATCTTTCATGAATATTTTCATTTAATATGCGCATGTGCGAATCACGGTTCAAAACTAAATAAAAATAAAATACTTCATGATATTCTCAGATAGTCAGTGTGACTCAAGGTATCAGTGATTGAATCACGGTTCGTGATTTTGAGCTCAACACTACTGCGAAGGTGACTAGTGACCTAGACCTGTGGAGGTACATTACGAGCCGTGTCTCATCTGATTGACGACACGACATGCGACACGGTTGTCAAATAATTTTTTAATTACATTTTTTATGGCCACTGGGCCTTACGAATTCGGACACCTGTTAAATTACCTGTGGCAAATCCTGGCACGGTTGATGCGATCTCGGTTGATAAAAGTTCAAGCCGTTTCTAGCTTTAACTAGTTTAGAAGTTGTAAACTATTCCTTACTTTTTATACCCGTATAATTCAATTTCGTTAACAACAAGTTAACAAGTTTGGAAGATGTAAACTATTCTTTACTTTTTACACTCGTATAATTTAATTTCGTGGTCATAGTCTGGCTATAATGATTTTAATTACTTAAATAATAAATAAACATTGCTTTCTGAAATTGTTTTAATTTTATCAACTTATTAAAAAACAGTTGAAACAATAAGCTCTTTTTATCCAAAATTACAAAATAATAATAATATATATTTATTTGATTTATAGTACAGTGTTGTATTGTTATAATCGGATAACATTGCAGCAAAGTTAGACATATATTTGGGTACCCTGCCTGCTACACTAGTATTTTTCTGTATTATAGCAGACACTGCTTTTCCGGTATAGTAGTAATGTTCAATGTACAAAAAAAAATATAAAGTGTAAAACAAGATGTAATTAGATAACATATAAATACAACGTAAAACGTATCAAAAATAAATATCTGACGGTAAAAGTAGTAAACATAGAAACAGTCAGGTGAATACACCATTAAAAAAACAATTACATTTTTGATTTTATTTTTAGAAAATTTTCCGCATCGAAAAATAAATCATCTATCACTAATTATCATCAAATACGATTCTCGGGATATCACTAATTATAACGAGATCTGAATTTGTATCTTATGTTAGTTAAAAAAATATTTACTTCTCGAAAGTACATCCCGTTATAAACTCATTTTACTTTCCGATATCCAATAGTAAAAACGAGAATCGATATTTAAATATGGCGGACTTTTCACAGCTGTTCTAAAAGTCATCTGATATATTGATACTTTGAAAGTTGTAGTATACGACAATTAATACATTAGCACATAATCCAAAAAAATTTCGTCACCGAAGGTGACAGGTCTCGAACGCATAGGCGAATAAAGCCATAGATATAGCATAAAATATAGCATATTTCATAATTATTCGTCTTGCCACACTAAGAGGCGAGATTGTCTTTGATAGTAGTAAATTCGATGTACCAACAACCCGTGAAGGATTTTACTACGGGCGTTAGTAAAAAGTTATCATGGTAAAAAATTTACGGCTGATCACACAACCGACCCCCATTTAAATTAACAATTTTAGCTTCTTTACTTTAACTGAAGCAAATTCTTTGACTGAAATTTTCGCTCGTCCGATGATGATCTCGTTGTTTTATATGAAAAAATTTCACCACCAAAGTGACAGATTTCGAACGTCTAGGCGAAAAAAATCCGTAGATAATATATAATATAAAGCATATTTCATGATTATTTGTCGCGCTTATAGACATCTCCGTCTATGCTTTGACAGTAGTAAATTAGATGTATCAACAACCAGCAAAGGATTTTTACTACGGGCATTAGTTCAAAGTTACCATGGTAAAGAGTTACTACTGATCACACAACCGGCCCTAAGTGGTATCTACTACCCCCGACGACTGTTGGCTATTTGAAAGGACGGTCAATTGACATAAACAAAAAAGATATACGAATGATTTCATAACACTATTTTATGTCATCTGATAGAATATACATTTCTCTAGATATAAATCATAAGTGATAATAAAAAACAAACACATACTTCATCAGTAGGCAAACATAAAATAAGTGCGAAATACATGCGGTGGCTGCGGAGCATAACGAGTGACTACATTATCTGATGGAATGATAAATCTAAAACTTTTGTTTCAAGAGGTGCCGCGCGGCGTATAAAAAATTCATTACCTACAAAGTGCTTTATATACATAGGTACACATATAATTTCAAAAACCATCATTCGATATGCAAAAGATAAGAATGTACAAATCTTCAAAATAAACTCCAAACAAATAGATTTACAAGAAATTAATTAACTAATGTTCCGATAATAAAGTATTTAAAATAAATCAAAAATTATTATTGTACATCAGATGCCAACTTTTTAATATTTCCTTTATAATTTAACTTTTTTTATTAAATACAAGTTTCGTAACATCTCTTAATTAACTTCGCTTCCCTGATCTAATAAAGTTCATTAAGAAAAACAATTATTGATTTTTATTTAAAAATCATTGAATATCTATAAAATTTTCCTTCGTGCCATGTTGCGAACTCTTCACCATCACTGATAAAGAATATAGAATATAAAAAATGTTTTTTTTATAATAAACGAAAGTACAAGAAAATGTAATAGCTGTGTTGTATAATTGTTTTGAATTGCAAAAGCATTTTTGTACCTGTATATCCAACTTGAGTGTGAAAATTTATTATACAATACTTCTTTAATAATAGTGAATTCTTGGAACACGTATTTCCAAGAATAGTCCATTGTTGCGTAGTGTGAGGCATGCAATCTTTCCTTGGAAATAATGATATATTGGATCGCAGTTAACGTAAAGAATGATAGTTTCGACGAAACACATTATTTTTTTAAAACATATAATCTCTTATACAACAGGGAGGAGACATTTATTTTTAGTTAATTTCCATACTATAACTTGCGTATATTATAAAGGATGTAGAGCGGAAAATGTTCAAGTTTAATATTAAATTTAAAAAAAAACTACAATGTTACTCTCATATTTTATTTATACAAAATAAAGTTTAACGATGCGGATTTTGCGTCTTATAAACAATTTCGTCTAAATGCTGTCCGTTTCTCTCAAGACACTCTTACAATCGGACTCTTAAATTTGCGAACACGCGAGAGCAAAGCGTCGGTTCAGTGGCAGCAACTTCACGACGGATATTCAGGCTACACATGGGCCGGTGAGAGATAATAATCATTCGGATCAGTGGCGTATTTGCAACAATTAAGAATTAAAAGATTCCCTCAAAATATTTATTTATATGCTTTGGTAAAATTGTGAAGGATAATACGGGCAAGACACGAGACACAAGACACGCTTGAATATGAAACGTGCGCTGAGAGCTATCGAGGGATCTCAAATGGATGGTAACTTCTTGGTAAAGACAGATTGAGGTGAAGCGATATTGTGAGGTAAGATTTGGAGAAGCTCCATGTTCCTGTCTCTGAGTAGTGTGGGAAGACCAAAGACAGAGACGCTTGGTGCTGAGTTGTATATCAGGTGAAAGATCTGAATGGTCCGTAAAATAAAACAAATAATTTGGATTTACATTTATACATAATTGTTACGTACTTGTCTTCTAAGTACGTCTTCAGTGTACACCTCGTATTGTGAAGGTCCAAGATATAGACTTTGTACAATTATTCGTCTAATACAATACGATACAATTTAGTACAAGGTATATCACTCTTATAAGTCAAACGAATAAGCCGATGGTTTCACAAAGAGAGAGACCGCGCCAATTTTTTTTTTTTCAATTCCTTAGAGTCTACGATACTCTGAGTACTCTACATGCGGCTAGACCGCCAAATCTACTACTACAAGTGCATCAGCGCTAGTCACTTTGACACTTTTTCTAACTACCTTATTATAATAAACATCATATGTGTTTTATATTAATACATGAATTGGAAGGGTAAAAAATTACTGATAAAAAACCCTCTAAACAATTTACTGGAAGTTAAGTATTTCAAATTAATTAGGCGCGACACTTTATGTACAGTGCCGCCTTATTCTAGGATAATCCTTATATATTTAAACTAAAATAAATACTACTAAACTTAAGAATATATTGTTTTATTGTTTTTACAGATCATAAATTGGAGAGTTCTCTCGATGCTGTCCGCTTCTGTGTGCATCTCAGTCCGGAGGATCGAGCGCGTTACTTCGCCGCAGGAAATAGTGCCTGGGTAATCTATGTTTGTATCTGAAAGGCATTAAGCTGATGTTGTGCTCGTACGAGCCGAGGTTCCGGATGAGAGGATTATCTTGAGAAGGATGGGAGCAAGATTTGTGGAAGTTTGCTGATAATTTATCGAAGCATTGCATGATCGAGAGACCGCGCCCTGCCGCGCGTCGCGCTTTATAGCCTCGCACACACGCGCCGGCGGTGCGGGATTTACACACGCACACACACAACTATACAATTCCAGGGACATCACAATTATAATAGTTAATAATGAATAAATAAAGGTGACCCAAATAGAATGCCGGATTTAAATTGGAAATAAAAACGATGTTTTTATTGATTTTATGATTGGATTTTTATTGAGTATTCAAGTGCACACTCTCCCATTAAATATGAAAAATTATGTTCGACAAATGACCACCTCAGCTTCGGCTGCAAATTTTGGTTCTTTTCACAAAATTTTCTATTATAATTTCACACAATCTCTGATCAATTTCATTGTTTTTGAGGTCGTCAACTGTTCATAGATTGCTTTCCTAGACCTTGAATTTCATATAACCCCACAGAAAGAAGTCGCATAGTATAAATCAGTGTTAATCGGATGAATCGTAGATTATGACTGTCAAAATATCAAAGATACCAAACGCAAAATCAAAAAATTGAGCGAAATTTAAACCCGGCGTTCAATTTGGACCACCTTTGTAATTAATGTAAAATAAGATAAGTAAAAATCTATATTTTTACTATAATGTTTTTCTTGCTACACGTTGTATTGTATACAGGGTGTAACATACCTAGTCTTAAATATTTTACGAGTGGATACCTGACTAAATTACCAGTCTAAATTGTTCAAGCAATATGTGTCTAAACTCAACCACGTCAGACATATAAGCATTTAAAAAAATCATAATTATGAGATTATTTCGATTAATTGAAATATTTTATTGATTTTTTAATTATATATTAAATACAAAAACTTAAAGGCTAAACTATTTTTTGATAGATGATTTATGGCCTGAAGCAAAGATACAGATTAATAATTAATAATTTTCGCAAATATTTATTTCTAAATACGTAGACTTAAAGCTTTACATGATTTTGTAAACATTTCAAACAATAATATTTTTCGTAACAGTGTAGATTTGTACATATTCTTTGAACATTTTCGACTCGTGATGGATGAAATACGTCACAATATATATAACAACTCTACTCTATATTGTTCACCAATAACGTTCACCAATTCTCATCCCTCAATCTCCACATTTATCAAGTTTTTTTAAAGTTGTATATATGTTAGTATGTGCACTCGCTTCGAGTACCACTACACCATCGCCATCTATGGACCAAATTTGATAATTCATTACATTCGTTATTGCTTGAAGTTCACCAGGTTTATATCTCACGAAAATCTTATCCAACGATATTTGTTTCTTCTTGCATTTAATAATGTTGCGGAAATGAGTCATGATATTATATATATAAAGTGATCACTTAAGCAAGCCGAAGATAGGTCGTAAGCCATGTAATTACCCCACACTTCCATATATTTTCCATTAAATATAATAAAAAATAGCTTTGTCTCTATGAGATATCTGTTATTTGTTTTTCTATCACATTTATTGAATAACCCTACATATTATTAGAAATAAAGTTTTTTTGGTTATCCCGCGACTGTTGATTCTGAGAAGGACCATTGTTGTCCCAACGTTTCGGGTAAACCTCATTACCCATCTTTACGGATACCCTAACGGTAAAGTGTCGCTCTGAAACGATCGTGGAACACGTCTTTCAGGTCGGCAGTTCACCGCTAAGTGAAATCACTAATCTTTACTCTGTATAATCAGGATGTTCACGGCCAAATGTTTGACTTTTGGTAATTCTGTGAGGTAGGTAGACTAACTTTAGCACTTTCACTTGTAAATATATAATGAAAAACTATCCAATTCAGATGAAAATTCTCAAAAGAAAAATGGACTATTGACAATTGACTTTAATTCAATTCTTTTAAATACTAATTAAATGTATTAATTAGAAAGATATTAAATTTTATCGCAAAATATATTGTTGTTACTACCGGGATTCGAACCTGGATCCCTTTCCAATCTGGGGAAGATGTATTAACCAACTATGCTACAGCGACAGTACTTTTGACGACAAATTTTCGTAATTTACACTTTTCAAATGAATTCATCTATCGTTCCATTATTTAAAACCATCTACTTTGTTTTCACGGAATCTCAAATACCTTTGAGTAAATTAATAGCAGACGCCAGAATTGACAATTAATTTTTAATAAATTTTGGACATATTGATACAACTTATATATTATTAAGGAGAACACATTCTTAATGTGAAGTTGTAATTATTCAGAACATAGAGCTGTGATATTTAAAAAAATACTAATTAAATGTACAAATTAAAAATACATACATATATAATCAATTTAATCGAAAAAAAATTGTTGCAACCGGGATTCAGACCTGGATTCCGTAAAAACAAAGTAGATGGCTTTCAAATAATGGAACGGTAGATGTATTAATTTGGAAAAATGTATCATATAGGTTCGAAAATTTGTCAACAAAGGTACTGTTTGCTGTAGCATAGTTGGATAATGCACTTTCCCCGGATTGAAAACAGATCCAGGTTCGAATCCCGGTAGCAACAACAATATATTTTTCGATAATTGATAATATTGATTATATATGTATATCTTTCTAATTAATACATTTAATGAGTAATTAAAATATCAGATATCACCGTCTGTTCTGAATAATTACAACTTCACAATAAGAATGCGTTCTCCTTAATAATTTAATTAAATTAATATTCAAAAACACCAATGTTCTTTTTAAAACATTTATTTTGCTTAGAAATTTTCTTATATATTTAATTTGTTGGGGTAATCGAAGGGTGGGAATTGGGAAGGTCAAACAAAATAAAATTTAGTAGCGCTTAGGTACTTTCTTATATTTTTAATGTATATTTGAGGTAAGGGTCCATTCCGGTAAGAATACTAATTTTGCAAGAAGTCTTCGTGGCTTCATCTGAATAATAAGATCTCCATAACTAGAATTTCTGGGAAGTAAATGTAAATTAAATTCTTTTAAATACTAATAAAATGTATTAATTAGAAAGATATACGTATATAATCAATTTTATCGAAAAATATATTGTTGTTGCTACCGAGATTCGAACCTGGATCTCTTTCCAATCCGGGAAAAGTGCATTATACAACTATGCTACAGCAAACAGTACCTTTGTCGACAAATTTTCGAACCCATATGTTACATTTTTCAAATTAATACATCTACCGTTCCATTATTTGAAAGCCATCTACTTTGTTTTTACAGAATCTCAAATACCTTTGAGTAAACCGATAGCATTTTTGTTAAATTTAGAAACACATTGATACAACTTATATATTATTAAGGAGAACACATTATTATTGCGATAAAATTGATTATATATGTATATATTTCTAATTAATACATTTAATTAGTGTTTTAAAAAATATCACAGACCTATGTTCTGAATATTTACAACTTCACAATAAGAATGTGTTTTCCTTAATAATGAAATTTTTATCCCGTCATATTCTCACCGAATTTACTAAAGTATTATTAATCACATTTAATGTCACTGTATTTCCCATAATATATACAACTTATCCGAATGTACCGATTGCGCTCGTCTGATATCTATCTAGATATTTATACGGTAGGGCATACCGATAGTGAAAATGCAGTTGCAAAAATACACGTTTTGACAGACAATCAGAACAATGGATTTGCAAATGCTGGTTTCATATAATAATTAGACTCGATTTTCAATCCAAATTTACCGCATGGCGATTTATGCAATGGCTGCCTTGCAAACAGTCATCACAATTGATAAATATTTATGAAATTATGTAAACGATTGCCTTTTTTTATCTTATACCTGCATGTTACGATTTTTTTAAAATTTGAATTAAAAAAAAGAGAAAATTTTCATAATTAATTATTTATCCATTGCAGTGGAGGGTAATTATATTTTTCCGGAATTTTTCCATTTTCGACAACAAAACAATTTTTTTACACGCTCCAAATAATATTTGTGGAGATAACTCATTTTTTATGAGAAAGACTTTTCCGAAATGGCACGTGGTTTTGACAGGTTTAAAGGGTAAAATGATTAATTTACTAGATTTAATCGTATTTATAACTAAGCCAATAATTTTTCGACATTCATAATTATTATACCGATGTCGGTTAGTATTGTGTTATTATTTTCATATTGGTAGATTATATTTCTGTTAAATGATAGTAAACGCGATGTTGATTTTTGAGACTATATTAGTTTACATGTTGAGCATTGAATGTTAACTTTTTTCGGGTGCTTTAATATTTTCTCTTTTTGTCGTCGAAGAACGTGAATATATTATTTTATTTTAAATAACAATTATTTATTTAATTACACTTACACATTGTTGCGTACAAGCAGAGATGCCGAAAGAATTCAGGATACGGAAGGAACAGGAATTCACCATAATCCAGATTCTGCAGACATCTCCAAAATGTGGACTGTATTTTTCTTTTCTATTTCTTCAAAGCTTCCTTTAGACGACGACAAGTTCCAACACTGTATTGACGAGAAGTCTCAAATTAGTATAATATTGTAATCGTTTAGGTAAACGTATAACCACACTGGCTCAAGGTCGCCAATGGACTGATGGGCGGCGTGCCGGGGGAGAAGGCACAGTGCATTATTTTCGTTCAAAATAAATATATGTCCCAAACACACATAACATAAGTGAAGATAATAAATTGTGAGTCCGGTTATATAATACAGTGGAACCTCGGTGTACGAACCTTATTCGTTCCGTAAACCGAAACAATTTTTCCCATAAGAATCAATGTAAAATGAATTATTCCGTTTAAGACCTCAAAAAGTGGCTCTTTATCATATTTATTTTTTACTTCTTACTTAAAATCCTATAAAACAATAACAATTCATGGTTTTTACTCAAAATGAATAAAACGAAAAGAATAAATGTAAAAAGAAAATTTATATTAAGTCATCTTACAAAATATGCAGTAAAGTGATATTGCTTGAAGTTCACTAGGTTTGTGTTTCACGAAAATCTTATCCAACGATATTTGTTTTTTCTTGCTTTTAATAATGTTGCGGAAATGAGTCATGACATTATTATTAAACAGATTTATAACACGATAATGTTTTATTAGGGTGTCGAACTTTGCACCCCAAGCATATTTCGTGATGTACATCTTTCATTCGTTCATCAGTCTCTGAAAATAATATTTCCTCTGTCACCGTCTTTTGTTGCTCTGTTCCAGTTCTTCCGTAGTGAGTTCTGAGACTGCCTGCCTGATAAAAAACCGAAATTCAGTTCGCAAACTGAAGCATTTTTGTTCGTAAACAGAGTTGTTCGTAAACCAAGGTGCCACCGTACTTGTATTTCGTAGGATAATATAGGTATATTATAATTTGAAGAAAGATATCATTCATAATGAGCATTATTTTACGGATGCGTAGGTAATTTAAAATATCTGTCAGACCACAGCACGTAGAAAAGTAATACTAAAAAAATAATTTTGCTTTCTGACTTTCAAAACTCAAATTTCTAAGAATGAATTAAACTTTTATAGTTAACAATATTTAAAAAATATATTACTACCAGAGCGTAAAATTTACCGGAGATAAAATTGTTGAATCGAAAATCAGTTTTGGATGAAGGATGCACTTGTAACGTTAGTTTTCAAGTGTTCGAGTTTTAAGAATAATGAAGTGTTAGAATAACATATGTCGGGAGAGGGTGGATGCAATCCTGTGTGGCCGGGGGCGGGGGGCGGGGGGCGGCGGGAGGCCGGCGGAGGGAGGAGGGGGGTGGGGGGAGGGTGTACTGCGCATGGCAGGGGCCGTATTGATCAGGCCTGCTGAGCCTCGGCCCTAGACCGGGAAGACAGATGCTGACAGCCTCCGACAGAGAGGGACAGACTGTTGAAATGCACGCAATAAAGTTTCTCCGCACGTATCAACACGTACCTTCTTCGCGACCCGTTAACCCACTGGAAATAAAATAATTAGCGGAGAAATTATATCTCCGCCAGGCGCTGGCGGGATGCGGTCATAATCCGCGTCCGCGGAAGTCACGGGGTCGAGTCCGTCGGCCGCGGGCTCCTCGCGCCTCGCGCCTCGCGCTCGCCGCCGCGCCAGCCGCCGGTCACCAGTCACCAGCCGGCTCGCGCGGGAGGAGGTCGTGTTGTCCTGGCTGCCCCGATGCCGAGAGCCGCGAGCGTGCATCCCGAGTCTGCCACAGGTATGCTGGCGTGAGCGCGCGGATAAACAGTGCGGACCGCAAGTTGAGAGTGCACTCACGACCACGAAGACAGTGCTAAAGTTCCGAAGACATATTATTCAGGATGGCGGAAAATTCCACAGGATTTCCATCTGTCGTGGAATTGAACATCGGCGGAGTATTTTACACGACGTCGCTGAGCACCCTGGTGAAGGAAGCGGACTCTCTGCTGGCTGCCATATTCACCGGCAGGACCCCCGTGGTCAGGGACGCCAAGGGGAAGTACTTCTTGGACCGCGACGGGGTGCTCTTCCGGTACGTTCTCGATTTTCTCAGGAACGACTCGCTGGTGCTCCCGGAGAGCTTCCGAGAAGCGGAGAGGCTGAGGAACGAGGCCGTCCACTTGAGGCTGGCCTCCATGGTGGAGGCTCTCAACGTCCAGTTCGGAGCGGAGCTGGCGAAGAATAAAGAAAAGGGTAGCATAACCGTCGGGTACAGGGGGAGCTTCGCTTTCGGCAGGGATGGCCTGGCCGACGTTAAGTTTAGGAAACTTTCACGTATTTTGGTTTGTGGCCGAGTGACTCTGTGTCGAGACGTGTTCGGAGAGACCCTGAACGAGAGCCGAGACCCGGACCACGGCCTGACGGACCGCTACACCTCGCGCTTCTTCCTCAAGCACTCCTTCATAGAGCAGGCCTTCGACATGCTGCAGGAGCAGGGCTTCAAGATGGTGGGCAGCTGCGGCAGCGGCACGGCCGGCAGCGCCGCGGAACTCAAGCCCGGCGTGGACTCCGAGGAGAACCGCTGGAACCACTACAATGAATTCGTTTTCATCAGAGAATAATCGAGGCTCTAACGTTCTTCGAATACATCAATCGGCCGTGTTCCTCGCGAACGCTGAACGTGAATATAATAATGTAATGTATGCAGATGCGTACGTTTGGAAATAGCTGTGATCCACCAAATGAGTTACGACGGCATTCAATTATTTGCAATGCTTTTATTTTTCAGAGAGCAATAAAACAAATTGGAGTCTATAGGCTTCGCAATTTTACTTTTGTCCAGAGAAAAACATCGACTCTTCCCGCGTGGGAGATGCAAATAATTACGCACACCAAGTTCTCGTTAATATCGTAAAAATAACGAAGTAGTCAACTGAATCGCTTGATCTTTTAGCGTAAAATATGTATTCCCCTATTTGCTTATATCAGTATTTTGGATTAGGTTCTAAAATAATAACATGGGGAATCGAAGTGATCCGCTTGCAGCATAGTTCTACTAACTAGTATTCTTACATCAACTTCTTCATTATCTCATTAAATCATGTAATGTAAGCAAACAATGTCACTAGTGTCTCCAATGTCACCAGCGACAAAAATGTTAAGTACAGGTATCATATACCTATTAGATTCGATGTTACAATATTACCTTTCATGGATTCGGATGAAGTGTAGCTAACTACTCCATCCGAGATAATAATATAACTAATGCCTCGGCCGAGTAGCGTGTCTTGGAATGACGATTAAGATGTAAAGATTGCAAAGACTTATCGAAGATGCTGTGACCACCTGTCGCTTCCACAGTTTGTTTTTGTAGTACCTACTATATTTCCTTTGGTTGAAGCTTGTTCACGGTCACGGCGCGTGACTTATTTAACCAAACGGACTATATAATGTGTCTTTGAAATCAGAAACTTTTTATTACTTTGCAATATTCATAAATATATTCTATAATTCATACAAATAAATTCAATTTTTGTTTACATACTAAAATAATGGTTAAAGCAGTCACAAAATATTTTTAAAAAATGTCTATGTAAATTTTGCGTTAGGAAGAACCAAAGAAATTAAGTAGTTTTAAAAATTATAAGAATTGATATATCTCTGAATAAAATTCCAATATAGGTTCACATATGGAACGAGTATCCAATTCATTTGTAAAAAATATGATCTGTTTAGAACGAAAACTATTTAAAAAGTGAATACATTTATGCTGATGCTGATTTAGAAGCCGACTATGAATATTTCGGCTCAGAATGATGACGAATATAGAAAATTAATTAATTAATTACAATATCATTAAACACATAATAATTAATATATTGACAGATTAGTTTCGTAGGTGTATTTCTAAGTCACCCTGTTACCAACATTTAGTTCAATTAAGACCCGTATATGAGTTAATTTGATTAATATATTAGGCATTAATCAACTCTGAAGTTTCGAAGAATTTCAAAAACTGACTTCTTTGACTGATCTTGTGTTACCAGGCAGGTGTAATTCCTTAATTTTGTTGAGTTCATAACTTGATAATTAAAACTTTATACGCAACTGTATATTGTGGTGTGGCGCACATAATTATAAATATATATATATTATTTATCGTTTTACGCTTTACGTGTTCAAACATTAATATAATATTGTAAAAATAACAAACAGAAAGATTTGCTATTGGTAGATGGTGACACCGAGGTTTGTAAAATATTGTCTATGCATGCTTTTAGATTTTTTTTTACGCCTATAAATATACAGAAATATTATTTGAAATGATTTTAATATCGACCATATTAAAAGGGAGTATATAATATTTTGACTACCAGCCACCAGAAACACCTGTAGTTCAGCCTTTTCCCCGAATAATAATAATATAAATGAATGCATCATCATAATGTTTAAAAATAACCAAATCATTGTTTTTAGAATTTATAAGATTTCCCTTTAACATTGCAATTTTTCTGTTTTATGGCAATATGATTCCAAATATATGTCAGTTGAAAATTGTGATTAATCACGTCTCTGCAAAGTCGAAAGGTCCGGCGCGACATGCAAATCTTTGCGATTGTGGCGAAATGCACAAATTGAAATGTGCACCCGCTAATTTGGTTACAGTTATGTGACAAATTATTTCATGTCGATTGTTTACTTGTCGGTGTGTACAATTGTTTCACGGTTGCGTGTCACGCGACTAATATTTCCTTATCGGCGTGTGTCGGTCACGGCCGACAAGCGGAAGGGAATGATAATGTCATTATAATTGTCCCACATTTCTTACCATTTTGACGCGCGTCGCACCCGTCGCGCCAAAGTGTCAATAAAATGCACCGTTAGTGGGTAAAATTAAACACGTTCCAGGTAGATTTCGATAGCGATACTAACTGTTTTAAAACATCTCGTGATGGAACGTCCAGAAAATTTCAATGCACTTCGATTTTAACTCTTCTATAGCCATGCAGTCTACTGCTCGGTATTTGCGTTAGATTACTTATAATTATTATCTCTTTTATCAATATTTCACTTTAGATACTCAATATTTAAAGTAAAAGTATTATAACAACTATTTTGTAGTATTTAAAGTGTAAAAAATTACACATTCCTCACGGTAACACGAGTTGACATTATGGCTACGCAAGGAAATTTTCTATCACGGTATGCCGAGGGTTAATCAGGAGACTTCAAAATCGTTTGCGTATATACATTTACATATATATATATGGGTTCCAACGGATTTTGTAGACACGATAATGATTTTGATCAAACTTTTAATTGACTTGGTGAGGTATCTCGGCTAAATTCGTTACCAGCCTGGTAAAAATTTGTAATTTCATTAATATTAGACCGAGTGAAATAGACACTTGCACATACAGACGAAATTTACCTAACCCATCATGGTGTGACGTGAATTTCTACCTTAATCCAATGAGCATCGAATTGGTTTAAAGTGTTTTATATATCACATTAAAACCGCGAGACAGCTGACTAAATTATATGAATTAGTTGTAATAGATACGTGTTGTTAGAGTGGCAGGCGATCGAAATCATCAATTGTTCTAAAAGAATTTTGATTATTTGCTATTATTATTTGAATGAAAGATTATCCGCTTCGTAACAGAGTTATTTAAAGCGGGCAAATAAAACGTTTTTGGTAGTAGGAAGTGGTTTGGGCGATGATTCACATGAATGGCGATGAATATGAAATGTTCAGAATGAAAATAAACCGAATATGTAATATATAAAATTGAATTTTTACAAATTTGTTTGCTGATGTATTGAACTTGAGTAAGGGAAATAAACTTTATTTGGAATGATAAGGTTCCGCTCCGATCTAGTCTGATCTCGAGTTGTAAAACTGAAAAGATCCCAGGTATACAGTATATATATAGATATAGGTTATCAGTATAATCACAAAACTTTGACAAGTGACGGTTTCCAAGTTTATTATTGATGTATTCTTATTATTCCCGGCATCTTGGCAAACCGGTAATATAAAAATAGTCCATGAAATAGTATACATTATTTACATTCAAATCTATTCTCAATTGATTGATTTAATTTAAGGGATGAAAAGCGATTGTCAAAAAGTCGCTCATTATTTAAATTAGTGGCTTTAAAATTCGGATCAATTCGACAGATTGTGTTTTAACTACTCGAATATTATAATTTCTAAAGCAGGTCTAATACGATTGAAAATAACATATATTTTCGCAGTGGCGGATTTAGGTTGTCCAATAATATCTCCAATATAATTTTAAGTCTCCTCCTTCTCCCCTCATCCTAAAACATTAATAATTATATAAAACTACAAAGTTCATTTTCTAGACATTCGATCAGAAAATTAATCTTTTCCATTAGTGTCGTCGTTATCTGGGTGGTATTATAGCGAAGGAAACTATGAAAAAAAAGTGTTTTTTTTTATCATATTATTATTTCAACATCTTTCGTAACATCCCTGTCGAAAAAGTTGTTTTAAAAAATAACGTAATGAATTTAGATAGATTCCTTTGCCATAACACCACCGATCTGTATAGTCATGACTCAAAACATCTGTGAATATACGACTGTCGATATTCTGAAATGGAAAAAAAAAGTTTTATAAATATTTGTTTCTTAAAAAGATTTTATTAAATTATTTCGGGGGTCCCCCATTTGGTGTCTCAAGCGCCTTTTAAAAATGCTTTGGCCAATTTTACAAATTCATTGGGTACTTTACATTTCGCAGTGACATCATCGTGTATCGTCTACTTTTGAAATGAAAAAACCTCTCGGGTATGTTCATGTTATGAAGCAATAAAAAATTATCGTAATACTTCTTTGTTAATTAGAATTAATGTGCAAAGAAATATCTTTCTTTATCTTTCCGGTATAATATAATCAAAATAAACTTTTATAATGACCAATCGCACCAGCAACCTAAATAACAGTTAAAACTTTACAAATTATTCTTCTACTATATATTTTGTTATTGTCGAGTAACAAAAATAATTTCATACAGTTAAAAATTGAGAGCTAAATTATTTTTCAACAATACACATGATTTACATTAAATTATTTACAAAAATCACAACACACATCGGGAAATAATTTTCAAATTTGGTCAAATCCACTTTTTGACAAACTGGGAAAATGGGACATTTAGAGATAAATTCACTATTTTTTTTGGCAGATAAAAATAAACACGGTAGTCTCTCCGATCACTTTTATAATATATGTGTTGACATGATTGGTTGAAATGGATTCGGCGCTGTTTGAAATTAATCTTGTCTAGATTTGTCTACTATTGAAAATAAATCATATAGTAAGAATGTTTTTTAAACGATTTGGCCACATTTGAAAATCACATAATGTCAAGTACTCTCAAGAGAGTGATCTAGCAACGATTTCAAATTTGGAGATAACCACTTCTGAAAATTACCTCCTCTTGTAAGGCTTAATCGAAAAGTTCTCTGAATTTTGGATTTTCTCTCGTTATACGTAACCAATCGAACCAAAGTTCATGAAATGTGTATCTATGTTTATATAGGAATACAGGACGCGTAGTTTTTTTTTTAGTTACAAATAATTAAGAAGCATTTTGATGTTAGTTTTAATTTTGAAAATGGCCGAAAGAATTTAATTTTTCTATAAATATTCATACACATCACATCACATAAACAGCAGTCATTTTATTTACATTAAATTATTTACTTAAATCAGACATTTGATGGTTTTCCCGCAATTTATAAATAGTTTTTTAATTATCCCGCTTTTGATTTAAAAAATAATGGAGAAATCTTTAAACGAGATAGAAGACACAACTGTATTGGAGTTGGACGAGAAAGTACATTTATTTATAAGAATACAAATCCACGGTTCATTCTAGAACCCACGTAGTCTGTGCAGCTCGGAATACGTCAGACGCTGTATTTGAAAATGTAAGCTTTAGCGAAAAATTGTACACTTTTTTCAATGAAAGTTACGTTCTCGTAGTAGAATAAACACGGTTTATCCATTTCTCGAGATTTGATGTGCAAAGTATAAAATATATATATATATATATAATATATGGACTTGTTATTCGATGGTGGAAAGTTGGGGCCAATCATTTGGAATCTCTCGTGTGGGACTAGTTTATCAGGCTTGGATATGAGAGGGAAATATTCATTGTACTATTATAGTTTTATTGATCTATTATGTATTGACCTTTAAGCGTTATATTCGTTTATTGAAGAGTATGCAATAATATATTCATTCAAAAAAATATTTTTCATCATCTTCATAAGAAAATGACAAGGTGTCCTTTAGTTGGTTACCGCATTTATATCAAATATCTTCCATTTTTACAAATTGCGTTATTGTAGTAAACCTTAAATGTCTATCTATAAATTTTAATATATCTCATAAAGTATTGTTAATATATTTTCCTATCGATTATGTTAATCTAAGGTAGTTAAGAAAAACATATTTTATCCAACCTGTTTCAGCACTTCATGTAGTACCTAATTGTTTTTTTTTGTTTAATTATATATTATAAAGATGTTTAGTTTTAAAATGTTTAAAATATTGGATCTTGGTCCAATAGCAGGTAACTCTTATAGACTATAATCTATGTTAATTTGTATTTAGGAAAAATGCATAATAAAAAATGGATAAAACGTTGTGTTCTTATTAGAAATCTGTGTAATATTTAAAAAAAAAAAACTGTACCTACATAATATTTTGTCTTCAACTTCGACTAAAACTGTTCTGAAAGAATAAAAGTTTGGCTTAAGAAGAGCATTATTACGTTTATAAATAAATATTATTATTTAAATTATTTTCTGAAATATTTTATTGTTAAAGAGATCAAAAAGAGAAAGAGAGAGTGAGTTATTAAAATTAAAAATTTGACTGTATTAAAAAGTGCCAATCGCAGCCGATTGTTCATCTCTTACAAAAAAAAAAAAATTCTGACACATTATTTTGTATTCATTAAAAATATAAAAATGTTAATTATTTATTATTGCACCTCATTTTAAAAGTATATATTTTAGTTAAAATACATAAAGAGGATGTTAATCTCCGAGCAAAACGATTCGTTGTATCAGTGTATTTAAATAATATATTTGCTTATTTGTGTGCAAGAATGAGATCAGTGATGAAAGTAAACCTTTGTAGTTCAAACATATTTTAAATTTGAAGTTAAAAATAACAAACAAGAAATAATAACATTAAAAGTTAGATCATTTAAGGTAGGTTTCTATGTGTGTGTTAATCCTTGAAAATCGATAAATTTTATGAACGTAATAAATTTGGTAAAAGTACCTCTACTGACATTATGTATGTATAATATAATAAAATTAGTGTAAAATGACCTTCTATCATATTCATAATAGAAACATATTATATTCATCATTTTAACCGATATCTGTAAATAAATATAGATTCATGTAAGAATAACCCTTATTGTCGTAAATAACTACCAGAAATAAAGTTATTCAAAATATTCTGTGATATTATTATATATTCAGTGAACCTTAACCACTTCCGTTTAGTTTTCATAGAGAGAGCTCTTTTGAACATCACATGCTGATCGATCCACATCGGTTGGTTCTCTTCACCTAAAATGTAAAGACAACGTTTAAATAAATGATTCAGTTATTATGTTTAGTATTATTAACAACACAGAACATATTCTTATTGTGAAGTTGTAATTATTCAGAACATAGCTCTGTGATATTTTAAATACTAATTAAATGTATTAATTAGAAAGACATACATATAAAATCAATTTTATCGAAAAATATTGTTGTTGCGCTACCGGGCGCATTATTCAACTATGCTACAGTGACAGTACTTTTGACGACAAATTTTCGAATCTATATGTTACACTTTAGATGACTTTCAAATAATGGAACGTTAGATGTATTAATTTGAAAAATTGATTTTATGTGCATATTTTTCTAATTAATACATTTAATTAGTATGTTCAGTATTAATTATCACTTGTGTCATGCTCTATAGACACGTAGCAATGTTATATATCCTGGAAACTAAAATTATCTCCATGCACCGCACAGATTACACTATTTTAATATTTTTACGGGGTGTAAGTGTCTAAACCTTGAATTTACGGACATAACATAGCAAAAAATGAACGATTCTGTGCTTGGAGCTATTAAAATCAACTGCTTCTATGTTGGTAATGAGATCAGCACCAATCACACAATCACATTTTATCTCATTGCTATTAATATTTAACATTTGCGAGATGTGGCGTTTATGGACGGGATCACTGGCGTAGGTACTGTCCAACCATTTCATTCTTCCAGAGCATCACGAAGAATCGATTACAATAAAAAAAAATGTTAAAATTCAGTGGGCAGATCCTTTCTTAACTGAAAAATTCTAGAGGAAAATTGTATAATACATTGTTAATAGCAGAGGCGTGCACTGCATACAAGCAAAAAGCTGTGTACTACTAAAGATTTTGGACAATTTGCTGTGTGTATTGCTGCCAAAATTTACCTTTTATTCAAAAAATTTGTGCATAATTCGAAAGGGATTAACCCATACTAAAAATTCCGTGTGTAAAAATTTTTACATATTTGCTTCGCTAACTAAACTCTTTTTCACAGTGTAGTTCAACGGATAATTTGTTATCTGTTAATCTGCTAAGTGGTAGAAGAGTGTAATACATATTCAAGTTGATTATTACTTTAAGTTAATACAGCAGTACGTACAGACATATATTTTGATTAATAGTATCAATTCAATCTGTTTCTGTTTTAATTAATTAGTATTTAGTTAGCGCTTTCATTGATGAAACAGCCGAAAAGAAAAAGAAATGTCGCTGATGTTAAAATACATTTGAATCGCGGTTTCAGACAAATCGTAGATAATTTTTTAAGCGAATTTAGAGAACGGCATGGAGCAATAAAAGAACTTACCTTTATTGAATTAATGAATTCTAAATTATTTTCTTCATTTAAGAATTATTAATTTCTAATACAATTGTTTTCAAAATTAGAATAATTTTATTCAAATTTTTTTGATTTTGATCGCCTTAAGAATGAATTAAATTTTTTATATAGTTCACTAAAACGAATTCATACTTATTTACGGAATACTCAAAATCAGACACGAATTTCAGATCTTTCAATGGTTGCTATTGAAAAAGATTTACTTTTAGAATTAAAAAGATCTGAAACTTTTTATAACGATGTTATCGGTGAATTTACGAAAAAACAGAGACGAATTGAATTAGAATACTAATAATTATCTTTAGTATTTAACATTACACTCATACGTCGCTGCTGATGATTAGCCTCGGATATTGGTTCATATAACTGGATGCCATTTATATTATTCACTTTTGAGATATCTGGAGCGGCTAAGAGAGTTCTCTTCTGTTCTAAAAACCCATGCGCATACATATATATATGTAATCGAGACAACCGCGTCCGGTTTCCATATAGTAAACATCGTCGGTAACAGCATAACCTAAGTTTAAGACGGCACTGGTTAATAGTCGTTCGAATGTGTAATACATGCTTACCACACAACTTATCGCGTTTAAACGTCGAGGACTACTGCACGTCACATGTTCCGACATTGTTGACTTTGGAATTCGTGAGATTATGTATTTGTGAGGTAGTTTTAATTAATATCTTGTTCATTCTCCTCAATCGTCAATATATACCATTTTATATTTTAATATTCATGGCAAAAACATTGTGGATAGTAATTTTTTGAAAAATTGATACGTTTTACTTTAATCCTAGTACATGACTTTTATATTTTTAATATACCTGTTTCGAAAAAAAGCTATTCCTTCATCTTAAACATAAAACAATAAGCTATTGTTCCGAAAATTCAATTGAAAAAAGTATATTTAAAACAATTCTAGTACCTGATTGAATAAATATACAATTGTTATGATAATACATATGGAAAAATGATTTTTAAGATCCGAAATTACAATTGAAAACGTTTAATATCGGATCATTAAAGTTAGGACTGGTGGTTAAATTTAGTTGGTTATTTTTGATATTTTTTACACGCTTTACTTCTAACGATTCTAAATTATACAATTTAAGACAAATATTGCTTATTTGTATAATAAACACCCAAATTTTCATCAAAGGTATTATAATTTTCCAATAAAAATTTTGAGAAACCAGGTAAAGGATTTTTCCGATGCCGGTTGGTTTTTAATATAAAACTCATGTAATTAAATACAAAGGTAATTGTGTAAATTTTATTGAAACATAATTTTTTAATAGAATTTCTTATTTTCAACCCTGTAAATATTATTACATATGTGATAATACAATAAAATACAAGATTTTTTAATTCTACTCGTTTATCGAACTCGACAATTTGTATTTATATCTAGTGGGGGACAGCTATACAATTTTATTAGCATGAGATGAAAATGGGATAACATTACTCATTGGAATTCAGGGGATTTCCATACATTTTTGACTGCATTTAACTATTATATGTAACCATTCTGTTTCAACACTGATGATATTTTAATATTAAGGGTAATATGTAGAAAAGGACAGCTATATAATTTGAGAACACGCCCAGAGAGACATTTTTGGTATTCTGGAATTTATATAATGTTCGCATGATTCTAGGTTAAGCAATTCTAGTTATGCCAACAGAATGGTTACTTAGAATAATTAGAAGCATATAAATACAAGTTGTTGAGTTAAATTGTTTAAGTGCTAATGCAATTACAAGACAAAACGCGTCCCAAGTAAATATTATAAAATTAGTAGAATCAAAAACAAGTGTTTTATTTTTATTTATTATATTTGTTTTATTAACCATTTAATTGAGTTTAAATACATCTACCGGTTTCGAAAAATACCATTTTCTTCTTCAGGATGTCATAACTAACTAAAAACATATATTATTGTTTCTTTACCAGAATCTATTTTAAAAAAACACAATTATTTAAAAATAAATTTAGTACCTTACTCAAATCGTTAATATAAATTTATTCGAATAATTATTAGGAATTTTTTTTAGAATAGTATGTAATAATAAACTCGTAGTTAAATTTAGTTGGTTGTTTATAATTTTTTTGATTAGTTTTACACACTTTATTTATCTCCAACGATTCCAAATTCGTTAATTTGTGATCAACACCGTTTATGTGCACAATTGACAATCCCAATTTTTTTTATCAAAACCATGACCATTTTCTATTAAATGATTAGAAAATTTTGTTTTTATTTCAAATTTTATTTTCACATATATGTGATTATGGAGTTCTACAAACTCGCCTCGGAAACAGTAAAAATATTATTGTAAATAAGAATTATAAAATTAAATCGCTTCCAGTTACACAATTGATCAGTTTTGAATTATACTGTAAAACATTTCCTCACTGAGGCATCGCTCCGCGCACAATAGACTAGTGTGATTGGTGAGCGATTCTAATTTAAATTTCGATATTGGAAACGAGCGGGAAACAGATCGAGCTTTCTCGAAAGCGCAAAACAAAAACAAAAACAAAACGGAATCGAGAGCACGTGTTGAAACAACTGCCGATGTTTTTAGTGCTCGATAAAACGACCGAATAAACCGCCGATGTTAAAACTTTACACTAGGTAAAAGCCCGTCAATAATGACAGGAAAAAAACATATTTTCAAATATGTACAGAGTAGTTGGCAGATATCCACCTCCTAGTGTTGAATTAATATCGAACACACGGGAAGTAGGTAGTGATGAGCTCAAAATCACGAACCGTGAGTTAAATACTGATATCTTTGAGTCACACTCGCTATCAGTGATTGAATATCGGCGAGTATCGTAATTCGTGATTCAAATTTCTATTGTTTTTCAGACGCCGGCGTTTAAATCGATTATCACTTGAATCAGCGCCATCTACTGGATTTTACGTAATTTGATTAGCGCCATCTATTGGAATCTGTTTTTTTTTGCTAATGTTTATGCTAGCTTACCGGTACCTAACTTAATTTTGTTCGTACTTATTAAACATTTTGTAGGTGTGTGCATCAATTTTATACTAATAAGTCTAATTATTTATGCTAGAATATTATTTTTACGCAAATTAAGTTTTAATAATATAAATAAATACGTTCAAAATTATGTTTTGTTTATTTATTTCGTGTATTGTGTTATCAGAAACTGTGATCACAGTCACAGTTTTAAATCACTGATATTTTCGAATGCCAATTACAATCACACCAGTCAGTCAAGCATAGCATTCTCATCACTAGAAGTAGGCACGACCTAAAAGTGGCGTGCAGTAGGCAAAGACTCAGGTTATGCTGTTACCAGTGGTGTGCAACAGGCACAAACTTAGTTTATACTGTTATCGATGATGCTATCTAAGTATACAACTGGTGTACTAGGTATCAAAAAAAAAGTTTTTTTCTTCTTCTTATTTTGATAAAAGTTTTATGAATTTTAATTTAGAATAGAATTGTAAATTTATTACTTTAAAATAGTTATTTTATTGCTCGTTAGCATACTTTGCTTTCAATTTCGCTTTTAACATTAGCTACGATTTCTTCTTCAGACAACGGATATAAAATGTTTCATTAACCCTTCCAAAACCATGCAGTAACACAGGTCTACCACCCCAATTAAAACTATAATATTTCGGTTAATATACTCAACATAAAATTCATATTTTAGTTAATTATAAAGAAAATGTTTATGCTTAAAACTGACTAATGAAAAACCAGTTGTGTAAAGCGAATCTTACAAAAATAATTATCTTTCAAGTCAGTCAGTTGTAATATTAATATGCTGGGAAAAATACCATTTGTGGTAAGACAAATAGAGATGGTACATTAATTTCACAATAAAAATAATAACAAACATACGAATATATGATCTCTCTTTCTCACTAATTTAATGAAGAGAGATAAGAAAAAAGGTAGCATTGTATAGGACTTCATGAATGCTCAGAATTATATTAGGATATTCATCCCATTTTCGTAATTAATGGTCAATATTTAGAGTAAGTTTATAGGATTAACAATTTTAAAGCCATTTAAACTAATAAAAGCTTTCTTCACATTTAAAATGTTAAAAATTTCTTACGGTAACACGAGTTGACAGCATGGCTGCATATGGGTATTTTATATCACGGTATGGTAAAGGTTAACAGTGTTAGAAAACATTTAATTACATAACTAGTTTTACAAATTGACACAGCCGAAACTCATAACATAATTTTTATAATATTGGCAATAATCGCTCGCTTGACAGATAATTAAATATAACCTATACATTTTATCTACGCTAACACCGAAATAAGGAATGACGTTGGATTCATAGTTTAGTGTTTCAAGTAAAACAAATGCGTAGAAATGCCATTTCATATAGTTTTCAATAAGTACTAATTCCTTACGAAGACAACAGCATTAAGCACAAATTGTTTGAAAAATACATAAAATTCGCAGACGTAAAAATGCCAACGTAGCTTTAGTAAGAAAATATTAAATATATATTATATTCAAAATTCAATGCGATTATTATGGAGATTTAACAAACAAATTACATGCAAACAACGCGTACGTACTAGCAATTTGATTTATTTTCAACTTTTCTAAATAACCCACGGCTAGACAAATGTTGTGGATTACGTCATAAAAAGATTACGCTAATCCGGGTAATAACGGCTAGAATTTTAAATGATCTTTTCATAATATAAAGATCATTAAATTTATTCTTATTTCCCAGAGTTTTTAGTAATGCACAGCTTTTATGTTTGTACATCCTCATCATCAACAATAACCTGCGTGCAAACCATAAACTTTCACCAGCCACACAAGCTCGCCGGTACCCCCTAGATATTGACAGCAATATTATGCGCGGGAAGCTGTTCAGCAAGCCGGTCTTTTACCTTCACTTCTCTCTCGACCGACTTTTCCGTTCAGTTCTCTACTTCAAACGAACACAGTGGAGCGCTGGGAAAAATAGAGCCCCAGTTCCACACATACAACATTCTGATCCACACTCTCATACAAACATCAGTCACACCATAATTGATGACTATAGATATTATACTATGCGAGTAGGTATGTGATGTATTTTCGTTAAACCGACTTCTTTATGCAAAATTAAACCATTATTTTTATAATCGTAGATAAAATCTAATTGTGTGATTGGTGTTCAATTAAAGTAAGTGTGATTTAAAGGATAGATCAAATTTAGATAACATACACGAAAAAATGTATGTATCGATAAGTATAGTAATCACCGGAACTTTTTATTAGTCAGATTAAGTAAATTGTCAAATTTCATCTACACACATTTTCCAACAGAGATATTTTTTTTTTCCGTTAAGAGTGACCATCTTTTTAATTATAAAATTTCTCAAAACCTTGAAGTATAACATATTATTAGGTGGCGCTAGGACGTTTAGAACATTTTATTAACAAAATTAAAAAAAATAATTTATCTGTGTGCTTTATCCAGTGATTTATATAAATATGTTTTAATACAAATCAAATGTATCAATTATACAAATAAAATCAATTAATCGAATTTGTTGCTACCGGGATCCGAGCCTGGATCCTTTCCTATCCGGGGAAATGCGTTAACCGATTACACTACACCAACGTAGTAAGTTGACGACAAATTTTAGAACTTTTTTTTGCGCTTTCAAATTGATACATCTGTCGATCCATTATTTGAAAGCAATCTATTTTATATTTACAGAATGTCAAACACCTTTGAATAAAATCCGATAGGAGACGCCAGAATTAATTCATTTTTATTAAATTTTGGAAACATTAATACAGCTTATATAACTTACAGTATATTTTTCTAATTGATACATTTAATTTGTATTAAAATATCAGAGAACTGTTTTCTGAAAAATCACAACTTCACTATGATACTGAGTTATCTTTAAAAATATTGAAAGCGTTTATAAAGTTTAAGTTTTATCGATAAAATTATCTTCTGATCCGTATAAAATTCAATATAAAATTTTTATGGACGTTTTTTAGAGAACATAATTCTTTATCGTTTTGAAAATACTTAATTTAATAGCTGAAGCAAATTATTAACTTTATTAATGGTTAACGTCGGGAATAGTTCCGTGGATTTGCTTTTTCTTTTCTATAAAAGTAAAATATTTGCTTTTATTTTTGCGAATAAACTATAAGTTAAACACAAAGAACGATCATGAAAACATCACGTTTAGTAAGGATGTACAATTTTCAAATCAGTAATAATAAAATAGTTGATAATACTTCTATGATTTGCGCGCAGCTCTAAGTCACATTGAAAACACTTCAAACGTTATTACGTCTTGATATAAAATACGTAAGGACTCCGTACAACGCGGATCAGCGGAGTGGATTTTTCAATTCAGTAAATACCATTTCATTTTCAGTGTCGAGAAATCAGCGTTTATTTTTAAAACAGCATTACTTTAAAGCTTGCATCGATATAAAAATTCTTATAGTAATCAATACATCAGAAAGTACGGGTATTAATACTACATTTTCTACACGCTAATTCCAATTCTACATGTTCTTAGCTCCGAAACTATACAACACACTCTGTACCAACTAGAAATCGTTCAATTCCAATAAGATTACACAAATATGGACCCAATATATGATCTATTCGGGTAGAGAGCAATCGGAAGCAAGGCTATCCAACATTCTAACATAATCATTATACAGTGCCTACACTAATAATTTCACTAGTGCTACAATACTCCAACATTTTAATTAATTTTTTTTTATCCCAATTTTTATTTCTGTCGAATCTTTATCTAAATAACACCGCAATAGCTCGAAAAAAAACTGCCTTCTTTAACACAGATTTCAGTCTAGCAAAGTAGCCAGGACAAGGCTGTATATATCAGAGGTGGAGTCTACTCCAACCCACACAATAAACTACGAGTATTTAATTTCAATATAATTGTATCTTATCTTTATCATTTTATATTATAATATATTCATCCCTGTTACAACAAAAATATGTACGTCAATAAAGTCTAAATAAATAACAATAATAAATTCCATTTAAGTGCAAGCCTGTTGGCCGCTTCCGACATCACTAGGTACATATAAAGTACCTATTCTGAGGTAGGTATGTATTTATATGGCTCGAGTAGAACGTTAGAATGAAAATAGTAGCAAGAATATAACCCAGCGGACAATTATTTATATTATATTTATTACCCAT
Source organism: Eubasilissa splendida (assembly GCA_031772225.1). Taxonomy (NCBI): domain Eukaryota; kingdom Metazoa; phylum Arthropoda; class Insecta; order Trichoptera; family Phryganeidae; genus Eubasilissa; species Eubasilissa splendida. The sequence continues at coordinate 9,722,179 of CM062853.1, read as the reverse complement.
TTTTTTTAGTAATGCCTAGCTCATTTGCTTGTATGTGAAGTACACCCCTGCTATCTACGATGGACACGCAGAGCTTAGTTGATCCATTTTAAAAAAATGTAACGTCGAAATTTTTCCATTTTTTCATATCCACAAAAAGTTTCGGACGATTATATAATAATTTTATTCAAAATAAACGTTCATTTTACGTTATTAAAAGTGTGACCGAAAAGAATTATTGAATTAGTTTAATGTGACGTATTTTAACGGCAATTTTCTTTACATTCATTTTTTACATTTTTTCTGCTTCTCGTCGGCACAACCACAACATCAATCAACCGAGCTTTTGTTTTCAAAGAGGGCTTACCTTCGCGTACAAATTTCTTTTTTTAGAAATCTCTAGTCATCTATTAATATAAATCAATAATGGCGTTTCGTTGAAGTGCTTTATTTAAAAATAATTTCAAAGTAAAATAAAAATGCGTACACGGAATATATTATATATCAACATCAATATTTTTATTATATTAATACTAGCATTTTACTCGTCCTAACATGCGATGGTCGGGTAAGTTGTCGGATATGGCAGAAGAAGAAGAAGAAAAAGAAAAATAATTTTTATTATCAGTATTTTAGAAACAGAAAAGCGCTCAATTTCACAGAAAAAAAGGTGGAATTTTATCTGTCACCACAAACTTTAAAAATACAAAAATACTTTCAAAAAATAATTCATTTTTTCGCGTTTTTTTTTTACGAAAATATGGGTTTTTATTATTCGTTTATATCAGAAGGAATACAATAGATTTGACTTTTTTTATTATTATTACATTGATAAAATCTTTACACTAATGAAAAACTAATAAACTGAATGTTATTTGCTTTAATTAATAAAATACAAGCATTATAAAAAAGACCGCGATCATTAAATTTATTTTCCGCGTGCCACAAAATTGTTTTAATACAAAAAGTTCTTGTGTATATGAAATATATTTTCTTATAATCTTGAAGCCAAAATTTAAGAGACAAATCTGCATTAAATCAAATTAGCAAAATATGAAAAATTAATAGATTAATAAGATTAATAGATAAATTAATAATATGATCAATTTTCGACGTTTTTAAAACACTTTGTGTTAGTGAATACAAATTATTTTAAATAATTAATTATAATACTGAATGACTTGGTGGTCCCCCGCGACGAGGTTCGAACCCCCGACCACTTGATCATAAGCACGTCACATCACGCATTTCGTTAAAATTAATATCTGTTTATTATTCATAGTGATAATTGAAGGGCAATATGAGAATTTTAACGCAGTAGAAATATGACGGTTAAGAAACACGTCTAGAAAAAATGGAATAATAACGTAAGTAATAATAATAGTGGAAATCTTAAAATTTATGAATGAATATTATATAATAATAATTTATTTTGTATATAATGTATCATCTGACATTTACACCAAACTGACGTATTAAGTTATTTTAAAGTTTTTAATATTATTATTTTAGTTTAGTTCATCGTTATGAGGTGAATTTAGTAATTCAAAAAAACCTCTAGAAATCTCAACATAAGATTAAAAGAGCACCGTCGTTGTTTAACTAGTAATAACTTTTCTGAATTCGCGTACCGTATCATGGATAATAATCATTCCTTTCATTCGTGTACCATTAAACTTCTCCATCCCGTCACGCGTAAAGGTAATGAAATTGATATTTTTGAAAGTTTATAAATAAAAAGGAATTTGAACTCGGGTATTAATCTGTTAAACAACATTACATTTTCTAACTCATTTACTATCCTCTCAATATTCCCGTTACAACCACCCCTCCACCGTTCACCGGTAACTCCGCACCCTCCTCCTCCATCTGTCAGTGCCTAATTACTTGTATGTAACCACCTAAGCCTTATCTCCTATATTTACGTGTAGTCAGTTTAATACTTCGTCTGTCGATGAGAGCTACTGTTCTCTCGAAACTCGAGAAGTTCTAATAAACTCAAGTAGAGTAATCACATTGTTTCATTTATCCACAAAAAAAACCTATTCCTCATATCGGGTAATTTATATATTTTATATGTTTTTATAGACGGGGCATACAAATTAGCTCACAGTCGCTGTTCCTTGCCCAAGATGCTCCAAAACTTGTGGATCCAGTATTAGACTCTCCATCCACCCGAAGATCCACAATCGTGAAGGACAGTCTTTTTCGGACACGAGGAACAGCCAATGATGATGATGATGATGATGACAAAATACAGTAGGCAATGACAGCTCATTTCGCGCTAAACTCTGTACCGTTCTTTATGCGACATTACAGACAAGTCTCTGAGACGTAGTCTCATCCGTGTGCAGGCACCATTAAAAATAAAGCGAGAAAATGATATTATTTAGAAGTTATTTATCTTATCTGGTGTATTATTAAGATTAGATTTAGTTTATATGTTTAATTTTCAATTGTCCATTGGTGAATTGCTCCGAGAGTAAAAGCCTAATAATTCTTCCATTATTTATGCTAATTAATGCGACGAATCTCGCTTCTGCAAAAGTATATTTGACTCAACTTGGGACAATCTGATTATCTATTATATGGTGTTTGTTACGCAGATGAAGCATTGTCTGTTTTATAACTTTGTTTAATATTTTGACGAGAGGGGCCAACATTTCCACTAAAGTGATTGAGGGTGAAATTTTGACGGTGTTTGAAATATTCAAAATTGAGGAAATATATTTATAATCTCTTGATTGGTGAATTATTTTAGTACAAATTAAATGCATTAATTAGAAAGATATACATATAAAATCAATTGTATTAAAAAATATTGTTGTTGCTACCGGGATTCGAACCTGGATCTCTTTCCAAACTGGGGAAGGTGCATTATCCAAATATGCTACAGCGGCAGTACTTTTGACGACAAATTTTCAAATAATGGAACGATGGATGTATTGATTTGAAAAGTGTAACATATAGGTATGAAAGTTTGTCGTTAAAAGTACTGTCGCTGTAGCATAGTTGGTTAATGCATCTTCCCCGGTTTGGAAAGAGATCCAGGCTCGAATCTAATTTTTCGATAAAATTGATTTTGTATGTATATATTTATAAATAATACATTTAATTAGTATTTTTTATTAAGTAACATAATATGTATATTTAATAAATGTTCGCTGGGCTTAACAATACAACATGCTACTTTAGAAACCATCTAAATTGATTGAATACATATTTGGAAATAACTATTATTGGATTATTATCGAAATACATCATTTATTGATAATTCGTTTGTAAATATTGGATTCAGGTTTTTAATAAATCAAAAATAAACACATAAAATAACGTGTTATCCAAACAAATCTTGGAGAGCGAAATACATATTGAATTATGTGCCATTAGTAATATATAAAATAATGAAATTTACATAAAACTATACAAATGAATACATGTTTTTTTGTTGTTGTTTTAAACGGATATATGAGAGTACAAAGAGAAAGAATACAAAAGAATGACACTTTACATGTCAGATCTGATCACAAAGCCGATCGATGAATCATGCATCAGGACTCTGCTGATTGTGTCGTCTATTTTGGACATCGATTGTATTTTGTTTTGTGGGTCGTGGGGTGACGGTTATCAATACAAATGTAGTCGTGGCTGTCTTTTAAATTGAAAACAATGTCATATTAAAATCGATAAGAACAACTGTGAACAGCAATGTAAGTAGGCGAAACGTGAATTGATTTGAAAGCATAGGCATGGACGTGAAAATGGTACTGATAAGCTCAAAATCATGAACCGTGATTCAATCACTGATTTCTTTAAGTCACATTCACTATCAGTAATTGAATATCTGGGAATATCGTGATTAGTTAGTTAGATTTGTTTTGTTAAAAATTCTATTGATTTTCTGACGCCGCCGTTTAAATTATCACTTGAATCAGCGCCATCTACCGGATTTTCTGTAATTTTATTAGCGCCATCTATTGGAATCGGGTTTTGTTGGTAATTTTTATGCTGGCTTGCTAGTACCTAATTTAATTTTGTTCGTATTTTGTAGGAATTTGTATGTACGAGCAGTAATTTTCTACTAATTATTCTAATTATTTAAACTAGAATAGGATTTTTACGCAAATGAAGTTTTAATAATATAAATAAATTCGCTCAAAATTATGCTTTATTTATTTATTTCGCGTATTGTGATATCAGAAACTGTGACCACCGTCACAGTTTTCAATCACTGGTTTTATCGAGTACCAATCACAATCACACCAGTGAATCAAGAATAGAATTTTTTCTTATTACCAAATTGTATGATACAATGTCTTATTTTTCGAGATGTCAGTTATCGTTAAGCTAGTTAGTAGTTAGCGCTCCCAAATTTGATCAGACCAATCTCTGTGAGAAGGAAACTTATGGTTAAGTAATTCTTTCTTTGTAATTGTATTAAAGGTTTAATTATAAGTTTAGATGAAATAGATTGTGATAGATTTTATTGAATATGATCAAGTAAAATGAGCCATATTTTTACTTCACTAAAGATTTTTAATATCTAATCGTGTCTTATTCGTTTAACGAACTTTTGATAGTATGATTACTACGTTATTTATTGGGGTCCGGAAAAGATTTAACTGGTCAAACCACTACCATAGTTTCTTCAGTCGTCCATCTATCTTCCAGGGTTTAGATTTAGGTTTAGAATTTAGTTAACGATTTATATGAATATACACATGCACAGTGGCGGATTTAGACTAGTGCAAGTTACAAATGTGACAGGCTTCGATTTCCAGAGTGTCTCCGAATTATTAAGATAAGGGAAGTAAAACCAGACGCATCAAAAAAAAGGTCAGGCACAATGAGAGAAAACTTTGTTATAGGGGTTTAAATGGAATCACCCTGTCACCGTGTGCGGGGTGCTATCAAACAGCCGCCTTTTTAGCATTAAAAAAATGCCAGGTGGCGTAAGAATAGGACCAAAATCGAAGCCTTGCGCTTATTTAATGGTCCTGGGAATGCGGTGGGTCCGCTCTCAGGCGCATCAAAGAAAAAACGAAAAGAAAAAAAGGAAATAATTAATAAAATAAGACCTAGCAACATAGTTTTAATTACAAACATACTGATAGATCTAATGTGTTCAGCCGCAGTCGAATATTCATGACTTCAGGCTCTAGATCTGTTATTATTGATAGTCAAACCGAAAAAACAGACAACCCTTGATAACACAGCAATATAAAACCAACCAAGATCAGACACTTGCGAGGCTCTAGTACACTTGATATTTTTATAACTTGTATAATAATACTAAAACATATACAACCTCTTTTCCATTTTACATTGGGGCCCAATTTTTATAATTACGCCACTGACTAGCCCCGTCAAATTTTTAGTTTTTGTAGTTCACGTTATCAGATGTTCAGTGGGACAGGTTACTGCACCATAAATACCATAAACACAAACAGCAGAGCACTAATATCACGATAAGGTGGTTAGAGAGAGAATTTTCCGTTTTGCAGTCTTGCTCCATTCATTTTCCATTAAACTTTCAATGGCCGCTATCCATACTCCCTTAACGGTACAAAAGCGAAGCATTCACTCTGGATCAATGCCGGTGTGGGAGCATTTCGCGGCCCGAAGCACTTAAGATAATTACCTTCTGGATTATTCCAGAGAATACATAAATTCCACCTTGTTTGTGTCTATTTGCAGGCTTGAATTATTAACATTTTTCTCCGAGTATGGGCGCGATGAATCTGTCAGGCGGAAAATAAGATAAAAAAAAAGAAAATTGTTAAAATTTCACGGCAATTTCTTTCATATTTTGATGAAAATTTACACAGAGACCCAAAAGGATGGATGTCGGGGGAAGGACAATATTTTAGCCAGCAAATTCAACAGGGATTCAACAATGGAGTGCGTTGTCGTATTTTACCGAGATTACAACTACTGAGAAATTTTCTTTTAGAGAAGCTGATAGAGTTGAGAAGTGAGAATCTTTGAGAAAAAGCCCATAAAGATGAGGAAGATGTAATTTTAATTTTTATTATCATTTAATTTGCATTTTTGATTACGCTCTTTATACGTCGGTACTGAATAAAACGTCGGTAATGAATAAAAATTAAGAAGGAGATTGAGAAAGAATATTATTATTAAAAATAACACATTCTTATTGTGAAGTTGTAATTATTCAGAATATTGGTCTGTGATATTTTAAATGTATTAATTAGAAAGATGCATATAAAATAAATTTTATCGAAAAATATTGTTGTTGCGCTACCGGGAATCGAACCTGGATTTCTTTTCAAACCGGGGTAGGTGCATTATCCAACTATACTACAGCGACAGTGCTTTTGACGACTTAATTTTCGAACCTATATGTTAAACTTTAGATAGCGTTCAAATAATGGAACGATAGATGTATTAACATATAGGTTCGAAAATTTGTCATCAAAAGTTCTGTTGCTGTAGTATAGTTGGAATATAAAAAATTAGAGTTTAATTTTTGGTTTAAATCTCAGCATTTCGGGTCAAATGGTTAAAATTTTTTAGCAGAGTCTACTAGATGACGATTACCATGAATTATAACGTCATTCCTTCATGAATATTTTCGTTTCATGTGCGCATGCGCCGAATCACGGTTCACAACCAAATATAAATAAATAAAAAAAATGAATCACGAATCACGATATTCCCAGATATTCAATCACCGATAGTGAGTGTGACTCAAAGATATCAGTGATCGACTAACGGTTCGTGATTTTGAGCTCATCACTAGTAAATATGTTATTAGAAACCTCCCGAGAGAATAACGCAAAGCAATCAATTAGGAATATGTGCATGATATTTATTTTTGCAAATATGCTACCATTCCTCTACAGGAAAGATGATTATTTTTTACTGTAATGGAAATGAACGTGTAAAGTTACAATAAGAACTCAAATGATCGCGCTAAACAGAAGTTTAGAAAAAAACATAAAAAACATGATGTTGCGTAAAGGTTACGTTACTTAGATGGATGTGGTATACGGAGCCAATAACTATTCAAAGGATAATAAAATATGTACACATATATCGCTAGTGAATATGTTAGAGTAAACCGGAGTCGAGATATAAAATAACCAAATACAAATTAAATTAATCACCTAGAAAAGAATACGAAAAAAATTAATTTATCGAAAAAATATTTAGTTGCTACCGAGATTAGAACCGGGAAAGTGCGATAGAAAGAGGTCCAGGTTCGAATCGTCTTGTCATACATGGTATGTGTAATTGTCTCCAACACTACATCTCAAATACACAACCCTTCTTTTGTCTGCCTTAAGGGTCCACGATTATAGGTATATCCTACCTTAAATATTGTCGACAAAATGTGTTTACATATCGACCCCTCTTACGTAATGATTCACGGACAGACTAGTGAAGTCATCATGTAACAAAAGTATTGCCAATATTGTGTATTTTTAATTATTTGTAAGATATTTAATGCAATATTGATTGACAAATATTGAAATTTTAAATTTTAAATATGAATTAAATATATTAATTATAAAGATATACATATAAAATCAATTTTATCGAAAACTATTGTTGTTGAGCCACCGGGATTCGAACCTGGATCTCTTTCCTAACCGGGGAAGGTGCATTATCCAACTATGCTACAGCGACAATATTTTTAGCAACAATTTTTGAACCTATATGTTACCTTTTTGATATTAATACATTTAATCGTTCCATTATTTGAAAGAGCCATCTACCTTATTTTTACAGAATCTCAAATACCTTTGAGTAAACTGATAGCAGACGCCAGAATTATCAATTCATTTTTATTAAATTTTGGACACATTGATACAACTTTATTATTTAGGAGAACACATTCTTATTGTGAAGTTGTAATGCACCTTCCCCGGTTAGGAAAGAGATCCAGGTTCGAATCCCGGTGGCGCAACAACAATATTTTTCGATAAAATTGATTTTATATGTATATCTTTCTAATTAATATATTTAATTCATATTTAAAATATCACAGAGCTATGTTCTGAATAATTACAACTTCACAATAAGAATGTGTTCTTCTAAAAAAAAAGAAATTTAAAATGTTTGCCTTATCATGGGCGAAGCCTCGTGAGGCCGTTATTAATATAATTACGTGTAATTAATACAAAAATAACAAATAGGTTATTTTTGGTTGTTCTAGTATTTCGCATATATTTTAAATGGCAGTAATTTTTATATATACTGTATTATGTTAATTTATACACAATGTATAAATAAATACGGTTAATTGAAAATGTATCAAACATGTATTTATTATTCTTGAGCGGCCTCGTGAGACTCTGAAGTCTACGACTAAGCCTCCCATCCTTGACGTCACCGTTGTAGTCCAATTTGATGGATACTTGCCTACCTCTTTCAGGCCTGTCTTAACATTATCAGCTCGTCTACGTTTTAGTCTTTCCCTCATTCTCGATAACGTTGGCTTGTGTATGGGGGCTTTGCGCGCACTCTCGGCTATAAGACTCGAAGAGGATGTCAAATAAACTATCCTAAACCGTAATATGTCAAATTGTTCTAATGTTTTCAAATTAAATTAAAAAATATATAAATTCAAAAGATAAAGATGATTAATAAAATAATTCCGTTGTTTATAAACGTATTTGTAAAGATTATATTGCTTTCTATATTGGTAAAACAGGTGTTTAAACGATCATGATTTTTCAGAATTTTCAAAACATTTATTTAAAAATTATCATAGTTTTGATAAACATTTGGAATTGTCTGTTTTACATATAAACAATGTTGGTCTTAAATGGAATAATTTAAAATCATTAGAAATTAGTAAAGCGTGGAAAATTAACCAAAATATTATAATAACCAACTAAATTTAACCACAAGTCCTATACTAATTTTTTTCTCTAATTATTTTGGATCATTAAATCAATTCCCGACGGTTTATGTACTAAATAGTACTAAATAATTAAATATTTAAATGAATAACCACAATGTAAAGTTTGCTTTAAATATTTAAAATATCATAATTTAATGCTGGAGTTTGTAAAATTTTCCTTTTATTGCTGTCGTGGCATCTGCTGCTAAAATTATTGTATTTTAAATGAGAGCTTCGAACCGTTATTTTTTTTATTTCAGTTTTCGTTCCGGTTCAATTAAAAAATATATATATCAGTTCGGTTCCGGTTTTCGTACCGGAAAAAGTAACGTTCAGCGCCGAGTGATTAATGATTTATTTTATAAATGTGTTTATTTGTATTAACATTTCATTCTTTCTTTTATTATAAGCATACTACACGAATTAATACAATAATATAAGATAAATAATAATTATTAATTAAAGGTATAACAATTAGAATTAGAAGTATATAATATATGATAATATAATTTATTAAACGAAACGTATGTAAACGTAACAAATTCGTGTATTCACGGTTGAAGTATACAGGATTCTTGGGTATATTTATTTATCATTAAAATTGATTAAAGTTACCTACCTGTAATTATTAAAATATTTTCCAATGTATTTTCATTTAAACTCAGGGGCGTGCAGTGCATACAAGCAACAAACCTATGCATTACTAAAAATTTAGAGAAACAAATATAAATTAAATAATTAGATTAACGTAAATGAAAACATTATTTTCAAATTAGCGCCATCTGTGTATCAGTAGAGAATTTAATTCCTTAGTTCTAAAAACTACTACGACAACTCACCACTCTACCCATGGCGCTCTTTTGTATTCGCCGCATCGAGCTATTCATATAACTCTATTCCATCTTTAAGCTAGTGAATTACTCAAGTCATGTAAATGACTATTTATTGAATTGAAAATTCCTTTCGATTGATCCGTTTTGTATGGAGTCGTTACTTATGCTGTTTTTAAACAGAATTTGGTTTGTTTTTTATTTGGGAAAAACCACAAGCAATTGGCAGAACTATTTCATACGTTAACCTTTAATAAGAATATTTTTATACTATAGTTATTACGTGAAGAATTTTCAAACAATAAATGAATCATGTTCAGTTATAGAAAGTGTTCTTAAAAACGTCCACGCATTTTTTAAATGGGTAAGATGGTATTATTTTACGTTAAAACTTAAACTTTAAAAATACTATTAATAGTACTCTAAAATTATAAATAAATACTTAAACGACGGATTTATTTTGTCTATAGATGTTGGTTAAACGAAAGTACATATATTATATATAATATCATTGGTAACAGCATAACCTAAATCTATACCTACTGCACGCCACTGTTTAAACAATTTATATTTTTTCGTAGAATAATTAGAATGATACAATAATTGAAGTGGAGAGATCGAAATAAAACGTTTTTTTTCGGTTCAGCTTCGGTTTTCGTTCCGACAAAAATAAAGATTTTTTTCCGGTTTCCGGTTCAGTTCCGGTTCGAAGCCCTGTTTAAAATGATTAAATTACAAATGTATTAAAAATAATCCAGACTATAGCAACACCGAGTCAGCTTACTTTCGTCCCTCAAATGAATGAGGGCGCTAAAAATTTGCGTAAAAATAGGCATATTTTCCGCGACGCGAAGTTTCCTTCCGCGAACGCCGTCCGGGCATTATTATTTAATTGTTAGGCATTTTTAAAAATTAACTCAATGTAGGTACTGCAGCCACTTTTTGTGCGGTAGAGTGCTAATTAAATTGCTCGAAATGTTTTGAAACAATTACGGCTTATTTATAACAGGAAAAGCCACTTAACTCAGATGTGAATTGCTACCAGGAAGGCTACTTTGAGGATTAATAGGTACCTATTAACGAAACATGCTATGAATTAGCTGAAAATAATTAAATTCACGAAATATTACAAAAATTATAAGTTTTAGCCATAGTGTTAGGCATTTTTTCTGTGGAACTGGATAGTTTAGATATTTAAAATTTATCTCTTATAACCCGTGTACACGGAATGAGACACGTTGAGATAGATCTCAGTACGTGTTGAGATATTGATCTGAAGATATACTCGGATTGGTAAGACAGACCCGTGCACGCGGCGTTCGATTTGACAGCGACACATGCACAGAGTTACTAAGTTTCAGACAATTATTCTGTTTAAAGGGAGATTCTCAAAGAGGGTGTCAGGGAGGGTTTCAGGGGAGATTTAAATTCACCCAACGAATGAACGGCGTTCCTTTCATCATGTTTGATGTTCAACGGTCAACTGGCTGACATTTGATGTTTGACGCACAGCAAGCGTGAAGTGAGACGGGAGATAAATGGCGAGAGTTGTCTTCGAATAATCTCATGTGAGTATAATTCCCGTCTAAGAGATCATGAAAATCTCATATAAATTTCGTTGGTAACCATACGAAGATTTTAGGTCTACCAGGAATATGGATATTAAAATCTATCGTAATTTTTGTAATATTGGGGCTGTATTCAACGATTAACTTTCTACAATGTAGTCAGGGTGATATGTCCGGATCAGTACTCTTATCAGTAGAACCGTTCCTTCGGGATTATAGATTAATCTTTGTCGATATCTCGCAGACCCATCGTCCAGGCAAAATTGTTTATTTTTCATATCGCTGTGTGATATATTATCATTTTAATATAGTAGATACTTTTACGTTTCATACAAGAGCCGAGTAAAGGAATACACCAGTTAATCAGTTTGATCTGAATACAAACCACTATTGACTAGGAATGACTCATCACGCTGAGCACTGATTCTATTCTGTCGTTTACATTAGTTTTGAGAGTAAAGCATTATCCGTGTCCACTAGGAATTCTGTGTCAAAACAACCCGGAAATTCCATGGATTTTTGCTATCTCGAGTCGCGGGACTTGAGACTCAAGACTAGAATTTTTCCTGATGTTATTAATTTTAATCAAATTATTTGAGTTGATACCATTTGACCATTGTCATACAGCAGGTAGTGACCCAGCGACGAGCGATGCATGTGTAAGTATTTATATAAAAAAATATATAGTTTCCATAGTTTATATGGTCAGTCATAAAAAATTGCACTAAGAAGAAATTAGCACTTAGATATTTATTACTAACAAAAAAAATCTGTAACAATAGTTTTGTAAGTTTGTTCAAACATTATTGTTGTGTTTCTATGTAAAATGTGACATAAAAAAAATTAATGTTATATTTCAAAACAAAATTTGGAAGGGATGAAATTTTTTGAAAAACTTTGTTAGGAGACTTCAGTTGTCTTTGGACGATGTGTTTCTTTATAATCGTTAATTGTTATTTTTTGTATGTTTTAGAATTTTATTAAATTGTTTGTATTTTGTGATTTTTATAGATATACGACCAGGTGGAGCAATGCGTTTTCGTATTCTATATATATGTAAACTTAATTTCATTTAAAAAAAACTACAAACACGTCTTTCAAATAATGGAACGATTAAGTATATTAATATCAAAAAAGGTAACACAGGTTCGAAAATTTGTCGCTAAAAATATTGTCGCTGTAGCATAGTTGGATAATGCACCTTCCCCGGTTAGGAAAGAGATCCAGGTTCGAATCCTGGTGGCGTAACAACAATATTTTTCGATAAAATTGATTTTATATGTATATCTTTCTAATTAATATATTTAATTCATATTTATTACATTATGAATCAATTAGTATTTCATTAAACTGTTTTTATTTGTTTTATTAAATTTATAATAACGCATGTTTTTTTTTAACACGGATAATAATATATTCTTAATTATTAAAATACATTTTTTAATTAAATAAAATTCATGGTCTTGATTCCCGGAAATTCCCAGGACGTGAAAATTTTGACATTCGAGTCCCGGGAATTGAAAAAAGTCGAGAATACAGAATTCCTTATATAAGAAGAAATAAATAATACATATTATTCATTTCAGGTAAGATTGAATTAAGGTCGCATTTTAATGAAAAATACCAAGAGAGCGAGGTTCTTCGTCTAATGCCAGGATGGTGAGATTATTCATATTAATGTTATTTTATAATTTTAATATTACTTTACAGAGTCAACAAAAATAATTTATAATATTACTACATTAGGTCTTTATGCCAATGTAGTAATATTATAATTTAACCTTAATTAATATTAATTTAATGTCAATTCAACCTATACTATATATTTTTAAATGTCTTTATGGAAACATCTATAATGGTTATTAATGAACCTATTCCATTTCGTTAAATCAATACAAATTAAAAATTTATACATCACACACCTAAATCAAAACTAAGACAACTCAAAAAATCATTTTTCAGTAAACAAAAAAATAAAAATATTTTTCTCCATTTTTTGTTACTAAAGTTATGAAACTAAATATCAATTTAGGTCACAAATGTATCCTAAAATTATATTAATCGAGAGCTGGGGCTAAGTTAGTTGCATATATGATAGCATCCGAATACAATAATAACTAAAAATTCTTAGTTTTATGAGTTGTCTTAGTTTTGATCTAAGTGTGCGATATATTTGACGCATATCTTGCGTACAATTTTTGCAAACAACTCAACAAAAGTGAGAACGGTTCGTGGACGGGCGCGTTTAAGTATCTTATAAAGTGCATTTATTTATATGAATGTAGGTATGTTATGTTCAGGGGCGTGCAGTGCATAATTACAAATTTTGGGAAACCAGTATAAATTAAAAAATTGAATTAATATATGAGAAAACATTATTTTGCAATTAGAGCCATCTATGTACCAGTAGAGACTTCGATTGCTTAGTTCTAAGAACTCACGAACTCTCACCGCTGTACTCAGTTCTGTCTTTAAGTTAGTGAATTACTCAAGTCATATAAATGGCTATTTACTGAATTGAAAATTCCTTTCGGTTGATCCGTTCAGTATGGAGTCGTTACCTATGCTATTTTTAACAGAATAATATTAGAAAGGGTTACAACTGTATCATTGAAGTGTCTACTTTCTCTTACTAATTTGCGAATTTTACTATCTTACTGTTTTTAATCTGTTGATTTCATGATCATTCTTTAAATTTAGTACAAGGATTGGTTTTTGATTTGAGAAAAACAAAAAGTAATTGGCAGAACTTTTTCCTACGTTAACCTTTAATAAAAATATTTTAGTACCTATAGTTACGTTAACAAACGCAAACAATAAATTAACCACGTTCAGTCATAGAAAATGTTCCTAAAAACGTCCACACATTTTTTATATGAATAAAAAAGTATTATTTCATGATAAAACTTAAACTTTAAAAACACTATTATTAATACTCTAAAATTATAAATAAATACATGGTAGGATCGTATAAACGACGGATTTATTTTGTCCAAAGACGTTGGTTAAACGAATGTACATATATTGTATTACAAATTTTATATACGTACCTGAGCCATACCTGTACAATTTGACGTGAGACTCGTTATCACATTAAATTCAGAAGGCAGCCAGAAAGAAGCTATAGAAATCAAACACCGTAGACGTCACATTTATGTGTTGCTGTCGCAGAACTCGTTCACAGTCCGGCAGAAATTCACCATGTTCAGGTCGCAAGAGGTGCGAGGGAGAGCCAATAGAATACTCCATTAGGTCTCTCTAGCTACTGCTCTTCCCGGCGTCGTCCATCCCAGCAATCCCCAGCGAGAGACCCATACCCTAATAAATTACTGAAGTGTCCGAGATTCCTTTAAATTAGAGGAATCTGATGACATATTCTCACTGATCTCACGTGCATCATTCATAATCACACAGTCCCATATAAGATGCGAAATAATCGCGTTATTGCGCTACGAGTTCCCTGTTCAATCATGATCATGCGATTTGACACCATTAGGCCTTTTTTACCATACCTTTACCATACCGTGATATGAAATAAATTTCACGTACTCGGCCATGATATCAACTCGTGTTACATTAAGAAATTAGAGTTTTTTAACCTTTTAAATGTGAAAAATGGTTTTATTTAAATAATAAGAATTTTTTTTTGCTTAAAACACTATTTCTTGATACATCAACATGTTTGAAGGCCTATGGTACCCTTTTTAAGAAACAATGTGTATTAAAATTAAAATGCAAGCATAGACAAAAACAAAACTATAAAAATAAAAATATAAGTGGTGGGTAACTAATTAGGAAATACTGTGAATACAAATTTAAAAGGTGACGGAAGAAGAAGAAGAATATTTATAATATTTAATTTGGTATTACTCACTTATTAAAAAAAGTATTTTTCTTATTATTTATAATATGTTGCTACAAAGTAATTTTTCAAATATTGAAGAAATACTTTTATTAGCTTAAATTGCTGTAATATTGTTAGTCATGAATTTACTCTAAATATTGAAAAAAGAATTAATACAATTCATTTGTCATTTTGATTGTATGCTGTTTATTGTACGCCGATGATGCAGTACTAATGGCGAATAATGAACAAGAACTACAGAGTCTAGTGAGTAGAATGTACGATGTATGCAAGGAAAGCGACCTCATGATGAATGTTAACAAGTCGAAAGTGATGGTATTCGAGAAGGAGGAAAGCAAGACACCGTGCTAAATACTTGTAGGTAATGAATGTTTTAAACAAGTAGATGAGTGTGTATTTGGGAAGTATGTTCGATAGAAACGGAAATGATATCGAAAGGAGGGTGTAAAGGGAATAAACTAAACGGCACTTTGAATGGAATTATATCTAACGGGAATTTGTTAACCGAGGCTAGACTAGTGGTGCATAATGGAGTCCCGGTACCGACACTGATGTATGGAATTGTATGGAGCTGGGAGACGAGGAACGAAAGTAGACTGAATGCAATGGAAATGAGATCACTAAGGCGTATATGTGGCAAATCTATTTATGACAGAGTAAAGAAGAAATATAAATAAGGAAAGAATGTAAAGCTGATGTCAGTATAATGAGTAAGATTAAGAAAGGATCACTTAGGTGATTTGGTCATATGGAACGGATGAATGAGGAGAGAATGGTAAGAAAGATATATGACGCAAGTGTTGATGGCACCAGAAATAGAGGACGTCCGCGGAAGACTTGGCACGACCAGGTAAACCAGATACTGGAAGATGGTCCTATTAGAAGTCTCAACAATCGTTGAGCTTGTATGAATGTGAATGAGGCGAGAATTGTGTCAGGACAGAGGAGTGTGGTGCTTTATCCTCTCTGCCTACCCCCGCGGAGAAACGGCGTGATGGTAAGTAAGTAAGTAAGATCAAGTCCTATGTTACTATATAATATAATATTATAATTCGAAGCACTCATCAAGTCTTATACAATACAAACTTCCTTCCTATCTCTCTTCATTTAATTAGTGAGAAAGAGACATAATTATTTTCAAGGAAAACACATTATTATTGTGAAGTTGTAATTTTTCAGAACATAGTTCTGTGGTATTTTAATATAAATCAAATGTATCAATTAGAAAGATATTTTAAATCAATTTATCGAAAAAAATTTTTGGTTGTCACCGAGATTCGAACCAGAAACTTTTTCTATCCGGGGAAACGCGCTGGGTTTTACTCAAATGTATTTGAATAAATGGAATAATATATGTATCATTGAAAAAAAAGAACTGTAACGTATAGGTTCGAAAATTTGCTGTTAACTTACTAGGTTGACATGGTGTAATGGTCAGCGCGTTTCCGTTGCCGGTTTGAATTCCAGTGGCAACCAAAATATTTTTTCAATAAATGGATATTTATATAGATAATATTTCACATAATTATATTAATATGTTTGTTATTCTTTTCACTGTGTAATTAATGTGCAATTTTTTTTTGTCTCATCACAAATGGTATTTATACTATACCAACATATTAATTATACAACATATTGAATTAAATAATGATTATTTTTGGAGGATTTGCCGAACATAATTGGTTCATAGTAAATGTTTTCTTTAAAATGAACAATATCATGAATTGTATGTTGCGTGCAATTACTGAATTAATACAGGTTTATTTGGGGCTATAAATTTATGTAACTGCATGGATACGGAAGGGTTATAGGGAAAATCTGCCAATAATCCACAGTCAATTCACGCTCTCAAAGCCAGTATCGAATCCCCAATTGCTAAAACAGAGAGTCGCATCTTTGCGAAAAAGTGATGAGAGTGAGAGAGTGAAAAAGTGACGAAACTAATGAGGCGGCCATTTGTATGACGTGTTATTTCACACAAGATAATCTATATCTCTACTCTAATATGGAACCTAATGGTTACCTACCTCAGAACAGATACTTTATATGTACCTAGCGAGGTAGGTAGCGGCCAACAGGCTTGTATGTAAATATAATGTAGTATTAATACATGTACATTCTGGTGTATTCGTTTCTTTAAGGATTTTTATATTGAAGCAAGCTTTAAATAAATATTGTTTTAAAAATAAACGTCGATTTATCGATACTGAAAATAAAATGCTATTACTTACCAAATTGAAAAATCTACTCCGCCGATCCGCGTTGGTCGGAGTTATTACGTATTTTGTATCTTGACGGAATAACATTTGAAATGTTTTCAATGTGACTTAGAGCTGCGCGCAAATCATAGAAGTATTATCAATTATTTTATTATTACTGATTTGCTAATTGTACTTTATTACTTAACGTGCTGTTTTCGTGATCGTTCTCTGTGTTTAACTTATAGTTTATTTGCAAAAATAAAAGCAAATATTTTACTTTTATAGAAAAGAAAAAGCAAATCCACAAAACTATTCCCGACGTTAACCATTAATAAAGTTAATAATTTGCTTCAGCTATTAAATTAAGGATTTATCGGTACTGAAAAAATGAAATGAATATGCGAAATAAACAAATATTAAAAACAAATCCTACTTCTTTTGTCGAAACACATTTATGTCACTTATATATAATTTTGTTAGTATGCCGATGTATTCATAAAATAAATAAATAATTCTGGAAATGTTCCGAAAAGAACCGATAAATAATCCAAACCTGACGGAGGTAATGCAATTCAGTTTTAATGCCGGAAATTCGTACATTTATTATAACTAGCCGTATACATCCGGCATTTCTCGAGAAATGTATAAACCGTCCCTCCCACCCATCTCCCCACTCCCTTTTCATTTCCATTTACCCTTCTGTATACCGTGTTGAGTTTTGTTTTCATTCAAAAACTTTGTCTATATTTTAATATTTCTAATATTTTCTGATATACAGAAACATTTCTAATATTTCGCTTGGACGAAGAATTCAAATTATTATTATTCCTTACAGAGTTGGGTTGGAATAAAAAAAAAATTTACGGAATAATACAGTTATTTTATTTGTATATTTATTTTTAAGGAGAACACATTCTTATTGTGAGGTTGTAATTATTCAGAATTCAGGTCTATATTTTGAATACTAATTAAATGTATTAATATAAATATAAAATCTATTTTTATCGAAAAACAACAATATATTTAGTATTTAATATATTTATTTGGTCTTATTTTACATGAAATAAGAGTCGAAAATGTTCAAGCTACCATGTCCTATTCTCAACCATTTATAAAATATAAGTCATAGGCACTGGAGGGTTTTAATAGATTTAAAGTATTATTTTATTGATTTTCTGAAAATCCATTTGCCATCTCTGTCTTGCACTATTCACTAAACTGTTTAAGTTAACCTTTCATTAACTAGTGTAAACTGAGTTAACATTGCCTCTAATTATGTGAATATCTCTATAAATATACTAAATACAGAGTTCATATTTTAGGTATTCCTCCGTAATATATTTATGTATAGGATAAAATAATTTAAATATATAAGTATTTAGCATACGCGACAATAAAACATGTTTTCTCGAAGAACCTGACTTGCGTTTGTCAATACGTGTATATGTACGTGCGGACGGTGCAGTGCGCGGGGCGCGGGGTACCGGAAGCCGATCGTCATTTAGTGGCAGAGCGTGCGCTGGTCGAGTTAGACATGTCTTTTCCTGTCGTTCATGATGATAAATGTTTTTATTATTATTTTTAGGACTTTTACACAATATTTGATATAAATATGACGACTATTATTTTATTGATTAATATAAATAATATAATAAAAATTAATATAATAAAAATTGTAAAAGTCTACATGTGTAGCACCGGAACGCGCGTATTTATTTTAGCACCGTAAGGGAAAGGTTAAAGGAGAAACGTTTTACCTTCCTTCAAAAAACCGATAACAAAATATTAGTATAATTTTTTCATCTAATATAATTTCATTAGTGAAGTAACGATGGTGGTAATTGAAGTTGCCGTTTGGTCTGCCGAAATTCGTCTGTGAATGTGAAAATATATATGAAATGGAGCGAACAATCAAGTCAACTTTCGCCATACACCTTGAAATTTGGTTTGTTTTAATGAAATTTTCGCTAACGTAATTAAATCTTATTAGTCTCGGAGGCCTCGCAATATTTATATTCATGGAAGGGTTGTACCTTTACAAGTGCGAGCCGGTACCTGTACAGCGTAACGCCCGCGGTGGGCGCAGCTGACTTCGAGGCCGAGGTATTAAAATTAAAAACTCGTCCATTAAACCCTTTCAGTATTCAGCAACGTCATTTTTACGGCCAAGCAAAAATGAGTCCAGTAATGGTGTTTCTGCTGAAATCTCGGGCTATTTTCGCTCGGCGACGGAGTTTTGTTTGCATTCAAAAGGTTAGATTGTTAGGAGTGGAATGAATAAGTGAGTTGAAAGTATGGAGCCGAGCAGATTACAGTGCGGACGCATTATGCGTTAAGAATTAGGGGCAGCATTGTGTAATAAACAAAAACCGGGACATTTATTTTTACATAATTCGTTTACTTTCTATTAAAAATACCACAAAACTATGTTCTGAAATTGTAACTTCACAACAAAAATATATACAAGTTATACCAAATTTAATAACATTAATTGATTTAATTCTGGCGTCTCATGTAATTGAAGTTCTTTGCTATATAAAGTTAATTGGTTTTAAAAATGGAGTAATAGGTGTATTAATTATAAAATACTACAGAATATAAGTTAAAAAATTGGTCAAAAACGTAATAGATTAATATAACGAAAATGGTAACACGTTTCCCCGGATAGATAAAGGTCCAGATTCGAATCTCAGTAGCAACTAAATATATTTTTAATAGATATATTTTTTCTAATTGATTAATTATATTTGTATAAATAATTAGACAAAATACTTTGTTTAAACCACTATTTATTGATAATTCAACATGTTTCGATACCTATGGTATCTTCTTCAGGAAACGACGTATACTGATAATAAAAATACAAGCATAGATTAAAACAAATAAAAATAAAAAGTGGTGAATAAGTAAGAACTAATATGAGAACAAATTTGAAAGGTGACTATTTGCTAATTAAACAAAGTATTTTGTCTAATTATTTAAATAAAATGAGGTCACAAAATAATTTTGCTAATGTTGAAGAAGTAATTATATTTGTTTTTTAAATAGTATAGAACAATGGTCTGAAATTGCATCTTCACAACAAAAGTTTTATTTTAATTCATTAACTAGATTAAAAAAACAAAATAGTTAATGGTTGTAGGTATAGGATAGCACGTTGCAAACAAAGCCTTTTACAAGATTTACGGCAAAATATGTGATAGCTTATCCGGAGAACGGAAGATGAAAAGTAAAGATCTTGGAACTATTCCGGAACTGTTATGGGATTGATTACTCTCGCATCAGTTCTTCTACTATTAATTAATATTTAGTAAACATATTTATTGAAATTAATTATTAATAAAATATAAAGGTTTTAATGTTTTCGGGAGTGGAATAAGACCCTGAAGAAGTTGAAAGCTCTGCCCTGAGGAAGTTGAAAGCAAGTGAATGCGGACGTGACACGCGCAAAGCCCAAATAATTCAATGGGATCAAACCTATCAAGTGGATAGACAGATGATATCAAGAGGTAGGCGATTGTTCTGTAGACTGAACCACAGTAGTGACGTCAATGAGTAGATGGCGCTCTGTAGTGGACGAGTCCCACGAGGTAGTCAAAGAAAAATAAGATATTAAACGTATTAAGAACGAGATAACTGTGATGATAAAAATGTTCATATTAACTTGAATTAGAAGTTATTTTAAAGAGAACACATTATTAATGTGAAGTTACAGTTTTTCGGAACATAATTTTTTGGTATTTTAATACAATTTAAATCTTACTACTGGTATTCGAATCTGGATCCTTTCCTATAATAAAAAATGTATCAATTTGATATAAGGTCGAAAAATTAGTCGTCAACTTACTACGTTATTGTAGTGTAATCGGTTAACGCATTTCTCCGGATATGAATGAATCCATATTCGAATCTCGGTAGCAACAAAAATATATTTTCGATTAATTGAATTTTCTTGTATATCTTTCTAACTAATACATTTTATTTGTGTTAGAAGTTATTTGTTAAATGTTAAAATGTGATTTGTTTCAACCAATATTACAATTGTTGCTTCCAATATGAATGTTTTAGTACATAGTTAATGCCGTATAAAACTTTGACTAAAATGAAATAACGTGTATAAATAACACGAAACACACGGATACTACGACACGGTCAATAATAATAAAAATAACAATCGGCTTATTTCAGCGTAATCGGATTGTTGGGGCAAGACCCGACCCACCCCATATAAATAGTATACAATTTATTACAAATATCACTATACATTATATGATATAATATTAAAAAGAGAATCAAACAAAATAATACAAAAAATTTGAAGAGAGCAAAAAAAAAAACAACCGCGTTACGTGTCTCAGACGAATGTATGATACCACCCCTGCACATATGTTTTTCTGTTTCGATAAAATATTTATAAACTCGGCTGAATAAATAAAATTATAATAATATTCTCCCTGGTACATAACCGAAGCCTGGTCTCCGGCATGATGATAACCATTGTCCTACTGATAAATACGAATGAAACATGAAGTTTTCTGGAAATCTTCGTCTGCTGCCTGCTCCGATGTTTTTGTTCCTTAATATTTCCTAGATGTTTATCAAGGAAATTCCATTATCGGCTGCGCCAATTGTTGTGTCCCATGGCGCCAGTCGTGTCGTAGTTGCATTTCTTTCTTTTGAAGAATAAAATGGACGTGAATAATATGGGGTAGAGTTGATAACAATTTAGTATTTATTCCGATCATACTAGTACAGTTTACAATATGTTCTTAGATCTATCTGCGTTGGAAGTCGTGGAGCAAAATAGAGCGTTCTCCCGCGGTCCGTCATACTTAAACATTCTCCCTGACGTACATCTCCATACGCATGCACACAGACCCGTTCATCCCGTATACGCGTGCGCCTGTCATCCGTCCTCGTATCATAAACATCACATTTACAAACCTCTTTAATAATATAAGGAAAATTTTTAGGATCAGCTGATTATTTATAATATTTTGGTTAATTTTACACGCTTTGCTTATTTCTAATGATTCTAAATTATTCAATTTAAGACCAACACTGTTTAGAATATTTTGTTAATAACTGAAAATCCCAAATTTTTATCAAAAATATGATCATTAAGAAGAACTAATTATATTGTGAAGTTGTAATTATTCAGATCATAGGTCTGTGATATTTTAAATACTAATTAAATATATTAATTAGAGAGATATACATATAAAATTTTATCGAAAAATATTGTTATTGCTACCGAGATTCGAACCTGGATCTCTTTCCGGGGAGGTACATTAACCATTAAGTAGATGGCTTTCAAATAATGGAAAAATAGATGTATTTATTTGAAAAGTGTAATTTGTCGTCAAAAGTACTGTCTGCTGTGGCATAGTTGGTTAATTCACCTTCCCCGGATTGGAGAGAGATCCAGCAACAACAATAGTCTTCGATAAAATTGATTTTATATGTATGTCTTTCTAATTAATACATTTAATTAGTATTTTCAAAGTGTGATAATTGTCTAATAAATTATTCGAAAATGCTGTACAGCTACGTTTACGAACATCGGATTTATTAAATTTATCATCTTTGTCTTCGGAATTTATGAGTAGAATTTTGTTGTTGTAGTAGCGTAGCAGTTACATAAACATTACCATTGTTGTGACTCTCGCGCCGTACCGATTTGGTAGGACATTGGGGTTACATATTTGTAAACTCCATAAAACAGGGTCTCTCCCGGGAAAATAGCAACGAATGGGGTCACTAATTATGTAAAACAAATGGGTTTTTATTCGTGTACTCTTCCACAGGTGATTACAGTTTAATACCACTTTCGATGAATTATGGTAGCTTAAATAAAAATGAGGGAGGATAATCAGCCGTGTCGGAAAATATAGCTCGACTTATGAAAATACTTTCACAGTAAGATTTGCTTAAATCGACCGCTCATTGGATAAGCTTCGAATAATGCTGAGGGTTTTTTGCATTTCAGTAGCTGGAGTTAGCAATTGTAACCGTTTTATAAATTATCCGCACATTTTATTTGAATTTTAGAAATGGTACGATTTTTGTAAAATTATTGTTTTAAAAATACTACATAATAGTGATTTTTTGCTTACATTATTATTTATACATTCTTAACAACAATATTTTAATACAGAAAGTGTTTTTTTTTTCAAAATAGTTACACCTCGTGAACTAGCTCAATTACTAAAGAGCTTAAAATATTTGCAACCATCTAATTCGCATCTAATTCGTTTCCATCGGCAGTGTAGTGCTTAGTAACCTGTCATGCGGGAGACTGATTCTCGGTTTTCCACCCATGATAAAAATGCAACGCGACGTTATTTCAACTAATTAAAATCCACCTCGATCGGATTCTAAAGGAAATTAAAGTAACCTATATACGAATACATTTTAGTATTAAGAGTAATTTTAATGATCGATATATTCGTATATTGGTAAATCTCCGTAAAAAAATCACAAAATACACTATTTAAGTAATTGAATCAGCGAAGGCTTTGTTCTGAGCGTTGGAAATAGTCTTGAAATACTTGAACATTCCTTCTTTCCTTCTTTTCCATGAAATGTTCCAGTTGGCTTTTAAGTATTTACAAAACAAGAATACAAGCCAAAAAATATTCTTCTTAAATTATTTGATGGATAAAAGTGTTCTCAGTTTTCACAGTCGTTCAGAATCTTTTGTGTAAAGTTTTCTGGGGTATTCATCAGTGTCTGTTGCATCAGCGCCAGCATCTTGCAGATCTTGGGATGGAAAGTTAGAAACAGCCGGAAGAAAGCTCAGAACTCTCTAAGATGTGCGCTGTCTAAAATAGTATCATATTGACATTTTAATAAAGTTAATAAATAAACGTTATTGAAAGGAAAATTTTAGGCCAATTTTAATAAATTAATTTTGGCGCATACGATACATCAACGAGCTCTATACTATGTTTAATGAGATAAGTTAAATACTAATTTAATGTATTAATTATAAATATACACATATAAAATCAATTTTGTCGAAAAATATTGTTTATGCGCTACCGGGATTCGAACCTGGATCTCTATTTCCAATCCGGGGAAGTACACTACCAATTGTGTTATAGCGCCAGTATTTTTCATGACAAATTTTCGAACCTACATGTTACACTTTTTCAAATTAATACATCTGTCGTTCCAATTATTTAAAAGCCGTCTACATTGTTGTTACAATTGGTAGTGTACTTCCCCGATTGGAAATAGAAATCCAGGTTCGAATCCTGGTAGCGCAAAAACAATATTTTTCGACAAAATTGATTTTATATGTATATATTTATAATTAATACATTAATTTAGTATTTAAAACATCGCAGGCCGTCTGTTCTGAATAATTCCAACTTCACAATAAGAATGTGTTCTCCTTAATAATGAGATAAGTATTTCAAGGTTTATTAAAATGTGAAGAATTCGTGGTGGAATAAGATCCCGTGGACTGCATCGATTACACATAATGATTAGTTAACGCAATCCGAAGTGGGTTCAGAAAGGAAAATCATGGCAAATGGATCTGGTCAATCTTGCTCTAAAATTCTGGGTTGGACGTCGTTTTCACCTTC